>CM070519.1:36225565-36700625 GCA_036346375.1 Guadua angustifolia
CGCTGTGCAGCTGTGGTCTAAGTGCAGACAAGAGTTCATTCCGCGAAACAAACATCACAAACCAAGTACATTACAAGCTAACTGTAGCGTAGACCTGACTTAACCTTGCTAGCATAGAGTCATAAATGAAACCAATCGTATTCCCCCAAATGAAACATCAACTAGCATACAATGCATATCATTGGTTTAATGAAAAAAAAGAAAGTGATGTGCATCTAGTTACTCCTTCATCACTAGTTAACTAGATAAATAGAATTTAGTTGAAAATGTACACAATAAAAATACAGATTTAATTCGGGATAGTGTTTAAAGAAAATGCCAATGTTGTCTTTGTTTATGCACCAGGTTGGAACAAGTGTGAACTTTGTGCTTAGTTAGAAATAACTGGATGTTTTGTGTGGCTTTTAGGAACGAAAACTAATGTTTTAAATAGTTCCTTGCTCCTTTCTTAAACTATCAGATTCTATTCTTTTAGGTAATATGGCGACCCATATAATTAGCTTAAGATAACAACAATAAAACCGTCATCATCCTAAAATAATTATATGAATTTCAGCATAGCTGCTGGCAAAAGATCGGGATATCCGATGTCTTACCAATTACGATGTCGTGTTCAGAGTGTTACAGCAGAACAATAATTAGAGATTAAATAAAAATATATTTATTTCCAAGCCACGTAGGGCTATATGTCCATTACATAATATTACAACGCTTCTCTATACAGCAAAAGAGTACAACTACTGCCTACACATACTAAATACCTCTTAGGAGCATAATAAGGCCTATAGTAACTCCTATTACTCCTTGTAGTAGTCTGTATAGTAATAGCCCCTTGAGCCATCATCCTGATAACCTTGAAATTGATCTTGGGAGTAGACTTCATCCTCAGCCACATACGTGGATCCATCAGGATCTTCTTTTAGAAAAAGGGGAAATACAAGAGTGAGTACAACGTACACATCAAACATTATATAACAGATGCATCATGATGATTTTCTCTTCATCCATCCAATCCTTCCCTCCAAATATGTTTTTATCAAAATTTAAGTTTTTGATTTTATTTAAGGGTTGGAAATTTAATTATTGAAGATCAACTACTAGCACTCGTATATTAGACAGACTTAACTCCCATAACCTCCAATCCAGGAGACAGACTTGAATTCAAGATTTTGGACCCAGCGCAGATTCGTATCACTTTACTCATAGCAGCCCCTTCTCTGTGGCTCCAAAACATTTATCGCTAATCCGGTACTAAATCTCCAACCCTGTATTCCGAGGGGGATATCTTCCCGCCACTCACAATTACAGTTGTACCTCGGTATTCCCAATGGTACTCCTCTGGGTTTCAAATATACCGCCCTCAATCATTCCATTCACAATTTCTCACACCCAATAACTTCCATTCACCGTCAAACCGGGTATCCGGTACTACCCAGACAGGCTATAATACACTTATTCAATGTGGAGATCGTAGTACTTTTCTAGGACAACCTTTTCTAACAACAATTCATCTCGCTATAGTTGATACTGAAAATAGGCTCATTACATGAGTGTAGGTGTTTATCCTTATATTATAACCTATGTAGAGGGCCCCACCGGTATAGGATATCTCATAGAGATGGCAACGGGTATATACCCGGTGGGTATCACCACCCTGTACCCGTACCCGTGTTAATAAAATTCACCCGCTATGATACCCATACCCACATGCGGGTACAAAATTTACTGCAATGCGTGCAGAGTGCGAATAATGGGGACCCGACAGGTAACTTTGTACTCGTATTAATATGTAGCTAATTCAAGTTTTTCAATTTTTTTTAACATGTCAACTTGATGATATATTTCTCATTAATGGTTGATGATTATGTACAATTGTATCATGTTGGAGAAATGAAGAAATTTTATGGATGCATGATGAACAAGTTGAAATTGATAACACTCACCTCATCAAGCGAGAAGCGGGTAGATCATACCCACGGGTGAACGGGTAAGGGTGAAAGTACCCTGTACCCGTACCTATCATACCCGGCAGGTGAAGATTTTCTCCCATTAAGGTACCCATGGGTATGATTATTGGACTAGATTTGTACCCTAATGAAGTAAATACCCATCGGGTATCGGGTTTTGGGTACCCATTGCCATCCCTAGTATCTCACGCCTCATTCCTTGGCACCCTCTATCCACCATAGTTATTTCTAATAACAAATCCATCACTCCATTCGTGGATCACCTTAATAACATACCACCATTTTCAAACCACAATAACACATTACTATTCCCATTCCATTCTTTCCAAAAACCACATTCCCTTTTCATCATTCATTCACTACGCTCCTTCCATCCACATCCAATTCAACATATCATTTTGAAAGTAGATTTTTGATGCAGTGATGATATATGAATTATACGAAAGCATTAAAAATTATTTCATTAGAGCTGGTCAAGGAATCTTGCTTGGAATAAAATTGGACAGTTCGGCCTCGCCCGTAGATGGGTTCTAATTGGCGGGGTAGTTCAGGTTGAGACATGAAACATCAGAATACACTAAGGCATTTAAGTTTTATATATTTAATTTGGCATCCAACCAATTTGATGATCTGTCGTTCAAATTCTTGTTGGCATAACGATTCAATAGTATGTGTTAACGATTTTTACATGATCCGCAAGTCGATTCCAGAACTCGACGTGGTCCGCGGACAAATTATTTCTCTATCTCTGCACCTTTTTCTCTTTTCTTATTTTCTCCTCATTTTTCTCCTTTTCTTTTCTTTTCCTTTCCTTTTTCTCTTCTTTTCTTTTTGTCGGTGATTGGATAAATCACCATAAGAACCATCGTGCCCCGACAGCCCTTCTTCGGCCGACCATGCTTCTCTTTGATGTCATCCCAAAGGAAGATCCTCGTGCAGACCGGCTACCGACCATACCCATCCGCGAGCATGCGGCTTAGCCCTCAAAGCATGGTTGCTCGTGCTGGCGGCCAAGGTCGACCACGACCAAAGAAGATCCCTGAGCATGCCCCGAAGGTCATGCTCGGGCTGTAAAGGCGACGCGACGGCAGCTACGTTAACCGTCGCGCCACGATTCGGGCCCATCACATCCAAGATGCCGTGTGGCGAAAGTCAAGGGACAGTCGCTGCCACCCGAGGACACGTAAGGGCGTGACATTCGGATGTGGTCGTTTTAAATCGCCTATAAATACCTCCTCAGAACGCGCCAAGAAGGGGGACGTCTTTGAGCGTGAGAGGACACGCATGGTGGAGGGAGAAGGAGAGGAGCGCACGCTAGGAAGAACCAACTTAGAAAGGGCATGCACAAGTGTAGTAATAGCAACACTCTTTTGTAACCGGGCATAGGCAAAGCTGAGCCCTGCCAGGCCCTTGTAAGCATCAAGATAACGAGCAAAGAAGCACTGGATGTAGGGCTATTATCTCGATCGTGAGAGGCCCGAACCAGTATAAAAATCCCCTTGCTCGCCGCCATCTTTGGTAGCTCGACCTCCTTTTACGGCATTCTTCAGACGCTAGCCCTCCACGGGAAAGGGGCTCGGTTGATCCCTCAATCAACAAGTAAGCTCGGCGAGGGGCCTGTTCCCCAAACGCCGACACTTTTCCTTTTTCTTTCCTCTCTTCTCTCTCTTTTTCCTCCCTACTTCCTTTTCTTTTAGTCTCTGCTCTCTGGCCGAGAACCTCTTGGCTCTACCGCTTTCCCCTTCTTCCTCCTACGCCATTTCTTGCGCCTCCTCTCCTCTCACTCCCTCTCTTCCCTGTGCCCGCGGCTAGCTCTCCCTTGCACGTCTCCCTGCACTGGTACTCTAGCTTGGCTACCTCAACTCGGTGCCCCTCTGCTTAGCTCGATGCTGAAGGAGCTTCACAGGATGGCCTTGGTCTTGCGCTGACCTGTGCTTGCTCCAGGCTCTCCTCCATGCACAAGGCGCTGACTCCGGCTTCTCCCTCCTCTCGGTGCCGCCGTAGCTTGGCCCACGCCTTTATTCTCCTGCTGCTCTTCCCTGCGCGGCTTGGCCTCGGCCTGCACTGCCTCTACCTACTAGTTCACCTCGTTCTTAGGGAATTTCTCTATTAAGGCAGCCTCAAGGGTCGGTTTACCTACAAGATAGATATTCTCCTGGAAGGGTTAACAGAAAGGTAGTAGTCACTCACCCTCAAAAGAAGGGACCTTTAACTATTTGTCACTATTACGTGGTGGCAATTAATGCTATAGTGATATGAGTCACTGACATGCTACAGTGATATGAGTCACTGACATGGCAAATCTGTTGCCACCCACCCCGTAAGAATGGCAAATAGTTAATTTTGCCTCAAAAGAAAGGCAGATAAACTGTTCAATCTAAATCCTCTTCATTTGAAGATAGTGATTATGAGCCAAGTGGCAAACCCACTTTAAAAGAAGAATTGTATGATGAGGTGGATATGCTTGATTGGGAAGCTGTCCTACATGGGAAAAAGTCAAGGGCAGTAAGGCTTGTCAGAGAAGACTTTCTCTGGTTTCCTTACTCTATACCACCTCTTGATGAAAACTTCATCACTAGTCTACAGAAGAACATCTTTATTGGATACAAGAGGAGGAGGTATAAGAATGGAAAGCCTCTGTCTGCTTTGTCAAACCATCAGTACATTGATTGGAATCAAGTGAACTCTGTAGTAGGTTCCAACAGATTATTTGATTGCTTAAATTCAACTCCAGGGCTGGTCAATATGATGTCAAATAGCACTATTCTATGGAGTGTGAACAGAATCCTAGAGTTCTATACTTCCCTATTGGTGAATAAGCAGAGGCATTACATCATGTTCACCATAGATAGCAGAATAAGAAAGGTGAGGTCACCACACTTTGAAGCTGCTATTGGTGCCTCAAATCCTTTATTCAACAGAACCAGAATCCATGAGAAGATGTTCCTAGGATAGAAATGGAGGCAAGTAGGGGATATGCCAGCTTTGCATGTGTCAGCACACATTTACAAAGATATCATCGAAGCAAATTTTTGTCCAAATAGGGTGCATTGCCTCTCAGCTGAAGCCAAGGTTCTTTTGATGCTCTTAAGGCACACCATTTACCCAAAGACTGGATACAAGGAAGGTGTGACTCCTAGCCTAACTTGGCTGTTGCACCTAATACTGTCAAAGCAGCCCATTGACTTGGTTGACTACATCTTTGGAGAGATGGAAGAAGCAATCTACAAAAAGATGGATAGCCCTCTGCCTTTTGCTCAACAAATCACTCAGATGTTTCTAGCTCAAGAAATAATCTCTCAAGAAGAGCTAAATAGGGACTTTAAGTGTTTTCCAAAAAAGTATACAATGCAAATGGTGACTGAGGAAGCACTTAGAGTTTCAAGGCTGCCTACACCACCTCCAGTGTTGCAAGAACAAACAATGGAACAAGTGCAAAGACCAATCAATATTTCAGAGTTTGAATCTGAAGATGGTTCTGAAAATGGAGATGAGCCAAGTGCTCATGATGACTATGATGACAATGATGGAAGACATGGGCCTGTTGAAAGTTATGTTGCTCCTATAAGTCCCACTCAAAGTCACAGCTATAGACATTAACCATATTATTCTCTAGTTCAGAATGTTCCACCCACTCCCAGACTGGAACCAATTGCCTCAAGAACTCCCTCTCTCCATACTCAAGAAGCAACTGAAGTGGTTGGGAACAGCCTTTTGAACCCCAAAGAGCTTTCATTTGATGAAAATGCAGCCACTTAAATTATTTTCAATTCCTATGCTCAGTCTCAAGCAGAAGATCAAGAGGTGCATAGACTACAAGAGTTAGCTGCAACTGCTAGATTTATGGAAGATCAAGGATTCAGGCCTGGAGCTCATCATCATGAGGCTAGGGGATCAGGTTTTCCTCAAGAGCATGCTTCACCCTTTTACCCTCCACCTCCTGAAGCTCACCCAGCTCATGCCTATGAAGACATATTCCCTAGTTGGCAGAGCTTGTTTGATACCCAGCCAGCTTGGTTTCAATCATTTGAATAACAATACTATGTTGATCAAAGAGGAATGTAAGAAAAATATGAAGAAGAATAAAGACCGGCAGCTCTGAGGCATGAGCAGACAAATGAAGGTGGCGAGGGTGGCGTCCTTTGACCAGGTGGCCTTGGTCAAGCGGACCCCCGAGCTCGGGAGGCCCGGCCTCGACACAGGTGCATACCGAGGCGCTCGACCTAGAGCGACTAGACCTGAAAGCACGGCCCGCTCGACCTCGAGCTCAGGCGGGCCTTGTTCGGGCCACGATCCACCCTTGGATTTCGGATCAAGCATTTGACCGACGGTTGCTCAAGCGCGAAGTCGTGAGGCGGCAGATACATGCAACAAGTTCGGGCGATTCTACTGGCCCTCAGCGTGCATGAAGGCCACTCCCCGGGAATCTAGCCCAGCCGTTGCGTACTGAGGAGGCATAAAACCGGGGGAGCACAGTCCTTTGGGGGCACAGAGACAACGCACAACGCACCCTAGCTCGAGCTTAGACTTAGCCATCACGAACTTGAGATGTAAAACACCCTTGTACTCGAAATTAGCTAAGAAAAGCAGTAGTAAGGCGGCCGGAATAAACTATTACCTTCCACGAGGCTCGAACCGGTATAAATCTCGATCTCCGCTTCGTTGTCGTCTTGCCGACCATAACCTCGTCATACTTTTCTTTCGTTTGAGCGAAGCGGCTTTCAGATCCCATATCACTCGAGACCTTTACCACATTTCTTGCGGTTGGCGATCCGTCGTCGACAGCTGGCGCCCACCGTGGGGCCCGATTGCTTCGCTTATTCGTAGGAACAACATCAAGAACCCAGAAGCATGGCGCACTTCATCGACGGACTTTCCTCAAGCGTGGATTCAGGCGCGGACTCCGACTACGCGTCCCTATTTACGCCTTCGCCGCCGCCCCTCGAGCAGCACATTCTGATGGCGGACGGCCAAGGCGCGGAGGGAAATGCGCGGATGACCGTGATCCGCAGACCCTGAAGACGCCGCCGGATGGTGCACGTCGCCATCAACAAGCCATAACCGCCCTCGTGAGGCCCAAGAGAGGCCAAGCCGTCCTCTGGGCCCCAGTCTCCCTCTCACGGAAAGCGCCCCGCGCTATCACCCGGTCATGGTCGACCCGATAGGGCGAGGTCGAGCTCTTTGGCGAGCTCGGCGAAGAGCTCGATCGGCTGCGATCGAGGTCGCGCCAGTAGCAAAGTCAACACTCGGGACCCGCTCCCGTAAGAGTGATGACAACACGTTCTTGCGCCGTCACCAGCGCACCCATCGGACGCCTGTCAGGTGAGCTGGCCCCGGCGGCGGGCTCGGGATGAGGCTTTGACGCAGCGTCTGCGTCTGCGGGCACCGCGCAAGCAGACCGCCCGAGCCACTCGGTCTGAGTCGACCGCAGCAGGTCTGCGGACCTCTCCGGACGTTCGCCCGGCGCCAGTAAGGTCGGGACGCTGCGTTACCTCGGGTGATTCCGCGCCGCACCGTGGTCGTTCCCACGAAGGTTGGGCGCGGGGCGACCTCGACCGAAGTCCGTGAGGCGAGGACCTTGTCGGTGATGACCACACCGGCCTTTGTCGACCTATGGCTGCATGGCGTATTCCGACGGTCTGCGCGCGTCGCGATGGCGGCTCGGTTTAAGCCCGCTTGATCGAAGCGCCGACGGGACTAAGAACCAAGCGAGTTCTTGTCCATCTACTCGACCGCAATCTGGCGGCGGCGGGGACGAGTGGTGATGGCAAACTACCTCTCGGCCGTCTTTGGGCCAGGCGCGAGGACTCGGCTTTTCAACGTAAACCCTGGTTCCTTGGTCGTGGCGCCAAATCGAACGCCCTCGCTCCAACTTTCGAGTTATTCTGGCGGCGGGAGGGAGAAGGACTGGACCGTGTCATCGAGGCAAGAACGAGCCGCTACGTGATTTCGTGCGCGGTTTATACGCACAAGGAACCTGATTCGAGCATCTCCGACGAAGCCGTCATCAAGGCATTCAAGTTCGGCGTCCGCGACCGGCGCCTCACTGAAGACCTGGAGATCACCTCGAGGCTCAGCGTCAACAAACTTTTCCGCATGGCGGAGCGATATGCGGACGCGGACGACGCAGTCCGCTGGAAGCGCGACTACGACCAAGGTAAGCTTGGTCTAAACCAAACAGAGGCCGGCCCGTCCAATTCCAGGGGTGCCGACCACGGCACCACCGCTAAGAAGCGGAAGCGTGACCGACGAAGCGGCGCGGCGGTCATGCATGGTGGTCGTGTCGGCGGACGACCACCGCGAGGTCCTCGAGGTCGAGGCCGAGCTCGTGAGGGCTCCAAACCCGCCAAGGTCGGCCTCGACCTCGTTAAGCGAGAACCGGCCAAAGAAGAGGGCCAGCGACACAGGCCCCGGACCGATGCCGAGCCGCGGGGCCGAGGGCGCTTCGGGATATGATGAAGTAAAGTTCACTGTTTCATAGGGCGGCCGCCACGACTGCGAACTGCGAGGCTTAGCGAGAGCAAGTGGGCGCCTTCTATGATGGGCGGGCGAGATGCCCGTGCTCGAAGGATGGCGACAGACCAAGCGGGGTGAAGCGGCGACGCGAACACGGCGACCTTGATTTGGAGTTCGGCGAGGCGAAGCGCCGGATCGATGTCATCTTTGGCGGCTCATCGGCTTACCGATCGGTAGCGAGGTCAAAGCGACGCGCGAACCATCTACTGTGTCGCATTTGGAAGGCCCACCGAGCGACCGCAAGTGGGCAGGGCCACCATCACCTTCTCTCCGGAGGACGCCTCCGTGTATGGCTCGAGACCTAAAGACCGCTTTTGAGTCGTGACCCGACCATCGGCAATCACGGTCGAAGCGCGTCATGGTCGGCGGCGCAGCTCTCTAAACTTGCTGCGGTGGGAGCACACGACCGGATGTAGATTCCCGGTCGAAGGTCAAGAGCGTCGCCATACCCTTCTTCGGGATTGTTCGGGAGCTCGACCATCCCACAGGGGCGGTGGTCTTGCCGTGACCTTCGGTGACTTCGGACAACTTCCGCACCGAAATGGTCACCTTCGAGGTGGTCGGGTGATCTCCGCATAACGCCATTCTCGGGCGGCTGCCTTGGTCAAGTTTATGGCGGCCAACCATTATAGCCATCGATGTATGAAGTGCTGGGCGAACGGCATCATCACCGTCTTGAAGGCGACTGCAGCGGCACATGGGTGTGAATCAAGGCCTTGGCCCTTGCGGCATCATCTTGCCCAATGTGTCCCGGAGGCGGCGGCGAAGACGCGCCCGCCGAAAAGCGGCAATCCAGCCAATGGCGGCGACGAAGGCCGCTGCCGAGGAGGGCGACCCGACCAAGTGCATCCACGTCTCGGCGAAGTGAGTTCCAAATAGGAACTCGAGCTCGTCACCTTCCTTAGCGCCAACAAGGGTATATTCGCTTGGGAACCCGCGGACATGCCCGGCGTTCCGAGGGAGGTGATCGAGCACAAGTTGCAGGTGAGACCCGGCTCTCGGCCTGTGCGCCAGAAGCTGCGTCGCTTCTCCCCGGAGAAGGTCGCGGTCATCAAGGAGAATCTTGACAAGCTCTTGAAGGCCGGTTTCATCCGTGAGATTGACTACTCCGAGTGGCTGGCCAACCCGGTCATCGTGCAGAAGAAGGGAGGAAAGTGGAGAATGTGCGTCGACCATACGGGGTTAAACTCGGCTTGCCCGAAGGATAACTTCCCGCTTCCGCGCATCGACCAGATCGTCGACTCCTGGCGAATGCCAAGATGTTGAGCTTCTTGGATGCCTACTCGGTACCACCAGATCAAAGTGGCGGTCGGCGGCGAGAGCAAGACTTCCTTCATCACGCCGTTTGGCACCTATTGCTATCTGACCATGTCGTTTAGTTCATGCAATGCGGGGCCACATTTCGGCCTGATGACCAAGACATTCAACCCCGGATCGGGCGAAACCTTGAGGTCTCGTGGGCGACATCATCGTCAAGAGCCCCTCCGAGGGCGACCACGTTCGCGACCTCGAGGAAACCTTTGCCAACTGAGCAGCACGAGATCAAGCTCAATCCCGAAAAGCGCGTGTTCGTGGCGGCGTCAGCAAGGTGCTTCGGCTACATGATCGGAGGCTCGGGGTTGGCGAATCCGAGAAGATCGAGGCGATCGAAGATGGCGCCCCAACCTCGGTCAAGCGGTCTGAGCCTCACCGCCGCATGGCGCCCTCAGCGAGTTCATCTCGAGGCTCGGCGAGCTGGCTCCGTTCTTCAAACTCTGCGCAAGCACGGGCTTCGAGTGGACTCGGAGGCGCAGCCGTCCTTCGATGAGTGAAGGTATACTGTCGTCCCCACCCCTCCTTACAACGCCACAACCTGGTGAGAGGTTGCTGCTCTACCTCACGGCCACCGCCCACGCTGTCAGTGCCGTCCTAGTGGCGTAAGCGGGGTCTCAAAGATACTCAATTTATTACGTCAGCGAGGTCTTGCACGGCCCGAAGGAGCGCTACCCGCAGGTGCAGAAGCTGCTGTATGCTCTCCTCATGGCGTCGCGCAAGCTCTGGCACTATTTTCAGGCGCATTCCGTAGTCGTCCCGAGCAACTTCCCGCTTGGAGACATCTTGCGGAACCCAGACGGCGGCGGGCGCGTCGCCAAGTGGGCTATGGAACTAGCGGCGTTTGATGTCCAGGTCGTCGCTCGAACAGCCATCAAGTCGCAGGTGCTCGCCGACTTCGTGGTCGAAAGCAGCGTCATAATCTGCGCCCGAGCCTGAGGTCGAGGACGAAAAGCCTTGGGTCATGTTCTTTGACGGCTCGAGATCCTTCAAGCGCTCGGGGGCTGGCATCCTCATTCTCACACCGCGCGGCGACCAGCTGAGGTACGTGGTTCGTTTTGGGTTCGCGGCGACCAATAATGTGGCAGAGTACGAAGCTCTCTTGGCGGGCCTCCGAGCTTGCAAGGCTTTGGGCGTGCGCCGGTTGATCGTAAAGGGCGACTCCCAGCTCGTCGTCAACCAGTACAACAAGGAGTACCAATGCTCGGGAGACTCGATGGCGAAATACCTTGCCGAGGTGCGCAAAATGGAGAAGTGGTTTCAGAACCTGGAGCTCAAGCACATCCCCAGGAAGGACAACTCCAGCGCCGATTTCCTCTCCAAGCTCGCCTCTTCCGACGACGAGATCCCACCCGACGTCATCCTAGAGGCGTTGGCAGCTCCCTCGATCTCCGACCGGGAGGCCTTGCTCGTGGCGGTCGAAGATACACCTCATTGGGCCAAATCCATCTGTGATTTCCTTGCACGGGGCGACCTACCACCCGACCCTGCCGAGAGGAGCCGGATCAAGCGCTGGGCGAGTCTATACACGCTTGTCGAAGGGAAGCTCTACAGGCGACATGTTTCCGGCATCCTGGCGCAGTGCGTCTCCACAGAGGAGGGTAAGTACCTACTAAATGACATCCATTCGGGCCTCTGTGGAGCACATTCTTCATACAGGACGATGGTCGGCAAGGCCTTCCGCATGGGGTATTATTGGCCAACGGCTCTTCAAGATGCTCGGGATATCGTCCGCACTTGCCGTGCATGCCAATTCCACGCCCGGAAGTCGCACCAGCCCGCCTACGCGCTCCGAACCATCCCGCCGCCTTTGGCCCTTCTCGACATGAAATTTGGATATCCTCGGCCCTTTTCCTCAAGCGGTCGGGGGAAAGAAGTTCCTGTTCGTGGCCATCGATACCTTCACCAAGTGAATCGAAGCCGAACCAGTCTCGACCATCACTGCTCGGGCGGCAGTTCATTTTTTTTGCTTGTTCGTGGTCACCAGGTACGGAGTTCCATGCAAAATTATCACTGACAACGGTACCCAGTTTACCAGTGAGTTGTTCCGGGGAGTTTTGCGAGGAACTTCGGCATCAAAATATGCTTCGCCCGGTGGCTCACCCGAAGAGCAGGCGGGCAATGAATAGCGAACCGCAAATCGTTCAGGGCATCAAGAAACGAGTTGCAGATGAGCTCGAACGCTACGGCAAGACCTGGGTGGACGAACTTCCCACAGTTCTATGGTCTATTCGTACCACGACAAGCCGAGCCACAGGGTCCACACCCTTCCAGCTTGTGTTCGGTACCGATGCCGTCCTGCCTCCCGAGGTCACGCTGGGCTCTGCCAGGGTCAGGTTGGTCGATCAAGTCGACTTCGAGCACGAATGGTCTCTCGACCTTACCCTCGCGGAAGAAGTAAGATGCCGTGCCTTTGCACGATCAACACACTACCGCAAGCTCTTCGCAGACATGCGTCTCGGTCGGTCTGACCTAGAAGCTCCTTGTTGGGGACCTAGCCCTGGCGGATTCGTGGCTCGCCCAAAGACCAACAAGTTATCTCCCCGGTGGGAGGGCCCCTATAGAGTCGTTTCAACAGATCGCACGGGCTTACTGGCTAGCGATGCCGATGGCGAAGAGCTCTCTAGCTCGTGGAACATTGATCAACCGGAAGTTTTATGTAAACTCTATACCTTACATTTCAATAAAGCTGATTGTTCCTTTGTCACTCTTTATAATTGCTTCCACTTGTGTTGTTACCATTCTTTGCACGAGCCTTCTTTTTATTAGAGCACAACCTTTTGCGCACGGCACGATTACTCTTGGCCTACGTGTCGCGGGTTTAACGTTCACCCCCAGTGGACGAGCTAAACGTTAGCCGAACCTCTTCGCGATCTAGCTCTCTCCTGTGCCCGGGCCTGAGACGGGAGCCGCGACACTTTGGCCGTTGAGAAAATGTGCATGGTCGTGATGGTTGCTCGTGCATTAATCTGGGTGTAACCATCTACATAACAGGCTTGCTTTGGTTCACTCTACTTTCGCGAACTTATCCTCGACTCTGCAGGTCGTGGCTGCCTGTCCGTATCTATGTCTTGTGCCGAGGCCTGTCGCTCCACCTCGGACCCAGAGGCTGGATAGGGGTATCTGTGGGCATCGACCTCCACGGCACGACTAGGAGCAAAAGAGACGAACACCGAATACCCTCGACAATAAGCTTAAAACGAGACCATAGTTCTTCTCCAAAAGCAGATCTCAGCTCTTAACACATCTCGTCTTAAGTGTTTTTTACAGCTCGGCCATCTCGCGGGCAAGCTTCTCCTGCTCGAGCTCGGCGACTTTGGCCCTCAGGGCCGATAGCTCGCTCTAGTTCTGGAGGGCCACCGTGGAGGCTTCATGAGCTTCAGCGCCGTTAAATCTTGGAGTTGGGCCATCGCTCGTGCGCCGCCCTTTTTGCGCTCAAGTCTCCTTGAGCTCGAGACCTTGGCCTCGAGCTCGGGGACGCCCAGAGGAAGACAGCCGTCCGCGGCGGCCTTCTCCAGTGCCTCGACCTTGGCCCGCTCGTCCTCAACCGACTTGTTGGCGCGACCGAGCTTCTCTTCGAGTTCCGTGACCTTGGCCTCGAGCCCAGGGGACGCCTCCGGCAGGGGAGGCGCCCGCTCTGTAGCAGCCTTCTCCAGAGCTTCGACTTTAGCCCGCTCGGCCTCGAGCACCTTGGCCGACCGTGCGCGTTCTTGCTCCACGGCCTTAAAGCCGTGGTCGCGTTCGGAAGCCCTGGCCTGCTCGAGCTCTGCCGCGTGAGCCACTTCTTGCGCCCTCATCGTCAAGCGCCGTCGTCGAGCTCACTGGCCTTCGCCGAGCTCCCCTGCTCGACCTCGATGGTACTGATGAGCCTGGAGCGTTCAGTCTCCCGCGCCTCGATCGCGTCCAGGAGGCCCCTAAGCACGACAGCGTGCTCCTGAAGACCTTGAAGCCCTCGAGAAGCGTGGTCGATCACCTTCGCGACGAGAGGAGAGGTCCAAAAAAATGAGAGGGGACAAGGAGCTCAGGCCACCAACTATGAGATGCGCAGGAAGACCCTTACCTTGCGGAGATGGCCTTCCAGGCGTGTGCGGGTAAATTCCTCGCGGTCGTCAATACGATTGCGAGGGATCTCCTCCTCCTCGTCGACCGCCGTACCAGTGTCGAGGTCGACCTCGACCACCATTGGCCTTCGGGCGGGGCCTTGAGTTCTCTCCCCAGGGGCGGCCTGGTCGTCCGTCGCCTCCTTCGGGGGGTTCGGCCCATCGGCAACAAGGCGCGGCAGCGATCTTGGTCCGGCCTCGGCGGGCCCCCATCTCCGGCACCAAGGGACGGCGGCCGGTCGCCGCAGATTCTCGACCTCGTGGTCGGGTGCAGCGCTGCAGCACCGACGCACCGCTTCAGGCGGTCTGCGGAGCCCTGCATACTGGTCACCTTCGGTGGCGGGACCGCTGACCTCGGCGCTGGAGCGGCCGCGATGGGGGGAGCTCGGGATATCGCCTCGGGCGCAGCCACAAATCTCTGGGCGTCCTCCCTCGCGGTGGCACCGGGAAAGTCGACGATGGCAGCTGCATCATGAGCCTCGCCGGCGTCAAAATCCGCGCTGGTTGCGGGCTGGACCTCTTCATCGTCCGTATCGTCGAGGCCTTGGTCGAACTTCATTGGCGGAACTAGGCCCGCGACCTCGGCGGAGAGCGTTAGGCGAGAGGCGGCGCGGGACCAATTCAAATGCGTCCTCCTCCTCGGACTCGGACTCACCCTGGATAACAGCCATCGTCAAAACGGGCAAGTTTCGAGCTCAGGCGCTCAAGGTCTGCGATCAAGAGCATCGCTAAGCCGAGAAGATCGAGGCGGTGCGGTCTAAGATCTTTGGGGTTTTACAGGTCACCGATCTCCACCTCGTCGAGGGTCGGCGAAGATCTTGCTGCCCCGGTGCCACGGGAGCACGTCGCTTCCGCGCCCACCAGCCTGGGACCTCAGGACTCGGGCGCTCACGTCGCCAGCCATGGAGGTCCTAGAACCTCGAGCCCGAGCACCCTGGGCAGTGGGGGCTCGAAGTCTGGGCGGCGGCCGCCGCACTCTGTTGCTACAAAGAGGAAAAACTCATCAGACCGTGGTGCGGCAGTATGGCTTCTGGGCTCGGCCGGTGGGATCCTTACCATGGCACTCGGCCCCCCACTCGGCGTGGGACTTCTTCGCCTCAGGGCCCGCTCGGCGGGGAGGCCTCTTCTTCTCTCTTGCCCTTGCCCCCTCCGGCGGCAGAGCATCCGCCGGCTGTATCAAAAGCGGCTCTTGATGGTCCCTGCGGCGACGAGGGTCAAGAAAGGCCTCGGCCACCGAGACGAGCTCCTTATGCGATTGGTTTACCTCGGGTTTCGGCGAAGCACGTTCCTTGGGGCGGAGTCGTCCATGGAATAGTTGTGCGCCAATTTCCGAACATCTCGTACATCTGTCGGCGACCAAGACTCGCCGGAGCTGCAAAGGAGCGCCTTGAGGGACCATCGAAGGCGGTCGAGCAAGACCACAAGCGAGAAAGGGCTTACGGGCGTACTCTCGCATGTCGGTCGATCGCCCTGGATCTCGAAGAAGCGGTGCGTTCGCCGCAGAGAGACACTCGGTTCGCGAGAAATCAGCAGCGATCGCTGCTGGTGAGACCGCGCTCGGCAGCAGAGGTGTATGGCGGCGATGGCCTCTTCGTCTCCTCGAGGTCGCCTTGGGTTCAGGGGTCTCCTTCTTCCGTCGTAGGCTTTCCCTTGTTTGATAAGCGTCTTGAGCTCCCCTTTCTTGAGTAGAACGGCGCTTTCGGCCCTGACCCGAGGAGTCGAGATTGAATCTTGGGAAGGACCATGAGCCTGTCCGTTCGGAAATAGAAGCACCGACCACGTGGTCCTTCCGGGCGGAAGAAATTTGAAATCACCGAAAGAAGAGCGAGGGTGGGAGCGATTCCTAGGAACCCTCGCGCAGTGGGAAAAGATGGCGAGAGTAAGAATGGAGTTGGCACCGGTTTCTGAGCTCGATCTCGCGGTGGTGAGGACCACGGAGAGAACTCGCTCTCCGGGTCCATCAAGAGGGGCAAGTGCTCGGTCGCATTTATTCGTCGTCCTCAGGGTTAGCTTCGGTCTCGTTGCGGAAGCGCCATGTGTATGGGTCGAAAGGCCCCGAGGTCTCGAGTTCCTTCATCCTCGGCGTGAGTGCTCCTCCTAAGCTTGGCCATGGCGATCGCGGTGATCTCGATCGAATGCGGGGAGGAAGGTTTTACGCTTAGGCGAAAACTTGGTGGGAAGCTTCCTCAAGAGGTCGCACTTTTTGGGTTTATAAGCGCCGTCATCAAGACTCGAACAGCGGCTGCTTCGGAGGACTCGCCGGCCACAATTTGACAGATGCAATTAAGGCCTGGGCTGCGGTTTCGAGACACGGCAGGTGTCGCCAACCGTTAAATATCCGTGCAGCGGCGGAGTTCAGAGCGCCAGTGTCGTATCCTCAAGACACGGCGTTACATTTCCGCGACCTCGACCTCAAGAAGTGCAGGAATCGATCCGGCTATGGAGACTCAAAGTCGGCCCATGTTAAGCCACGACCTTAAGCCTCGGGGCTAGGCCGGCGAGGGTCAAGGTCCTTTGACCGGTGATGCGCGGTCAGCGGACCCCGACTCGGGAGGCCCCGGCCTCGACACAGGTGCATCTGGCGCTCGACCTAGAGCGCACTAGACTCGGCACGGCCCCGCTGACCTCGAGCTCGGCGGGCCCTTGTTCGGGCCACGATCCACCCTTGGATTCGGATCAAGCATTTGACCAGACGGTTGCTCAAGCGGGATTAAATTAGGCGGCGCAGAATACATGCAACAAGTTGAATGATTCTGGTGGCCCTCGGCGTGCATGAAGGCCACTCCGGGAATCTAGCCCAGCTGTTGCGTCTTGAGGAGGCATAAAACCGAGAACCTGATCCTTTGGGAACACAGAGACAACGCTACGCACCCTAGCTCGAGCTTAGACTTAGCCATCACGAACTTGAGTACATAAAAGCACCCTTGTACTCGAAATTAGACAAGAAAACAGCAAGCAAAGGCGGCGGAAATGAAACTATTACCTTCCACAGGGGCTCGAACGATATAAATCTCGGTCTCCGCTTCGTTGTCGTCTTGCTCAGACCATAACCTCGTCAGTACTTTTCTTTCGTTTGAGCGAAGTTTGCTAGATCCCATATCACTCGAGACCTTTACCACATTTCTTGCGGTTGGCGATCCCGATCGTCGATAGAAGGCAATTCAACAATATCATAAGCAAGCCCAAGAGATGGCCAATAAACAGTATAAGAAACAAACCTCATTTAGAAATGAGACATTCAAAAGGTTTGACATACTCAGAAGTAACCAATGGGACCTAAGGAAGTGGATTGGTGAAGTAAAGAGCAACCAAAAAATCCTAAATGACAGAATTTATGATGTCAGTAAGAAGCTAAATTTACAAGATGTGGAAATAGGTCGTTTTGCTCAAAATGTTGACAATACATTTGCGGATTATTATTTCTCTCTTGATTGGATAAAACATGCCTTGGAAGATCATCTTGACTACACTAGCAAAGCAGATTTCAATTTGCACCAATGTCAACATGGATATCAAGAACAAGCTACAGAGCAGTTAAGAGATATCAATGAGTCCTTGAGCAAGCTTCAAGACGACTTTCACAAATGCACTCTTCAACCTGGAGATCCAGACTATCCTAGCTGGCATGACCAAGCAATGGCTTCAGCCCCTAATCCATCAATTCCAGCAGAGTCTAAAGACGAAGTGTAGATTGTCTCTCCCCCAAGAAAAAGTTCAACTTCTAAAGTCTCCAGTCTGCTCAAGAGAACCTTCTCCAAGCTCAAATAGTGCCAAAAGGGGAGAATTTCTGAGTAGTTAGTTCTTGGGAGATTTAGTTGTAAAGGGGAAGTTGTTGGGGGAACTTAAGTCTAGACAAGTGTTGTGTGTGCTATTTCTCAAAATTGCTCAGTCTTTTGTTCTTATGGAATTACAAATGACATTTATGCTCTCTAACTTTGCAGTCTTATTTGCTTTATTAATCTAAGTTTGATCAAAGTTTAAATTGTGCTCCTTGATTGGTTGAAAATCGGTCAATGTATGTGCTCCTGATGATTTTATCTTGATCTTATCTCTTGCACATATTCAAGGGGAGCATATATTTTTCTATTGCATATGCAAATACTATACATGTTCTGTCAAACTAACTCTATTTTGTAGAAAAGTTTTAGTTGCCATTGACAAAGAGTAAGTGTGTTGTCATCAATCACCAAAAAAAGGTAGATTGAAAGCATATAAGCCCCCTAATTTTTAATTATATATGATTATATGGTTTTGGTGTTGATGATTAAGTCAATGACCACTTGGCAATGAGGATTCTTGTTTGGGTATCTAAGAAGACATCAAACAAAAAAGGTCAAGATTAAGGACTCTTGTTACTAGTTTTGGCTTGGGAGATGATTCAAGCCAAATAGCAAGGTAGCTTTAGATTGGCCGTACTATAAAAGGGGATTATGCATAAGTTCAAATTTTGGTTCATAGGCTAAATCATTTACATTACTTAGAGTCAAGGTCACTTCAAAGAAATTTCCCCATCAAAATCAATCCTACTCCAATCAGATAGTTTCACAATTTTCGTCAGATCCATATCATTCCTTCTTTCCTTAATCTAGTGTTCATTTCACTCAAACTCATTCATGTCGGACCAACCATGCTTCCTTTTAAAATCAATCCGACGCAAATCATAGTCTACGCCAAACCACTCTATTTTAGTCCGGCGTTGAAAACCTTTGACAAACATCAAACTGAGCGTACTCCTTTCACGCCGGACTATCCTGGTCTGCTCAGAAATTTAGTCCGGTGCAAGCTAAGTCTTTGTCAGACCATGTCCTTTTAAATCCGTCGTTGAAAGTCTCTTGTGCAAAAATTAAACTGAGCGTACGCCATTTACGCCGGACCAACTTCCGCTGATATAAAATCAAGTCTGGCGCTAGCTCATGTTTATGCTGGACCATCCTTTATCTTAGTCCGATGTAGATGTATATCTCTCAGTTATTTATCTCTTGCTTTCCAAAAAGTCCGCCGATGCAAACTCCTTCTAAAATTTCTTTCACGACGAACCAGGCAAATTCAGTCCGATGCAATCGTGCAATTCCCAATTCTCACACTGGACTCCATATATTTCCAAAGCCTATGAACTACGGACCTAACTGATTTAGTCTCGACACAAAAGCTCATTCCTATGATTTTGGTCCGGAGTACAAAGAACATATATTTAAGCTTAATCAAGTTAAGTTCATAGCAGTTGTATTTAGCCTATTTTTTGATAGTTTGACACGTCCAATGGCTACTGTGACAGGTGTAACGGCTGGCTATTGTTCAAATGGCCATATAAGCATTGCCAGAGTATTCCTTTGTAGAATTTTTTATCTCCTTAATCTTTTAGCACCTTAGAACTCTCAATCCATCAAGGAGACCGTGCTTCACCTCTAAAACTTAAATTTTACATTCCTAAGTGTTCTTACTTGAAGCTTAGTCTAGTTAGTGCTGTGATAGTGAACTAAGGGATAGGGCTTGTGGATAGTCTATTACTCTTGGAATTAAGCGTTCTTAGATAGCTTGGAGGAAGTTTTGGTGCGACCTATCCAAAAGAGATTGTGGAAGGCCACCACTGTTATAAGAGGTTGGGACTCATCTCACCGGAGTAGTACAAGAGTCACTCTAGTGGAGACCAAAGCTACTAGACTAGCTTTGGAGGAGCAATATTTCATCAGAAGTGCTCTAACGTGGAAGTAGGAGTTTAGCTCTGAACCATGGAAAAAATCTCTTGTGTCTCTCCATTTACTTTCAGTTTTTGCATCTCTATATTTATTTCCTGTTGTTGATCTTTTATCTCTATTGTGTTAGTTCTTGCTACTTTTGTGTTTTTGTGCTCTCTTGTAGAATACTTTGAATCATCAGTAGTTAAGCTCTTGGGTTTATTTTAACCGTGCTAAATTCTGATTCTTAAACCTAAAATTTAAAAAAGTTGCCTATTCACCCCCCCTCTAGACCAACTCGATCCTTTCACCTCAGCATATCTTTCAAAATCCGGTTCACTCTCTCAGTTTGTCTATCGGTTTGAAGGTGATAGGTAGTATTGAATTTGAGCTTGGATCCTAATGCAGTTTAGAGACTTCCCCAAAAGCTCGAGGTAAAAGTAGAACCTCAATCGATGTGATGGTTTTGGGAACTCTATGAAGCGTAACTATCCTTTCGACATAGATCTCAGCTAGCCTATGAGCAGAGTATTTCTGATTGGTAGCTATAAAGTAAGCAGATTTAGTGAGTCTGTCCACTATGACCCAAATAGCATCTTTCTTTGCTAAAGTTATGGTAAGCTTGTTATAAAGTCCATACAAATATCTTTCCACTTCCATTCTGAAATTTGGAGAGGTTGTAGTAAGCTGCGGGGCGCTGATATTCTGCTTTGACTTTTTGACATGTGTCACACTTACTAACATACTCTGCTATCTCCTTTTCATGTTGTTCCACCAGAAGATTTCTTTCAGATCTTTATACATTTTGGTGCTACTTAGATGGATGAAATACAAGGTATCATGGGCTTCTTTCAAGATAGAGATTTACCTCAGGGGTGTTGAAGATATTGTTGTTGTGGCTTTGGTGGGATGCTACTCCCGGAGCGCGGTCGGGCCCTCTCGTTGTGGCCGTGCTATTCAAGGGATTTGCTGTCTCTGAAGATCTGGCAGCCCACGGTAGGGCGTCGTTGGATTATCGAGGTTAAGTTGCCTCGACATGTTGGCTACGATCCAAGTTGCGGTGCCTGCTAGATCTCACCGATGATTTGTTGTATTGGGCGCAACAACATTTGCGGCTGCCCGAGCTGCAACCGTCACCACTGCAGGATCTTGTGGCGTGCATAGAGGGATCTTGTGTCCCTGATCTTCTGTGGTGTCTACCCCTAAATTCCCTTCTTAGGAATTGTCGACAATAGCACCGTTGTTAACTCCAACCATGAACACGCATCGATCCGTTTGACTGCTGTTCTGGCTGCTGTAGCCGTCGCTTTCGCTATCGCTCTCCATCTCGACGTACATGAGGACGTTGGGCTCCATGGGGTCGAAGCCAATGAAACCCACCTCTCGACATGGATCCCAAAAGCGGGACTTAGTGAAGCCGACATGCACTAGATCTCCGCCCGCCTCCATCAATAGAGCATGGTTCCGAAGGCGATCTCAGATCCAACCACGAATGCTTGTTCGATAGCGGTGACCGAGCGGAAATCATCACAGAAGTTGTTGTCGAAGAAGTCAATGTGAGCACGCACTGAAGACATACTTGATCTGCAAAAATTAGTTGAAGGCCTCTAACTAGCACGCTAATTGTCGAATGTTAGAAAATAACAATAAACTTATGTTCACAGGTATCTTCAAGTGTCAGAGTCAAGCATGAAGACAGCGGCAAATGATGTATACAGGTTCGGACCTCCGGATGGAGTAACACCCTATGTCTCGTGCGGATGATGTATAGAATTGATGTATGGAGTACAAAGTAAGTTGTCTAGCCCTAATTACAATGAAGTTTGGATTTAGACAATGGCTAAACTATTGTTGGAGGTTGACGAAGCGTGGTCCGTAGGCTCTTGAATACTCTGCATCTTCTAAAACTCTCCTTCCATCATTGATCTCTCTCAAATTTTTATAGATATCAGCCGGTTTTCGAGGATACCTACCTCTATCATTAGAATGGTCTTATATAGTTGTTTGAATAACTTGACTTGGCTTTTATCGTGGAAGCCGAAAGCATTTGTACATAGAAAAGCCAAAAGCCAAAATCCTCTTCTTCAGCCTTAGTTGAGTTTGCCCTCAAGTTAATCAAATTTTCGGTTTGAGATATCGATAGGGCTGCCTCTCGCGATAGGGCTTCCTCCGCTCGCCCCGACGCTTGAGCGGCCGTAGATGAGATCGGTCTGCATCTTATTTGAGTCTATTGTCGTATGATCTAACATGTCGAAGTTATTGGTGAAATTAGCATATCGCAAAACTTCCGACTTTTAGTTAATCAATATCAATTTGGTGTGCTTGTGTTTGTCCAACAAACTCGCAATTTGGAATGGGTGTGTATTTATGGGCTTGTCATGGATCGATTGTGCCAACACGCTAAATATTGCCGTTCCTGCGTTCATACTCGATAGCACCCGAGTCAATTTTCGATGAGTCAGAGACCATAATTTTTGTCTAGTACATTACCGAAAGTGATCGAGTACTTCCTAATATAGAATGATTTTCTTCCACGCATATCTTATCCTATAGAATTGGATCCGTAACATCTGAAATTTCTATTTATCATTAAAACATACCTTTTGCATATTCTATATTAGCGCCACATATATTCAACTCGCTCTTCTTTCTACTTATGTTCTATGAAGTAGTAGTTGAGGATTATATCATGAATTACGCCGTTGAGGTCTATACATCATGCTTTCTTTACATTGGGCATGATTCACAAAATACTTTTGGTGGTCGAGGTAATGAAGAGGTTTAGTAAAGCCAATCATTTTCAAATTATGTTTAAATATTCGACGGACATAAGCTGCGCCTAGTACATAGCTGCGCCTCAACTTCCATTACTGGTCATCATATGCGAGAAAACGTTGCCCGTCGCTGTGAGACTCGACGTCTCCGACCAGCTCCTGTCCGCTCCGTCGTCCATCCAGGCAATCGGCGAGAGCGGCACCCGCGGCGACACGATGTAAGTCTTTTGGTAGCAAAATTCTATGACCAATGCGCCTGGTCCAATGATTGATCCTGTTAGGCAAGAGATCTCTGAGATAATTGACCTGGTCATTGAGGCTGGGCTGAAGAAGGGAGTGATGAGCATTTTTATGCCACACAACTCCTCATTAAGGAGTACCGAGATGTCTTCCACACACTTAAGACAGCTCAGGGGAGGCTTGGATGGCTTAGGAGGACATGGGAGGAGAAGAAGAGGCGTTAGATATTTGACTTATTTCATAAGAGTTGAATCTATGTATCTTTTATGTGATGTCATAAACCTATTTATCTTTTGTTATGTCGTTTAATGAACCTATTTTTTTATGTTATGTACTTGGGTTGAACAATATTCATTAATGTAATGTGTTTACGATATTGTTATATTATGTATTATTTATTATGTTGTTCAACTATTATGCTATGTTCTTATATGTTGCTACTTATGCTATGTCTTTTCAATATCCAGATGAGCTCTTCAAGTTCTTTTGATTCAAGTGATGATGACTCAACTGATGAAGCTGTTGTGGATGTTGATGATAGAGGACCAGATTTATTCTTGCCACTAGTTGCAATAGCTGCATTTGCATGTTTCGATAATTATGGTGACTCCAATACCAAGAATCCAAGGAAAATACGAATAGTGACAGGTCTCCAATGGGTAGAGGATACACTTAGAAACTCACAAGATTGTTACGACATGTTCAGAATGCGAAGGTCAGTTTTTCTCAGACTCCATGAGTCTCTTGTCAACAATTATGACTTAAAATCAACTAGAGAGGTGAGCTCGAAGGAAACATTAGCTATGTTTTTATAGACTTATGGAGCTCCTCAATCCACCGTCCAGGTAAAAATCCGATTTAGTCATTCCAAAGAAACAATTAATAGGAAGTTTGGAGAGGTATTGGAGTGTGTGTATAAATTAGGTGTTGACAATATAAAGCCCAAAGATCCTCACTTCTCTTCAGTGCATCCTAGACTTCGAGATGATAGATTTTCCCCTCATTTCAATAATGCTATTGGTGCAATAGATGGGACGCACATACCTGTGACGGTGCCACGTGATAAACAACTTGTGCATTTCAATCGACATGGATACACAAGTCAAAATGTCATGGCTATTTGTGATTTCAACATGAGGTTTACTTTTGTTTGCACTTGATGGCTTGGGTCTGCTCATGACACACGCATATTCCTTGATACATTACTGACGTACAAGGATCACTTTCCACATCCTCCACAAGGTACTTCATATGTTATTTTTTTTACAAGCATATACATTTCTATCTTACAACTTAGTGTGGAATGTTAATAATTTTTTCATTTATATTGTAAGAAAGTACTATCTTGTAGATTCTGGTTACCCAAATCGAAAAGGTTATCTAGCTCCATACAAGAATAAAAGATACCATGTACCAGAGTTCCAAAATAGTGGTAGACCGGTTGGGAAAAAAGAGATGTTCAATTATTTTCATTCTTCTCTTTGGAATGTTATCGAGCGTGCATTTGGTATTTGGAAGATGAAGTGGCGTATTCTTTTGAATGTGCCAAGTTACCGTGAAGTCAAGCAAAAGAAAATTATCATTGCAACAATGGCTTTACATAATTTCATTCGAGACAGTGCTTTGTTTGATATAGATTTTGCTAGTATTGAGGGGAATGAAGATTATCATGGGGATACATCAAACAACACCAGTGCACATGATGTTGCAACTGCTAGCGATGATGTTGACATGGCCGGTGTACGTGACTCTACTGCAGATGCTTTGGTAGCATGATGATAGTTTAATTAATTTTTTGGATTATTTCATATGAATAGATATATGTAATATTTTGTATGTAGAACGGGTGTTAATCCGAGATCAATGAAAAATTGATGCTAAAAAATTAAACAACAGTGCACTAGCATGACATCCCATTAATTGTTCGTGCATGTTCATGCACAAATATTCTTTTTTGGCACATTAATCATGCATGTGACACATCCACTACTATGCACGTACGCTTGCAGATTGATCGAAGCTTAGCTTATACTTGACAAATATTGGGATTGTATCGGGTATAGAGATATATTGCAAGTCACCTTCATGTTGCCTTTGCAGCGCTCCTCTCCCAAACATGTGCACCCTGCCTGTAGACAACACATCACACTCCGTACGTGCCCTTATACAGAGAAACTACTTAATAAAAAGCCTAGTTAGGTAGGTAAGTAAAGTTTGACTCATGGGTATTTCAGACATGTCCTAACTCAGAACAGCCAGTCACCCAATCTAAAAGTTAGGTTGCCAAACACCAAATCTCTTCAGCCCAGTCGTTCAGCTGTGCAGCCGTTCAGCCCAGCCAAAAGCTGCTTCTCAGAAAAGCTACAGGCTTTCCAAATAGGGCCATAAGCTGCGCCTCATCTTCCATTACTGGTCATTATCTGCGAGAAGACGTTGCCCGTTGCTGTGAGACTCGACGTCTCCGACCAGCTCCTGTCCGCTTCGCCGTCCATCCAGGCAATCGATGAGAGCGGCACCCGCGGCGATACGATGTCCCCTGGCAACTGTGTGCCGCTGTCCTCGAACGTCTCGCTCCTCGCCTGGTTCATCTGCAGCTGAAGGCAGTACTCGAGGTTCCACACCACGTCGCCCATGGACGGCCGGTCCTCGCCGTAGTCCGCGAGGCACCGTTCGGCGGTCTCCGCGAACTTCCGCAGTGAGTTCTCATTGGCATCGCCGGCGACCCTGGGATCGAAGACCTTATCGAGCCGGCCCCTCCGGCACCACTTCATCGCCCACTCGGCGAGGTTGATCTCGTCCAGCGGGAGGCTCTGATCGATCACTGGCCGCGCGCAGAGCACCTCAAACAGCACGACATCGAAGGAGTACACGTCGGAGCAATCAGTGAGCTGCCGTGTCTTGAAGTACTCCGGGTCGAGTTACCTGAAGCTGCCCTTCACCGCCGTGCTCACGTGCGTCCGCCCCAGCGCTGGCCCGACACGGGACAGCCCGAAGTCGACCACCTTCGCCACGAGGCCGTCGCCAAGGAGGATGTTGGTGGACTTGACGTCGCGGTGGATGATGTTGTCCGAGTGGCCGGTGTGCAGGTAGTGCAGGCCCTCGCCGCGCCGATGCATATCTCCAGGCGCTGCTTCCAGGAAAGCGAACCCGGCGCGACGTCGGAGCCGTACAGGTGGCTCCTCAGGGTGCCGTTCTCCATGTGCTCGTACACGAGGATCATCTCCGAGCTCTCGTTGCAGTAGCCGATGAGCGACACGAGGTGGCGGTGGCGGATGCTCGAGAGCACGAGGATCTCTGTCTGGAACTCAGGGAACCCCTGCCTGGAGGCGCGCTTCCCCCGCTTCACCGCGACGGCCGTGCAGTCGCGGAGCACGCCGCGGTACACGTTCCCGAACCCGCCGACGCCGATGAGGTTCGCGTCGTCGAAGCCCCCGGTCGCCTCCATGATCTCCGCGAGTGGGATGTGGAGCTTCAGGTTCACCCTTCGTGCCTTGAGGGATCCGTCGACCGAGCCCTCAACGTCCGGTGTGTGCGGCGACCACCGCGTCACGACGCTCTCCTTCCCGTCGTCCAGCGCAGGCTGCGGTGCTTGCCTCTGTCTCCGCCGCACGAAGAATACGCAAAACATTATACCAGCCAGGATAGCCACGCCAAGCACGGCCGCAACCACTGGTATGACGACCTTCTACATCCTGTCCGACGGTGACGGCGAGCTCGCCGGCTTCATATCGACGGTTCTGAGCTACATGATCTCCAGCCCGTTCAGTATCGCCTTCTTGTTGTCGTTGCTCGCCGACCTGCCGATGCTAACCGTGAGGTTCTGGCCGACGGTAGGGACGGTGGTGACATAGTCCACATAGAAAGCCTGGTTCGGCATGTCCCGTGACGCGTAGTTGTCGGGCATCAGGTCCCGGGTACCCACGGCTTGCATCAGATAGACGTTGAAATCGAGGTCGGCTCCGACGACGGAGCTGAGCACCTCGTAGTCGCAGAAGTGGAGGCGGACGAGGTAGCTGCACTCACCGTCAACGGCGAAGGTCCATGTCACATTCGACGACGTGGACGAGTTGGTCGTCGTGCGCTGCGTCTTGTACACGACGTCCGGCGCGACCATCGGAGTCCACCCCTGTGCCTCGTCGAAGTTGATTTTATTCTGGAAGATGTCCACGGCCGAGACTGTGGCAGGGGAGAGGTAGGGGCCGTCGGGGAGCCACGTGTGCTACAGGGTGTCGTTCTCTTTTGTCACCGTAGGCCCGCCCACGTTGAGCTGGTACAGTGTCTCCAGCACCTGACGCGGCAGCAGAGCGCCGGCGTTGACCATCGTCGGCACTCTGTTCCACAGCAGCTCCGGCGGCGCGGGGAACAGCTCGATAGCGTTGACGAAGGCGAATCCAACTATCGGCGTGAAGGCGACGTCGAGCCCGCCGGAGCCATTGGACGGGAGGAAGAACTCCCTGACCACACCGGCCTGCGGCGGCGAGAAGGAAGACAGGAGGAGGTACCTTCCAAGAGCAGAGACGCTAAAACACGACGAGGAGAGGTCGGTGGACTGTGACGTGAAGGGGAAGAAGTGGAGGCGGAGGACGAGCACCGCCTCGTTGCTGCTGGGGGCCGCGGAGAGGCGGTAGGAGAAGCCCCTCGTGGCCACGCGCGCCGCGGCGTAGAGAGGGGACGGCGGGTTGGGGTCGGAGTCGCGCACTGTCGTGGTGTGGCTTCTGGAGGATCCGGAGAGCGCGCCGTCGTCAGGGGTGAAGGTGCGCTGCGGGGAGTCGGACGGGAAGGCGACGTCCGAGCCGGCGCCGCAGGCGAGGAACGTGGCGAAGGGCAGTGAGAATGTGGCGAGCGCGGTGGAAGGGAGGATGAGGAAGACGATGAGGAAATGACCAACCATTTTGCAGCACAGTGATGGTGCCAGTGAACGAGTGCTTGAGATGGTGGCTCGAGACGAACGGAATCGATCGATCATTAGGCTGCGTACCGGTGATTTGCCCCGTACTTGGAGTCGTGGACTCGCTTGGCGAGCGGGTCAACATGCGAGAGTGAAGAGGTCGGCATGGCATCCATGCCTTGGGTCCCTGCGCTGACATGTGAGAGTGACTTGAACGCGGTCGTTCCTCGGCAGCTACGGCGGAGACCCGGACAGGTGCGGAAAAGACGTCAATGTTAGGCATACACACACTTATATATAGCATAAAGTAGTCAGTCATACAAACCTTTAGGATTGTCACCTCTTACTAGAGTTAGGGGGTGTTTGGGGTACCCACCAAAATCTGTGGAGTTGGTAGATATTCTATTTCTAAAAATTTGTGGGCTGACTTGCGTAGACATTAAGAGTGTTTAGGTAGATCATCTTGTTTATATTTTAGACTAAAATGATAAACTTAATTCACTTTATTTTAGCCTATAAACATGAATGGATTATTCTCCCAAACAGGGTCTTAATATAAAAACTCTCCGCCAACAATTAGGCGGGAGAAAAAGACCTCAGATTGTTGGTAGTCATCAGGGAGGGGGTACGGAAGTCTGCAAATGTGCCAAATCTACTTGACTTCGAGCCACCTTGGAAGATATACAGGCAGTTGGGTGTTGAGTTTGAAAGTGGCGTGCCCTAGCCACAAATGGCAGCACACTCGTCAGGGGCAACTGAAGTGCTATTGTACTGCATCATGAAGACACCTACCCGTATTTTGTTAGGGAAAAATACACAGACATATATAGGGGTGGGCATTCGGTTTATACGGTTTTTTCGATTCGGTTTATTCGGTTTTTGAAAAATTCGGTTTTTGAGTTTTGAAAACCGAAACTGAACCGAATAGCCATAGAAACTGAACCGAATTAACCGAACTAATTCGGTTTGGTTATTTCGGTTATTCGGTTAACCGGATTTCAGCAATTGGGAGCAAACCGTCGCCGCTCGCCTCCCTCGACCACAGGTAAAGACACGACTTCTCGACTCTAGCAGCGACTAGTCCACCTTCCTCCGCCGGCATGAGGACAATCCTCCCCTCGCAGAAGGCGAACGTGTCCAGCTGGTCGATCACTGCCAGGCCAGCTCGGCCAAGTCATACTCAAGGATGTTACCCTGGTCGCACAGGAAGTAAAGAGACGTACCCACGAGGCGCTGGGCTTCATCTCGACGAAGGAGTCTTGGCCGACCGAGGTCAGCTCGCCCCACACTAAGGTCTCCGACGAGTACACGTGACCCACTCCTCGTCGTCGGTGAAGACGAAGACCACGCGGAAGGGCCCCCCATGGCAGTCGCGGTGGTTGCAGCCGTTGGCCGCAAAGATCACCGCCGCGTTGGGGTAACCTTGCTTGAACGCTGCAGGTGTGGGCACGCGCCGCTAGTAGCCCATGATTGGCTCCCAGACAAGGAGGTCCTGGGCACCTTGAGGAGGAGGCGCGGTCGATTCCGCAAAAGGCCGATATGAGGCCCACCGAAGAGCACTAAATAATCCACGGAAATGATCTCGAGTTAATGAATAAGTATTGATTATTTGGGGTCGCTTACTATATCTTTGGTGGGGAGTTTGGAGAAGGCGGAGGCGATGGAGGGATGAAGCGGGGATAGCGATTGTCTTCCAGAATAAACCGATAAAACGAATGAGGAAGCGGAGGCGATGGAGCATGAAGCGGGGCGATTGCTTCGGTGGAGATGGGAGCGCTTAGGCAGCGAAGGAAATCGGGGTGGGAGACGACGCGGCGCCAGGGCTTGCAAACAAGGGAGGCACAGGGGAGGGAGGAGGGGTCGTCAGGCGGGAGTGGGAGGAGGGTCATGTGTGGGGTGCGCCGATAGGAATTAGGAAGACACCTTGATCGCACGACGGCTTCGAAGGAAGAATGGGGAATTTTGTGGAAAGAGCGACGGTTTATTTGGTAAACCGGTTTTTTTCGATTTATGAAATTACAAAACCGAACCATAAACCGAAAATCGAATAGTGACAAAATAAAAACCGAACTGAAAACCGAAAAAACCAAAATAATCAGTTAATTTGGTTTCGATTTAAAAGTGCCCACCCCTACACGTATAGATTCGATCGTCCTTTATTGTGTCTGTTTCGGGAGTGCAACCTTTGTAAGAGAACTAAGCCCATTTTGGCCCAGCTTCTGGATTGGCTTTTTCATAAAAGAAGTAAGCTATATCAAACAATTGATTTCTAATTCATCTTTTTGCTCAAAATTCAAACCCATTTGTGAAGAAGCAGAAGCTTCTAAAAAACGACTTTCCAAAGCAGTCAACTAGAAGCTATCTTTGCACAAGCTCAAGCCTTGCCAAAGGGACCTAAGACGGGTGTCCCAAAAATGCCTAGTTTCTCCCTTACCTCTTGGACGCTTATCAGCACCCATTTCTGGCTCCTTTCTGGTCCGTGCTCCCTACGTGTGTAATGGTAAAGCTCATGAAATCAGGCAATCAGCTCGGACAAATTGGGTTTGGGCGTCCACTACTTTCACCGAGCTGCCCATGCCGGATCATGTTAAGAAAGGAGGATCCGGGCACATGTTGTATTGCCTGCCTGCCTGCCCATCTTCCAGAGAGAAAGATGGCAAGTCAGAGCTTAACCCATGGTTTCAGAAAACAATTTTACTACTTTGCACCAATGAACCCCGAGAAAGCACTGCTTTGTATAGGCACCATTTCTTTTTGTTAACAGCACACAAGATCGTTTGTTAAACACCGTCCGTTCCTCTGCAAAATTGTGCATGGGGAAAGCCCCCGGGCCCCGGCACGTCCGATATAATTGGGTATCAAATGGTCTCGGTGTTGTTGGGTGCACAACCTCTTGGACTGCCAGGAGTGTCTAATGGGCTTTAGAGTGTGCACAGGCTGTTATAAATATGTTATGGGCTTCGACAAACCTATAAGCGGCGTACCAATACACCTTCGTCTTTTCTACTACGTTAAGCGAGCAGTTGAATGGGATGGTTGGTTTGTCCCTGCTAGAGGCTGAAATTTAGGGCTAACGGGCAGCCGTAATAAGTATGTTTAGTTTTCTTACAAATTGTTTACATGCCGTAAATTGTTTAGTTTTCTTACAACTGGGAAGTTAGCAGTACTGGGCGTGCCTCGGAGAATTGAGCATCACATGCTCTAGCGTGTGTCCCACTAGGGAGTTTGCTTCTTCCTCCTACTTTGTGCGGAAGGTGACAACAAACATTTTCCCTTGCGCAAAATTATCGACCCTTCACACCACACTGCTGGGATGTCTTTAGCAAATGTAAGAAATCCAATCTGGCCGAAGGAGAAACGGTACTAGGCTATGGGAAAAAGCAAGTGAATAGCAACAATTAGTGATACACCGTCTACTTTGAAGCCCTAACCTTGGCAGGAGTCTCTAATAAGCCTGGGAGCAAGCCCAAGGACAAGCTAGTGTGTGCATAGGCAGCTAGAAATGTGTTGTGGTCTTTCAAGACAAACATATGAGAGAACTATTAAAGGAATGTACCGATATACAGTCACTTTTTTTGTAATTACTGGGGCAGGATGGAAAATAGCCATCCACTCACTTCTATATAAAAAGTCCCAAGGGGTATGTAAGAGCGGCTGAGTGAGATCGGACTCGTTTTGACCATTAGCTTTCTCGCAAGTAGGGGTGGGAAAAAAACTCGAAACTCGCAAGTTTAACGAGTACTTGGAAACTCGACTTGACTTGAGTCGAGTTGAGTTGGGTTTTAAACTCGTTAAGGTAATGAGTTCAACGAGCGAGCTAACGAGTTTAACGAGCGAGAAAAAAACACTATAAATCTGTAACCCTAACCCGTTCTGTCAACTTTCAAACCCGATTCTTTTTCCCCATTTCACATCCGCAATTCCCAGTTTGGTTGCGTCTCCACCCTCATCCTTGCTTCCAACACCTTCGCCGCCACTGTGCTTCTCTCCTTCATCGACAAGCATCATAACGAGCTTAACGAGCTAATCGAGCCAACTCGAGTTTTTAACGAGTCGAGCCGAATTGAACTTTTAGCTCGTTACAAAAACGAGTCGAGTTGGCTCATTATCTTAACAAGTTTAACGAGTCGAGTCGAGTTGGCTCGATATCCAGCCCTACTCGCAAGTGGCCTAGGTTTTTTCAGCTCCTCAATTTATGTCTCAGAGGAGAAAGAGTATTTTATAATCATTGTTTGGCTTCGTTGCCACAACGCTCGACACAACACTTGGAGAGTTACTTCATCGCCGTCGTCGTCGTCATCATCCTTGAAGTATATTAGTATCTGTCGCTCCATGCTTGTCGCATCGATACAGACCTGACCAATCCGACCAGACGGGATCAGCTAACACTAGCGAGCTATATTAGTCAGTCCCAGTGGATAGACTGTAAACTTGGGGTTTCCCGCTCCGGCCGGGACCTCTTCTGCCGCCGCTAATTCCTCTTCTCCCCTCCTATTTAACGCTACTGCACAATCGACATGCTAAAGATTAGACCAAGAGATACCAAGATTCGAAAATTAAGGTAGCACGCATGCATGTATGGTTGGACATCGAAAGAAGGATGTAATACAGCAACCTAATTAAACCCTGGCGAACTCGCCTTCCCTGCACACGCCGACGTTGATGGTCATCGACCGGTTCTTCCCCTTCTTCGGCGACGACACCACTTTGCAGCAATTCCTCCTCGGAGACTGCACACGTTAAGTTGTGTCATCGTGCGCCACAGTATAATCAGCTTTAACGACCAAAACTATACAAGTTTTTCAGCGAATGAGACGAAAGGGGAAAAAAAAAGATAAAATGGCGTACCCTTTTCCAGAGATCGGGGTCGGGCTTCTTGAGAATGACGATGTTGTCGAGGAGCGCGGCGGGGTCGGCGATGCGCCACCGGCAGCCAGGCTGCTTGACGCGGTGCCGCTCGTACTCCGTGACCGTCATGTTCCGGCGGTGGTCCATTCGCGACACATGCATGTAGTACACGTGCGGCTTCTGGCACGGCTGCCGCGCCACGGGGCGCGTGTTGAACGAGTAGGCCGTGTAGTCGGCGCGCCTGTACCAGTTGAGGAATGACCGCATCGGTGTCTCCATCTCCCGCGGCGACAGCACCCCGCGCACCACCATCACCGCGAACCCCCACGACACCGACACCGTCCACTGGTGCTCGCGGTCGTAGCACACCGACTGCTGCGCCATCGCCGCTGAGTCCAGCCTCACCGGCCCGTCGAACAGCCTCCTCAGCGCCCCGGCCCGCGACGGCGTCGTCGGGAACACCGGCTCCAGGAAGTCTAGGTGGTGCAGCGTCACCAGCGGCGCCACGGGGTGCGCGCCCAGGAGGCCGAGTACGTCGCCCCAAAGGTCGCACTGGTGGAACCCCGGGTGGCGCGTCAGCGGCACGCCGAGCTCCGACATGCACGCGTGGATGCGGTCGTCGCTGCCGTACAGCGCGGGGTACCGGTGCAGGCACCCGTCCTGCATCTTCGCCAGCTCCTCGGCGAGGGCGCGGCTGATAGCGAAGCCTCCGCCGCCGAACGCCATGCCGTAGGAGAAGATGAGGTTCTGAATGTGGCTCTCGGACGGCGACCCGATGTAGTACGGCTGCCGGTGGTCGTACTGCGAGAGCACGTGCACCAGGTTCTCCGGGAGGAACACCGTGTCGTCGTCGCCCATGACGAACCACCGGACGCCGGGGAGGCCGAGCCGGAAGCTCTCGGAGACAATGCGGGAGATCCGCAGCGCCGAGCGGCTGCCGGCGCCGTGCGTGTACGGGAACTTGGACGTGTCCGAGCTGACCATGATCGGCGGGAGCCCCGTGCGGGAGCTCTTGGAGTAGAACTCCTCCACCGGCTTGTCCATCCACACGAACCCCCGCATCCGCCCCGGCCGCCACCACAGCTTGATGTACTCCCTCCGGCTCTTCCAAAGCGCCGACGACGCGCCAATGCCGAACACAATGTGCCGCAGCCCGGTGGGCGCCTCGTCCGCCGACAGCATCGGCTTGACCGCCGGCGGCGGCGGAGAAGAAGAACTGTTCAACGTCGTAGAGGAAGACGCGTTGGGCTTGGCCACGACGAAATGGGCCATGGCACTGGCCTCGGGCGAGCACCGGGGGTTGTAGAACGGCGAGGCGGCGATGACGACCATGTACAAGACGAGCACCGGCAGGGCGACGTAGAGGAGGATGCCGTAGAGAAAGGAGAACTTGGCCTTGCCGGCGCCGTGCAGAGCCGCGCCGTGCACGCCATTGGCCTGCTTATCTCCGGCTCCTCCCCCCTTCATGCCAATGACGTCGCAATCGCAATGGCCAGGCGGCTTGATAGATGAGTTGCTGAAAGAGGCAAATGGTGGTGAGGTTTACTATAACGAACCGGTGAATTCAATGGCTGGTCGTTTTGTTCGTTGTTTGATGGGCTATGTGCATGCCAGGAGGGGCAGGTGTGCATGGCTAACGAAAACTTCCGCCGTGGCCTGGTCAACGCCCGAATCGCCTTTCTTGGATCTTCTTTCTCCTTAAGCCGGTGTTGTCCGGGTCCATATTGGTGAGTTGGAGAGGGCTAGCAACCTCTTGGATTACCTCGTTTTGTGCTATTATGTGCAAAGCATTAGTTTGAGTGGTAAGCGTTACGGCTTATATTTAGTTTGTAAATTGCATTATAATCCATCTATTACCAAAATCTCAAATTTCTTGTTTGTGCCAAATGGGATTCTTGTGTTAGCTTGTGAGCATGTATACAGTGAGTTAGTGTGTATTGCCAATTAAAAGATTTTTTTAGCCGAAAACAAGTAATTTTAGTGTGCATGGAACATGGTAAAATATAGCCTGGGATCGAATGGCTGCAGCACTAAACTAACCCAAGCCTACAAAATTCTGTCAATTCAGCCCAACCCAATCTCTTGTACATATTATGAAGTTAAACAACTTGTCCAAGCCAACACAAAATGATAACCCAACGAACCCGACTACGTTAGGCTTGGGCTTAATCTTTTCCAACTAAATTTAGGCCCAATAAGATGTCTTTCCTGTAATTTACGGCAAGCCTACACTTTATGTTCACAAAAAAAAGCCCACATTAAATTAGACTTCTTACAGCACTTGTGAGGAGGATATTAGACCAAACCAACCTAGCACCCTTATTATACCGCTTAAAAGGTTGTTGATGTATCCTTCGTTCATTGCCCCTCCTCATGATCCCACCCACCCCCTATATGGGGCCAGGTTTCCACACCCTCTTATTGTGCTTCTTTCCACCATAATCCATAGCGCCATAACCCACGTCCATTCTTCCTGCCCACCATCGCTCCATGTCTCTTCCCCTCCCTAATAATCTCCATCCTCTACAAAAATAATCCCCATCACCCTCCTAGTCGCCCCATCGCGCTCACTGACACTGATAACGACGGACTGCATAGCTCTCCCACTGTGTCACACCTAACCATCTCCTCCTCCCCTAGACGCCATCCACTGCATTCACTAATGCTGACAATGGCAGACTCACTTGGCCATCTCCTCCTCCCTATAGCCCTACCACGCCCTAATTCTCCCATTGGATGCTAGCCATCCTCCCCATCATGGTAGTGCTTGCATCGCACCCTGGACACCACCCACTGCGTTCACTAATACTGATAACAGCGGAGCCACCCAGCCATCTCCTCCCTATGCTCTACCGCACCCTGCTTCTACCATTGGATGCCAGCCGTACCGCACCCACTTCTACCATTGGATGCCAACCCACCCTCCCCATCGCGGCAACGCTTGCATCGTGTCCCCCTCCCATTCCATGCACAGAGTTAGGGCATGCCGCAATGGGGAGGGTGGGCTAGCATCCAATGGGAGAAGTAGGGTGCGGTAGGGCTGTGGTGAGGAGGAGATGGCGGGGTGAGTCTACCGTCGTCGACATCAGCGAACGTGGTGGGTAGCTCCAAAGAGAGGAGATAGCCTGGTGCGACACAATGGGAGAGTTTTGTAGTCTATCGTCATTGGTGTCGGCGAGTGCAATGGGGTGATGGGAAGGATTATGGGGATTTTTTAGAGGATGGGGATCATTGGGATGAGGTATCAATATGGAGTGAGCCAGTGGTGGGTAGGAAGAAGGGATGTGGGTTGTGGTGCAATGGTGGAAAGAAGTGGAATAGGAGGGCACAAAAACATGGCCCAACATGGCGGGAAAGGTGGAATCATAAGGAGAGGGAGGGGCGGCGAACAAAGTGCACACCAACCACCACTATGTTTGTTTTAAGTAGAAAAGGCATAAAATTAATTATCCCAAACTTTATACTTAGTATTAAGAGGCCAAACTTTAGTATGGCAAATAATCTATTACAATGTGTAGAGTGATTTTATGAATATCACTTTTTGAGTGACAAATAATTAATTATCTCAAATTTTATATCATAAAAATAAAGTGCCCAATACAGGCATGCCGGTCGGCCAGGCCTTGGTATTTACTAAAATGCTATGTATATTACAAGAAATACGAAAGACGATGCATATCTTTATCCTTTCTTTTGTAGATCAAATTTGGATTTGACATGTTGTGATCTGATTTTTCGTGCCAACAAGTTTTAGCCTTTGCTATCCTGTAGGTCAACATGACCCAAGCCAATATGCCATGACATCGATGATACCCAAACTAGCATGCTAATGAGCTGAAGTACCCACTTAAACGAGGACTATAGATTGCGAGTGAGATCTGACAGCTGAGAGGTGCGTCTGCAGGAGGAGGAAGTCAAGGGTGCCTTAAAATGGCTACCTTACTTTATTTTATAATCATTTGGACTTCTACATAGAACATGCTGCTAGCTTAGATTCTTTCACAAGTGCAAATACAATGGAAACACTAGTTGCATTGCACAACACATAGGAGAAGTATTATTAATTGGTTTTGTTTTTCCCAAGTAACCGGCTAAAACAAAAATCAACCAAAAGAGTTTGCATCATGAAGTATGTTCAAATTGATAACAACGTTCCAAATTCCCTCCATAAATTTGGAGTCAATTTTTTTATGGGAATTGATACAACTCAAACGTTTGGACGCATTGGGCATGACCTCAATTCATTCACCTCTCAAGGTCCTTCTCCAACTGCAAGGCTAACTAGCTAGCCCACATAGCCACACATTTCCATCCTTATCTATTTACAACCACACGATAGCACAAGACGAGAGCATCACTTCGTCTGTGCCTCTAACCACCACCGCTGCACATCCCAGATGAGCCCTCACCATTTGTAGGCATCGTTCCACCATCTTCTCCCTCGTGCCTTTGTGGCTCCATCCTACCCCACCTTCTTCTCCCCTGTGCCCTTATAGATCCATCCTGCTCCGCCATTAACGGCTTGTTACAAAGATGAGTAGCCATCCTTGCGCTGCCATAGCTCGCTCTTCGTCCTAATGGCGGTTGTGGCAAGGCCTCTCAAGCTTCATGGTGGGGTACGGTAAGCAGTGCAACCGCATCCTTCGAGCATCATGGTGGGTGGCAACACCGCATCCTCCAAGCTCAATTGTGAGCGAGGAGCTGTACTAGGTATCAATGTGGTATAAGAAAAACATAGGCCAAATTAAAGAGGATGGAAAGCACGCAAGATGTTGCAAATAGTTCATTTAGATGTTGGAGAAGATAATGTGGGATGTTGCCTCTCCTCTTCTGGTATGTTTGTTGCAATTACTTTTTAATTTGTTGCAACAACTTCCTCAAATTGTTATATAGGTGTTCTATTTTATTTCAATATGTCTTTTTAAATATTGCTACAAGAGGAATTTTGACGTAGCTCCACTACTCCATAGCCACTACAAAAGTCATTAGATCTGCTCGCTTTCTCTCCCCACACTGCTGCTTCTTTGCCTCCCCCTGGTGAGCACAACCACAAAATGTCGACGTCGTTGAGGCACAAGGCTACCTACTGTGTTGTCTCTTTTGCTCACGGAGATTGCTGCCTCAACTTCGGAGCCAAGCGTCTCCTCTCCCCTTGAGCTACTAGAGTTGGTGGTGAAGCTCCATGGCTGGGGTGGCAAAGCCTCCTAGCTTAGGGAAGGAGGTGGTGGTGGAGGTTGGTCTCACCTGCTGCTAGATCCAAGCATTCAATTGACAAGTTGAAGTTGTGAGATGGCCTCCTTCTCTTCCTCATCCGGGATCATCTCGATTTGTTGCATCACTTAAATTGAATTGTTGTATGAGTTTTCTTTGAATGTTGCATTACCTTTACCAAAATGTTGCAAGAATTTCTGGTTATTTTGCATTTGTTGGATCAATAATGTATATTTGTTAGAGTATTTTTCTTGTAATGTTGCATTAGTAGTTCTTATTTGTTAGCACTTTTTAGTTGTGCTTTTGTGTTTTTTTTTGTATTTGAGAGAGGTTTTTTTGGCAAGCTCAATAACAAATTGTTGCGCCTCATGTTTTTTTATTGTATAGATCGAAGTGTTGAGATTTACGTTTTTAAATAAGATCCGATGGTAGAGATGACTATACAATCTACGTTTGATTTCTAGTGGCTCCCATTTTTTATTCCTACCAAATCACGCGGCGAACGAAATATATAAGAGACTCCCATAGAAGTCCAATCTTAGTAGCACCAAAACTAAACACATCGGAGGATGGGCAGTTGTTCAATTGATTTGGGAGCCGGTGTGCTTTCGGCCGGTCGAGAGTTCGATCCTAAGGATTGGACTCGCGGGTCTCACCCAAAATAAAATTAAGTATGAGTACATACACGTGTGTGTATTTAGTGGGATAATGTGTTCCCACGCTACGGAGATTTTGGAGTCTCTACTCACTTAGCGTGTATAATAGACACGCACACGTGTATGTGCGTGAGTGTGGTGGTGTGCGTGCGTAGCGTGCGTGTGGTGGTGTGAGTTATGTGTCCTTGTACCCTTTAAAAATAATACTAAACACACCGACCAATTTTATAGGGTTGTTTAACAGGAGAAGCTGCCAGCCAAAGGTAAACCGATCTATTAAGTCATCCACTAGTCCTACCGCTGGGAGCAGTAACACACAGAAGCACATCCTAATCTCAGATGCCGCCGCCGCCGCCGCCGCAGTTCATTTACACCACCAAGCACAGCCCTATACCCTCTCTGCACCACCACGACTAAATTTCTAAGCCACCGCATAGCGTCAGCCGCAGTCCATGTACGCCGGCTCGCATGCCTCTGGCCCGTGCTCTGCTCCTTCCGCGTAGGCCGCGATCTGCAACAACCCTCGTACTCGATATCCATCGATGTCCTAGGCGACGGCGGCGACGATACCGTGCGGCTGTCTACTGATCGCTTCTTTGGCACCATCAATGGTGCAAATACATCTCGGGTCCGGGCCCTTGCCTACTTCCTCCCTGCATCCTGCTCAACAAGATTTTATTTCCATTTCATGTGTAGCTTTGTTCCTTTTCATTTCATCTATTTTTCCTTATGCGTCGCTTTCCATATGGGATTCTAAAATCTGGTTGGCCAATTGTGTCGAGAAACCGCTATGTGGAGTGTGGACAAAGAAGATGATCGGTTGGCCTCTGATGTAAACACGGAAAGAGCTGAACAAATCAACGCTATAGTATCGAGTGCTGAGGTATTCTTGACATTTGTTTTATATTATTATTTACAAAAAAGAGTAAAAATGAAAGATCGAAATAGGCCGTGCATCAGTCTGTTGTTTTTGTTACTGTTTAATGTTTACATTACGGTAGTATTTGCTGACTGCATAGTGTAATGAATCCTAGAACTAGAGTATAGATTGATCAGTGCTTATGGTGTACATTAAATAGGAAGGTTTCACTTGTCTGTTTGGTACTTGTGTCTTACGAGGATTTCATAGTTCGACATGGCAGCTAGAACCAACAATTTATGTTTTGTGGTGATATATATTCTCTGCAGATCAATGAATGATATCTTTGGATGTTATAGTTTCCAGATTGATATGATAGACTTTCAACTTGTTCCCATGCATCTCTTTTCATTTATTGAGCCGAACATGGGTGATTAAGGTTCATATACTAAGATTACAAGGTTGCTCTGCTTTGCCAAAGTTTTTTTTACTAAACTTGTCTAAGTAACGGCCATCAACATTAAAAACATACTTTGGCTAGTAAAATGAATTTTACCACACTTTTTTAGTCAATAATGCATGGAAATTGCATGGCAAAAAACAATCTTGCCAATTGTGTGGCTATAACCTTAACTCGGTCAAACTTATCTAACTTAAGGTGTAGCGAAGTATGGTAAAATTTGGCCATGAATCAAACAGCTCCTGAGTAACACCGAATATGTTGCACGAGAGTGGCATGAACATCCTTTCACACAAGGAATACGACAAGGCACAATTCACTAATTAGGGCCAGATCGTGCTTATGGTGATGTGCTGTGGAATCTAGTTAATTAGTACAGAAATACTTATTAATTTTAGTAAGATTGTACTGTTATAGCTCTAAAAAGATGGTTCCAACGTTATACCGTAAACTAGAAATAAATAAGTGCTTTCGATTTTCGAAAGCCACTGCAATATCAAATAGAACCTTGATGAGCCTTTCCTATTCTCCATTTGAATGTTTTTTCAACCAAATTAGTCATATTTTTTTGTAACACCCAGATTTCTCCCCTCCTATATGCATCGATCGATCTCTCTTCTCTAATCCTATCGCGCCGCAGCCACCATCTTACTCACCTCCCTTGGTTCATCGCTCGCGCTTGCCACCTTCAGTGCAACGCCTCGATGACACCACTCGGCTATGCACCACTTTCTTTGCTTGCTACTACATATTGCCTCACCGCTTCCTCCCGCAGCAGCCAATGCCACCTCCTCTAGCACTGGAGGACCGAGGTAGCTCGGTTGGCAGAGCACACTATTGAGCGCCTCCCCCGCCTGCATTCAACTTGAGTCAGACATATGTGCTCACCAACAATAAAAATAGGTATATATATGTATATATATTCTATGAAATTAATTTCTTAACGTGGGTAGAAGACTTACACGCGTGTGTTAGTGTATGAATAGTGCACATTTGCCTTGTACCATAAAGGCATTTGAGAGTAGGCTGGCATTTTTGTTGTTCACCTTCGGCGGCTCTCGTGCGCTTGGCTTCGCTAAAGATATAGAGTATAGACAAAGGTGTGTGGCACTCAAATCTTAAACGCATACAAAAGTTACAAATTCAACTAAATTCCCCCAAATAATATGGAAGATGTGTATAGTATTTGCGTTAACTAAATGTCATCTATATAAATAAAAATAACTAGTGATATTCGAGGCATCTTCTCTGTTTTAAGTGCAAGAAAAAATCCCACAATAATAATCCTAAAAAGAACAAAACCCTAGAAATTCTCACATTAATCAAAAGAAAAATAGAAGGATGACGAATTGGGGGTCTAGGCACCATGGTTTCAAATGCACGAATTTAATATATATAGGATGACGAATTGGGGGCCTGGGCACCATGGTTTCAAATGCATGAATTTAAGCTAAATTCGGGTATATTTTTTAAACTTTCAGTTTTATGGTATACTAGGTGGAAAAGCGCGCTACGCTGCGCCGGTTGAATTTCGATAACATGCGCTCGAAAAAATAAACTTTTTATTTTTAAAACCACCAACCGGTCAAAAATAGTCCAGAGGAAAAAGGAAAAATTATCGAGATGGCAACATTCTTTTGTCGAGCCTAATACTCTACGTGTTCACCGAGTAATAATACACGTCGCAAAACCAACCACCGGTGAAAAATAGCCTAGAGGAAAAAGGGCAAAAATCTTCGATGAATCTGTTTTTTTGTGACCAAAACATGTTTTCGGTTTTTGGGTGACGAAAACAATTTTCCGAAGTTTTTTGTTGCGTTCGATGAACGTGTTTTTGGTGACGAAAACATTGTTTTCGTTTTTTTAGTCTTGAAAACATTTTTTTTGTTTTCGTTTTTTTAGTCTTGAAAACATTTTTTTCGGGTTTTTGTTGCGTTTGTTAAAAAAATAGGTCGTTAGGACCCACCGGAAATCATGGACGAAAAACATTGTTTAGTTTTTGGGTGTCGAAAATATTTTTCCGGTTTTTTGTTGCGTTTGCTAAAAAATGGGTCATTAGGACCCACCGTCGAATCCATCGTCGTTATAAATCATGACGAATCTACATTTTTAAAAAACCCATGATTCGATCCGCTGGCAAATACATAAGTTGCTATAAAACTTCGATGAATATCGTTTTTGGTGACGAAAACATTTTTTGGGTTTTTGGTGGCGAAAAAATTGTTTAGGGTTTTCTGGTGGCAAAAACATTTTTCGGGAAAACGGAGAAAGGACTGAACGTAAGCGAGGACCGGATGTTATTTTTTGGACCTGTTCGCTATCTGAAAAATTAGAAAAGGGCTTGTTCGCGATTTGAAACTAACGGAGGCTTTTCAGAAAAATAGGGCGAGGACCCAAACGAAGTGAAAAAATATCTTTGTCTCTCAAGAAATTACACGAGGACCTATCCGTAATTTGGAGAATGGAGGGCTCTTTTCATAAAATTGCCTGTCGACACGTGGAGGCCCGGTTGCTCTCCAATTCCTGCGCATATAGGTAATGTAATGATACCCATATGTGACAATTCAAATGAAACAAATAAGCAGTAATTTTCCTAACTGGTTATAGAAATTGCTATATCTATAACTAGAAATTACTATCATACGGTTAGTCAATTGATGTTCATTTAGATTTTTAATATCATATTGTACGATAGTAACTTCGAGTTATAGATATAGTAATTTCTATTAGCAGTCAGCAAAAATACTATTTATTAGCGAAACTTATATCATTCTATTCCTCTTATCGTCAGTAAATTATTGGTAAAAACCATTTGTAAATCGAAGCTATCAATAAAAAGATATAAAAAACATATTCATGTATAAACTAGAAAACATATTTATTAGTTGAGTGGACACGTTACTGATTCGGTATTAACTTCAAATAAGATAGTAGATGTTAATATATTAAATAGTAAAATGAGGATTTCTGATTTATTACCGGATTTGCAGTCCTCAGTACGGTGGGAAACCAACTAGTAAATGTGTTTACTTGTTTGTGCATGAATCTGTTGTTTCTTTGTTTTAGCCATAACTTTTTATTGTCAGCTCCGATTTTCAAATGGTTTTCATCAGTAGCTTACTGACGACGAGAGGAATATACTGATATAAGTCTTGCTAATAAAAAGTAATTTTTCTAGCTAGTAACAGGAATTACTATATCTATAATTAGGAATTACTATATCTATAACTAAAAATTACTATCATACAATAATCAATTGATGTTTATTTGGCAATAAATTTTGTTTTATGCTACATTTATTAGCGATACTTATATTATATTGTTTCTCTCATCATCAGTAATCTAATGATGAAATTCGTTTATGAATCGGAGCTATGTATAAAAAGTTATAGCTAAAAAAAGAAAAAATAGATTCATGTACAAACAAGAAACACATTTACAAGGTGCTCTGGCTACGTAGGTAATTGGATTTAATCATCATGCGTCAAGTGGGCGTACGTGGGATGTTTTCCATACGCTTCTCCGACCGAAGCACAGAATAACTAATCTACGCACAAGCACACATTAGCGCTTTCGTGTGTGTGTGTATATATATATATACCACTTTAGAATAGTACAACACTATCGGTTTATCTGGGTTGGTTTCTAACTTTTCAGGAAAAAACCGATTGTGATAGATGATTTGGTAAGGGAGTTAATAATTGGTGGAGAATCATCACAATCAATTCTCACGTTAGAACCGATTGTGGTGTAGTATTGGGTATATCACAATCAGTTATAAACATAGAACCTATTGTGATGTGCTCAATGCTACATCACAATCGATTCTAACATGAGAATCGATTGTGATGTGCCTCTCTATGTTATATATACCCTCAGGTTGAACTCTCCTCTGTTGTTATTCTAGGGGCAAAAACTCATCATTGCCTCAAAAAACACAACATACTCTGGTTGGAACCAATACTTGAGTGAGAAATTATGAAATCCTTGAAGATGGGTGTTAAGAGGGTAAAATTAAAGCTATAGTTTGAGGAGATTTTTCCTCAATTTTTTCTCATTTGTGATTTTCTTCATAAGGTGGGTATTCCTTCAATTCCCTTCAATTTTGCACTAGATAATTCGATATGTCGCAAAAAGATTTTAGACTGCACTAGAATTGTGTGTATCCTATCAAATTTCACACTCTTTATTTGATAACCATGTATCCATTTATCTACTTTTTAGTATGCTCATATTAATCTGAAATTATTGTCGCTATAATTGATGAATATTAGAGTTTAGGTTACCTAACCTACGTCTCTTGTTCGAGAGTGCTTGTTTATAAATATGTTAAAATGACATATTTATAAAAAAAACACTTTTGAATTGTCCATGTTTTTTGACCGTTCAAGGATATATAGTTCGGACAAGTTCCTAATTAAACTATTATACAACTGCAGAGAGAAATTAATTTCGGCAGTATCTCCTTGATGTTTTTCAGATACACACCCTCTTGACTTGATGTCAAGACATGTATTTGGATAACAGTAGAGAGATGCTGCCAAAATTTTTTCTAGAGTTGTACAACAGCTTAGGAACTTGTCCAAACCATATATCCTTGAATGGGATTAGGATCTAACCTAATTAGAGATTTAGAGTCATCGTTGGTACTTAGTTAGTGAACAGATAGACGTTTATTTAAGATCATTCCATTTCTCAACTTTGTTAATGCTTCTACTCTTATTTTGTTTCATTAAAGTTAAAAGAATTGCAAACTTACTGCATTAGGTAGTTCGATATCATTGTTGATATTTTAAATGTATGTCTCGTAACTAGATAATTGAAAGATCTTAACTAGGAAGAAGGTAGTGTAAGTAAAATTATATATCTTGAAACACGTCCTCTGTTTTACAAAGGTAATTAAATAATGTCTCAATATTTGAAATAGCTAGCTAGTTGTCGCTCTAGTTTTTTTTGTTAATTTAGTGTGCGTAGTTTAATTGCAGATAGATCGTGATGAATGGATGTATCAGAAAAGTCGTGTGTATGCTGAATTTCAGAGGGGTGTTAAGGAGTTCAAAAAATTACAGAAGAAGACATGGTGAATAGGGGTGTAATCTACATGTATTGTCCTTGTTTTGATTGTACCAATTTCAGGAGATTTAACAACTTAGCACAAATTAAAGACCACTTGATTTAGCGTGGCTTTGTGAGGAATTATACATGTTGGATCCATTATAGAGACAAGTACTATTCATCCGGTATGCAACGAAGACATACTAGAACCCGATCACAAGTTGTAGCATAAAATGTTTGAGGATGGAAATTAGAATAAATATTGTGGGATGTGGAGGAAAATTACGCGGAAAGAGAGTTTGTTTAAAAGCTTGATAGAAGACGATGCCAAATCGTTATTCTCAGATTGCAAAGCAAAATACAGCAAGTTGGGTTCGATGCTTGCATTGTTCTAACTAAAGGCAAAACACTGTTGGATAGATACAAGTTTCAATGCACTTTTAGTTTTATCGATGAGCTTCCGAAGGGAAATGAGTTGCCAACAAGCATTTATGAAGCGAAGAAGCTACTATGTCTCATGGGAATGGAAATAATTGCATCTTGTACCGTAACATGTATAAGGAATTGTGTGTTTGTCTAGTTTGTGGTGTACCCTAGTACATATAAAAGCAGAAGCTTAATGATAAGAAATGTGAGAGCCAAGGTGACGATGGTGAAGAGGTCAATAAAGGGGCACCGATCAATGTATTGTGGTACTTGCCCATTATTCCCCGTTCAAAGTGGTTGTTTGCAAATCCCAAAGTGGCAAAATTATTGCGTTGGCATTATGAATCTCAAAAGAAAATGGCAAGCTGAGACACCCTACTGATTCGGCTCAATGGAGAAACATAGATTGAAAATATAAGGAGTTTGGTGCCGAGATAAGGAACATAAGATTTGGATTGAGTACCGATGGAATGAATCCGTTTGGTAATATAAGTGGTTGTCAAAGCACTTGGTCAGTTCTATTGTGTATCTACAATTTTTCTCCTTCATTGTCCATGAAGCAGAAGTATATCATAATATTGTTACTAATATCGAAACTCAAATAGTCAAAAAATGATATTGATGTGTACCTAGCACCACTGATTGATGATTTGGTAAAATTGTGGAACAAGGGGGTCGTTGTTTGGGGTGCATACAAAAGAGAGAACTTCACCCTATGGGTTATGATATTTTTGCATCATAAATGATTTTTTGGTCCTTGGTAATTTGGTAGGCTACAGTAGGAAGGGAGTCGAAGTATGTCCTATTTGTGAAGAGGAGACTGAGAGCTTATGGCTGCCGAATTTCAAGAAAACTAGGGATGAAAATGGGTCGGGTATTACCCGTCAGGTATCGGATACGGGTAGTGTTTTCACCCATTTTTTCGGATACGAATATGGGTATTTTTTTTCTCGGGTCGGATACGGACAGTACCCGGATAGCTGAGCGTCGGATTCGGAGTGAGCACTACCCAGCAAATACTCGAGGATTCGGGTCGGATACGGGTACCCGGGGTTCAGGTACCCGGAAGTATAAAATACAACCCATGGCCCATTGAGCCCACTACTTTGATTTCACCTTTTAGGCCTGGTCCAACGGCCCAACAGTCACATTGGCATGGAGCTCCTGGGCTGCCTATTCATCCGAGATGGCGGCCGGCACATAGCAACATCTACGTTGATCTTGAGCTCATCTGCTGGTGGGGGAATCCATCTAGGATGAGAATTTTCTGACCAACATTTGAACTTGGTTTCTGACAAATCTCCTCCATATCTGCAACTTCCACTTCAGCTAGAAAATGATAATAAATCCCTTGGTGGCAAAAGGACTTTGGAATTCTCCCTCATGCAACACTTTCCTTCTCGCAGCCTAGATTCATCTTTTGATCAACCCATAAAACAAGGAAGACCAAAGTATTGCTCCCACAGCGCTTCATTTGGAACATGAACGATTTCTTTGACCATACACCTTCTTTGTTCATATATACCCTTATTGAAATAGATGGATGACCTGGCAAAATTAATTGACTTTGATCCTTGGTAGTTTGCGTACTATTCGACTAAGTACCCATTATCCGTATTGTACCTGTCCGTATAATATCCGGTATCCGTTTTCTACCCGTTTATAAATCTCCGGTATCCGTATCCTACCCGATTTTTCACTACCCGTATCCATACCCATATCCGAAAAAAATAATTAGAGTAGGATACAGTCGGACCTACTATCCGACTGTATCCGACCCGTTTTCACCCATAAAGAAAATTGTATACATGGGACACCGTAGGTTTCTACCTCGAAGTTATTGATACCGTAAGATGGATGATAAATTTGATGGGAAGATGGAAATTCATTCGGCCCTACAGCCTATGAGTGGAAGGCAAGTATATTCATGTGTGGAGGATATCAATGTTTAGTATAAAAAGAGTCATAAATCTATTTGTCGCAGGACTATTTGGAAGAAGAGGTCGATATTTTCAGACTTACCATACTAGGAGTTAGATGTCCGGTATTGTATTGATGTAATGTATGTTGAGAAGAATGTTTGCAACAATTTAGTTAGTATCCTGCTTAACATACCTAGGAAGACCAAAGATGAGGTGAATACTCACCGTGACATGGTCTACATGGGACTTAGGCCCAAGTTTGCAGTGATAGAGGAGGATGAAAAAGATCCGTACATCCCCGTTGCGTGCTACACCTTGTTCAAGAAGAAGAAAGAAGACCTCTGCAAGTGTCTCCATGGTATTAAAATTCCATCGGGTTACTCCACAAATATTAAGAAACTTGTGTATATGGATGATTTGAAGTTGCTTGGTATGAAGTCTCACGATTTTCATATCTTGATGACCCAAACGCTCTATGTTGTAATCAGAAATATTCTGCCAGAGAATATCGGGTTGGTAATCACGAAGTATGTTATTTCTTCAATGCGATTTCTTGCAAGGTTATTGATCTCGATGTACTAGACAACTTACAGAGTGATGTGGTGCACTAGACAACTTATAGAGTGAGGTCGTGCAGACTGTATGTCATCTTGAGATGCATTTCCCTCGTCATTCTTCGACGTCATGGTCTACCTTGTTGTTCACCTTGTTAGAGAGATTAAGATACGTGGACCTGCATTCCTATATTATATGTATCCGTTCGAGAGATACATTGGTATATTAAAGTCATACGTGAGGAATCAATCGAAGCTTGAGGGTAGTATTGTTGAAGGTTACGGGTCTGAAGAGGTTATTGAGTTCTGCGTGAACTATCTAGGTAAAAAACAAGCAATTGGTATTTCTTTATCTCAACATGAGGGCAGACTTGATAGCAAATGAACAATTGGATACAAACTAATGAGTTCATAGTTTGATATATATTATAAAGCTCACTTGACAATCTTGCAACACGGCACAAAAGTTCATCCATACATCGAGCAACACAAGTTGATATTAGGAAAGAGAATCCACATATAGATGAGCTTTCCAACACGTGAGAACACAACGATCGATTCCTTATATGGTTCAAAGAAAATGTGAAGGTATCCGTTAATAAGGATGTCAAATGGTTGGCTGATGGACCAAAATTTAATGCACAGACATGGTAGAGGTACAATATTAATGGCTATACCTTTTGCACTGAAAGTTAAAATGCAAAGAGTACAGTTCAAAACAATGGTGCGAGCATAGATGTTTTATCCAATGATCACTTGAAAGGAGGATCCGCAACCATAATGAACTTCTACTATGGGATGATCAAACAAATTTGAGAGCTCAATTACAGAATATACCAAGTTTCATTGTTCTGATGTAAGTGGGTGAGACTTCCACATCGAGTGAAGGTTGATAAGAGAGTTTTTATTTTACTCTTGTGGATTTCAACACACTCGCCTACAAAGATGAACCATTCGTCCTTGTGAAGCAAGAAACTCAAGTCTTCTACGTGCTTGATTCGGTCAATCCGAAGTTGCAGTCGTCCTTCATGGTAAGAGGTAGATCGTTGGAGTTGAAAACATCGTAGATGAAGAAGAGTGCAACCAATTTGATGAAATATTTTCATTTGCAGATGGGGCATGTCTTAGCAGTGACGATGACATACATGGAACAAATTACATGTGTATAGATCAAGAAGGGTTGTATTGTAAATGAAGGGACTACGTCAATGTAAATAATGCTATGTGTTCCAGTTGAGCCTCTCGACCTATTGCTCCCCCATCCCTGTCCTTCCCCCGTGCCACCCTGCCTCCGCCCCCGACCCCGACCTCATCGCCCCCTACCCCCACCCATCCCTATGCCACCGCCCCTGCCCCCCAGACCCTGACCCTCTGCCTCCCCTTGCCCCTCTCACCTGACCCTGCCCCCTTAATGCCCCTCACTGCGTTGCCCACATCGCTCCTCCCCTCACTGGCGCCCTCCCTCCACCTCGCCCCCCCACCACTCCGATCCCTCCACCTCGTCGAGTGCCCCTACTTCTCCGATGCTGGCTTGCTCCGCGTCGTTGAGCACACCCCTACATCACCAAGGTATTCAGGAGGTTTCCCGCATGTGGTTGGGTAAAGTTTAATTCTATGGTCATTGGTAGTAAATCTGTATTACTATGATGCGTGATTGTTGCAATGAGCAAAGCTATCAGAACAAAAACTTAACATTAGGGCTTTACGGTTTCATGCTTAAAGACTAATTATGACCAGAATAGTATTTTGGATTTTGGAAGACAATGTGACATGTTGTTAATGGTTAGTTGGATACCTTAAAGCTGCAGTTGATAGTATGAACTTCCCTCGAAAATTCTCAGCTAATGATTGGTTGACGAAAACATTCGTGTACAGATCATCAAGCTCCATCTTGCTGTGAAGATAATTGGAATCTTCTAGAAGTAATGAGTCATATTTCCTTTTTAACTTTCTCTATTTCTTGGTTGTACTCTATTAAAAGCTGTGATTTCTGTCCACAAATAGATGTGCAGCCAAGACATGAAAAATCTCACAACTAGTATGAGCAAATTTACAGTCAAGCAGAACATAGACAAAATAAAAATGCAAACCTTCTGTTCTTGAGATTTATTAAGCGTAATGCTGCAATTTAACTTTTCCAACTCATTTTTGAGTTGTTCATCACTATGTACTCGATAATTAGACATTATCATTGCCACTAGAAGTAGTTGGGTGGGCTGCTCAGGACCAGGTGCCATGTTTGGCTGAAAACCTATCTGACTCCTATCTTCAGAGTATGTTCTTTCGAGTGGGAGATGCTGCTTTGTGGTCGATGGTTGCATTTTAGGCTGCAAATCCTGAGTTGTTGTGGTGCTTTAGATAGTGTTTTAGACATGTACAGGGTGTTTTAGATGGTGTAGCTACCCATAACTTACATTTATAGTACTCTTTTCAGAACATGAATCAGATTTAAAGCAGTGATATTCAAATTAGGAACATTTATAAAATCTCGTAATGGCATTCATCTTAGTCTAAGATTCATACTTAGAACTTAGAGATTCAATGCCCTTAGAACTTAGACCGTAGTAATTCTCTCATTGACTTGGGGACCTTGCATGTGGGGTGGCTCTTGTTCAGTGAGGATTTGGGTTGGATAGACTGATTGTGATAACATTTTTGTACTTTGCAATATTTGATTAGTTCGATTGATGATCTACTGTTTTATCTCTGTCAACTGGTTCCTTTAGCATTGCTGAGCCTTTTAGTAAGATATACATATATCCATTATGTTCAAGATAAACAATTGATTAGAATTGTTAATCTATCAAGTATTGAGATTGTCATTTAAAGGTAAGGTTGTTATAAATCAGTCGTATCTTGTTCCTAGTGGTGAGCAAAGCCTTTTAATGCAACTTAACATCTAAGAACACTCAAAATCAACTTGAGTATCTTGTTAGTTGTTAGCTTCTATTATTGTTCATTGAACATGCTTATGCTTATATGTTAGATTATGAGTACATTTGCTATGATATTGTCTAATATCATGTTTTAGAATATTAGCATATGCTTTATTATTGTTGTAATGTGATGAATATTAGAGTTTAGGTTTTGTAACCTACGTCTCCCATTCGAGAGTTCTTGTTTATAAATATGTTGAAATGGTATATTTATAAATAAGCAGTCTTGAATTGTCCACTTTTTTGGATAGTTCAAGGATATGTGGTTTATGCAAGTTCCTAATTAAGTTGTTGTACAACTTTAGATAAATTAATTTTGGCAACATCTCCCTGGTGTTCTCCGGATACACACCCTCTTGACTTGTTATCGAAAATGTATTTAGAGAACAGCGGGGAGATGATGCCGACATTTTCTCTGAAGTTGTACAATAGCATAAGAACTTGCTCGAACTATATATCCTCGAATGGGATTAAGGCCTAACTTAATTAGAGATTTGGGGTCATTGTTGGTACGTACTTAGTTGGTCAACATATAGACATTTGTTTAAGAACACTACAATATGCTAGCACAATTATATGCTATGAATTATCTATTAATCTGTTAATTTACATGATTCATTATCAAGTCGATATAATAGTTATGAATTGCTTTTTCTCATATGAAATATATGGCCATGTCAAATATATGAATTGCTTTCTTTCATTAAGTTTAGGTTTGAGATATATATATTCGAAATGTCACAAAGAGAGCACTGGCTTATTACCAGACAAATAGAAGGTGATGCTGAGGGATCGAGTAAGGTGACAAATAGGGCTGAGTAAGGTGAGAAAAGCCCGATTAGGCGATTACTAATAAAGGGACCACGGGGAGAATGCTGCAGGTTCTCCAATTTAATGCCACGGGGTTTGTACGAGTCCTCCCAAGTATAAGGGGCGCTAATGATCTTTTTTCGATCAATTGGTGAGGGAGAGAGTGCCGATCACGGTTAAGGACTGAAGGAAGAAAGTCAGCGCCAAATAGGAGAATTGGTTATGGGACAAAGTTAAGGGAAAATGGATTATACTAGAGGAAGATGAAAAGTAATGCCAGGCAGTACGCCTTGAAGAGAATGGGTGTGTCTTTGAGACACTTCAGGGTTATCATGCATGGTAAGTGCGTGCTGAAAGTATCCATTTGTGACTCCCGATGTTCGGGAGGAGTTCACAACAATGAAGAGTAAGCCCGAGGTGGAGAAGCTAAGAGAAAAGAACATCACTATCCAAATACAGAACACACACGCGAATCACCTCGGTTCCACGGCTATGAAGGAAGGAGGCAGAGTGGTCGCGACTAGCCAAGGAGTATAAGAACTCCTGGATGACGATGTCTTACTCTCACATATGTGAGGAACGGACATGCGACTAGGTATTAGTGAGAACGAAGAAAACCTCTGACGGTTGGGCTTATAGTTCCAAACCCCATGACCACATGGATCATCTCCACTATCATAAGATATCTAACTTAGTACATTGCATTTGATCCTTCCCATTGTATTTCAGAACTAATGTATATTTACTTCTTGCAGGAAAAGTAAGCCAACAGAAAGAGTAGAAGACCTTTCAAAGCCAAGGGTCAAAGGACATCCTATCTTCGGTGATCGAAAAGCCCGACTATAAGGGCTGGGTGCTTGCCGCAGGTGTAGGGCATATGGAGAGATCCTTCTTCTAAGACAATGATGCTTCTAGTACCAGATCAAGATCATAGGAGGTACGTGCAGAGTGCCTCAAGGACATGTTGAGGGAGGAGCTGAAGGAGGAGATGACGGCATGTAAGGAGTGCCTGAATGCCGAGATGATGGCAATAATCTCCCAAAGTCAAAGTTAAATTACCTTGCCTCATAGAAAGGCCTATGCCCCGCCCTAGCAACTGCCCTTTCAAAAATGATCATGCCGGTCCGTAGCTGAAGGTAATAATTATTTTTGACTTAAAAATACGGGAGTAAGCTAAATAATATTTTCAATTAAGTTGAGCACTTCTTACAGGCACCTGCTAAGTGCCAAGTCATCGTGATGAAATATGGATTTCTCGATGAGGTTGGAGGCGGGGTTGCATTTCCATGTGAGGAGACTAACACGATGCATGGTTAACCTTTGGGGAAGGACTACATAAGGGTGCAGATGGACTATGTCCACAAAGACTTTCTATCTATATCTTAGAGTTCCCCCTCAACGAAGATATCACCACTCTTGGGTAAGCACAGATGTCGTTCAACAAGTGGCCCATGATGTGTGTCGTACTATTCAAGGTAAAAATCTCCCGCGTCTTTTCAATCATTCTAGTACTTCTACGCGATACATATACATGTGCTTTGTATGTTCCCATCGTACCTGCACCTGCTCCTGCTCCCACCACCATGATGACTCCTCTGTCCAAGTTGATTCTTACGCAAAGTGCAGACCTGGTGCGCAAAAGGATTAGCACGACAATCAAAGAACCATAGGAGACCATGGAGAATCCTTTTGTCAAGAAGGTAAAGTTGATAGAGGCCACAACGCCCCCTCAATATATATTGTGACTGTGATATGCAAACTGTGTGTAATCTTTGCTGTTGTCGGGAGGACGTACAAAGAACAAACACCACATACCCACATCACAATCGGTTCTGAGTTCAGAATCGATTGTGATGATAATTTATCACTATCGAGCGAAAACCGATTGTGACAGCGCCTCTTCATCACTGTCTAATGACTTTGTATCGCCATTAAAACTGACTATGATGACGGAAAAGAATCGATTGTGATGTATATTTCTGTAGTAGTGATATATATTAAAGTTATATAATAAATATAATTATATTTCAATTATAGGAAGTAGAGTTATATATTAAAGATAACTGGATCGTAATATCTAACCATACAATTACGCGGATAAATTTGCTAGTTTTAATGAATAGTACCACCATGAATGAGTGCATGACAACATCAATGTATGACCTAGTTATTGCTATTGCACGATAAAAAAAATACCGGAATAAATGCTCGAAATAGAACTTCCTGTATATCATTTCACGCCTATAAAGCAAGGATTCCAGACAGTTGGATTGATCACGCAACTTCCATGTACGGCACTAGTAGATCGAAACCGTTTATTGCAACTCTGCACGCACAAAAGGTTCAGTCCGTACATTTTATTAGGAAAATGGCTAATTTAAGGGCGTTTGCGCTATATCTTTCGTGAGGATCAACACTCTTTTATTACGATAAGTGGCAGTACCTCATCACTTCTCTTCCCCTCAAAAGCCCTCTCCTTGTGATAAGTAGGCAAGTGGCAGCACCCCTTTCTTCCCTTCCCCTCAAAAACTTTCTCATCGTGACACATAGGGTATGTTTGGTTTGATAATAAATCTGCTTTACTAAATCTTACAAAATCTAGCATTGCCAAAATTTGGTTACCAAATTAGCTACCAATGTTTTGGCGAAAGATTGGCAAGAAAATAAACTAGAAAACCAAGAGAAGAATCTTACCAAAATTTGGTGGTAAACTAAATATTTACCAAATTTGGTTAACGCTACCAAAATTCGATAAACGCTACCAAAATTTGGTAAAGCAAGCATTGATAACCATTGGAAGCAAACTAAATATGCAATGCGGGCATTCCCTTCATCCCTTTCCTCCTCTTTTCTCATCTAGTCAAACTCAAAATAGTTTTTTATTTCAAAATTTTCCCAAAGTTTTTTTTCGAGTTGAAACTTTCCGAGTGAAAATTTTCTATTTAATTTTTTCAAAGTTAAAATTTTATAATTTAATTTTTTTTTGTTAAAATAGAAGGAAGGGAGGTGGAAGTGGTTAGAAAAGATGACATTTATCATCATGTAAAAGAGTGTCTTCAAATTTTTAGTTTGAGGCTGTCCCTTTGACAATTGCGACTAGGGTGGCGTTTTTAAACCGAATTGATTAGCAACGAACGAACGAATTAACCGATTATTTGGTTATTTGTTTTCGGTTTCGATTCGTTTTTGTTTTGCATAATTCGGTTTTGGTGTTGGTTCGGTTTTCGCTTTCAAAACCGAAATAACGAATAACCAAATAGTGCATGTACAATACCATTTTTATAGTATTCTTCGTAAAATCACTAAACAATTCACATGTTATAATACATTTATGCATATGTTTAGTATATTCATATGTTTTATTATACTTATATTGTAATTACATATGAATATTGTGTGGGTTTATCTATATTTTGTGTTGCAATATGAGAGGAATAAATCTAATTTACCTAGTGTTATTTATATTTGATTAACGAAATAACCGAACCAAAATATTTTGGTTAATTCGGTTCGGTTTTTATTTTATCAGAAATTTGGTTCCTAGTTTTCAAAAACCGAATTATTTTAAAACCGAAAAAACCGAACCGATTAAACCGAAAAAACCGAATGCCCACCCCTAGCTGCGACAAGACTGTACGAAAGCGCCGTGTGTTGTTCACCCGGGTGTACGCAACAATAAGTACGTGGAGCCCGGAGTCCACGGCAATAGACGTTTGATAGGCAATATATCCTGTACATACAAATTTTTTGTGTACATACTGTACACACCAACTAACAAAAGTTACAAAAAATTCTGAAAAAAATTGTAGATGTACTTCATAAATTGCTCTACCTATATATGAAGTTTCAAGATCAAATTCGTTATATATCAAGAGTTACAAAAAAAGAGAAAATTCTGACAAGAATATAATGGATTTGAACCTATAATTTTATACATAGGTAGAATAAGCTATGAAGTACATCTATAATTTTTTTCAAAATTTTTAGAATATTTTTATAATTTACATCTATATATTTAAAAAAATTTACGTGACTTTGTATAGGATATGTTATATATATATATATATATATATATATATATATATATATATATATATATATATATATATATATATATATATATATACATGTGTGTGTGTAACATACATAGACAAAGACACCGTACCAAGAATTAAAGAGAGGTATCTAAACGCTACAAAAATCCAAAGCAGTGTACACGGCAGAACACAGGCTGCCATGCTATCGCTGCAAGCTGCCGTTTATACATCCCCATCAATCACCACCTCTCATCAACCTCCAACCCAAAGCATGCATAAACCCTATACACAAATCCTCCGCTCTAGTTAGTGATGGCCATTGATTCCGTACGTCTATGTGATCCTGTTCATAATCCGTGTGATGCTATCCATCACCCAGCGAGGTCGTGGAGGAGCTGGAACCCAGTGGTGCTCAGTCCCCGGTAGTGCGACGCAGCGTCGCCGTCCATGTCGGCGCCGAATTGACTGTGGTGGCCGTGAACAGAGTGCACACCGCCGGCTGCACCGCCCATCTGCTGCTCGCTTGCCATGAACAGGAACTCGGTGGCGCCGCCCTGCACGGCGGACGACGGGGCTGCGGCAAACGCGACGTTCACACCTCCGTGCGGGTCGGCATGCTGCTGCAGCCCCAGTGTCAGCGACACGCCGCCTGCGCTGCCGCCGCCGAAACCCTGCCTTGCCGCCGCCTCGTACGCGTCGATATCAAGGTGGTCCCTTATGCCGAAGTTGATGCTCTGATGGTCAATGTGGCTGGCGCCGCTGCCGATGCTCACGACGGAGGCCAGCGAGCCAGCGTCGTGCAGCAGTTGCGCCCGCGCCGGCTTCTGTTCGCCGCCGCCGTCCTCGTCACCGCCGCGCCACTCGGAGGTGTAGCTGCTAGGGTTAGGGTTCTGCAGATTGCTGACGTGCGACTGGCCGCGGCCCTCCTGGTCCTTCATCTCCTCCGAGTACATCTCCTCCACCATTGGCTTCCACAGCCTCACCCTTGCGTTGATGAACCAATTGGAGACCTGCATAAGCAACGTACCGCATATGGTGGGGCGCGCAAAGAGGTTAATAAGGTTAGATTATTTCCTTGAACATTTGCGAGCACAAGAGGACGACACATACGACTCCGACGTGGTACCCGATAAATGGGTTGATGTGCCATTTCCATTGCAAATAAATTGCAGCTTGCAATGCGTGTGGAATCAATTTTAATTAGTGGGACAAAATGACCAGCATTAGCGCAAGTACAATAGTAAAGTCTACTATTTACTCTATCTTTCATCCATATCATCTAGAGTAAGCTAAAAGCCAGGTTGTACAATAATTGTCTCTAAAGATTGTCTCTAGATGTTGTGCAGTAATTATCTCTTCTCCCTTGTACATAAATAATGTACCTATGTTCCCATAAAAGCTGGCTACTAAATAAAAGCTAGCTCTCTTCTCTTTTCTTACTCTTTCTATAAGACAAAACTAATGTATAAAAATAAGCTAAGATGTCTTTATCGTACTTGCTCTTATGGATACAAGCAAACGACACATTGATTATGATGCCATGGTCGGTGTGCGTGTGTGGGGTAATTTTTGGATAGCAACTGATTAACATTTTTGTATTATTGCAGCTGATCGATCGATGATCGAGTGATGGTGAAGAAGTGAGCGTACGTACTTGACTCCGTGATAGGCCCGTCTGGCGTGCCAGGATGTGCTTATCCATGTCGCTTGGATACCTGGACGAGAAGACACCAACTAGGGCTTTATAATTTGTCTTCCATCAGATCATAGGTTAGGTTATACAGTGAGAAATTAGAATAGAACAAACCCATTTGTATAAAGATTTGTTTAAAGAAGATATCTACGGATACTGTTGTAAATTGGTCCCTGGACAATACATGGAATATTGCCATAAGACATGTACGGTATCTGATGTAGACATTGTAACAGTACTAGAAGAAGAGCATCCATTTGTATTAGGCTATTAGCACATAAACAACTGCTAGCAGCCCTGTTGGACAAGCTTAGTTCAATTGATCAACACCAGATGAGGCTGGCTAAATGAATATTATGTCATAACCATTTTAACTGGTTTATTTGGATGATTAGGAGATCCGGCCTGTGGCTGGATGGTGGGCTGTTTAACCTCCCTCTCAGCCCACCCATGCTCGAGTCCTAAGGGCATTTAACCTCCACCTCTGTCATATAGCCCATAGGAGTTAAGGAAGGAGAGAAGGAAAATGAAGAAACCGTGTCTCCATGCTCAAGACTCAAGTCAAAATCTGGACAGAATAACATAGGTGTTTTGCTCCTCCTCTCTAGACACTACTCATGGAAACCATGAGTTAACGATTGCTTTATTGCTCTCTCCCTCCAGACACTACTTCATGGACACCATGGGTTGGGACTGCCCTAAGAATAACATAGGTGCTTACCTTCTCTTTTAACGAACTGGCAAAACGCCTACCCTTATTTAAAAAAAAAAGCAAATGAAATATACATAGGAACATAAGATGCTAGTTATTATGTGAACACCCTCATTTTTAATCTCTGTAATATTTTGATGTACTGAACAGAATTCCACTTATGTTTCTTTAGATAATGAAATATTATATCTCCCTGCCTCTGTATTGTGAGATGCACACAACCCAAGAATTTCACCTCTATTGAAGTGGTAACAAATTAATTAACAAATAATAGTCCAGGGTTTCAGAAAAATTAAGGGGATTTTCTATGAGCTACTATTTGAGCATTTGATCATATCTAATGGAAGACAAATATGGTACGGGAAGAACGATTAATGCCACAGAATAAAACACAAGGCAAAACGATGGTACGAATGAGAATAACAATTGAGCACCACTTAAATGGCAAACATTCTTTTGCAAGTAGCGGAAGTACGTACGTATGCGATTCTTAGCTTTAGTTCGTTAGGATATGCTGCACTTCCTACTTCTTTTCTTTTAGGATCGAATTCGGTTAATTCTTCTCAATCTATCTAGCATCGCGCATTCATGACTCATGCATGCTAATCATTGTACGAAGTTATGGAAAGAATTGAGATATATGGATCATTACGGGTGTAGGAAGTGCTCGAAGAGCCAAGCTCGGAGGATGGAGACGGCGCGCTCCGGCAGCCCGCGCTGCGGCCGCCACGGGTGGCTCTCGAGCATGCCGGCCTGGTACGCCTTGTGCTGCCTCAGGCACTGGTCGAGCACTCGCAGCCTGGGCGTCTCCCCCTTTGTCATCCCCGGCACGGCGGTGTCCTTCTCCCCGAGCGCCTTGCGCACCGCCTGGATCTGTGCCACCACCCCGTCCTTCAGGCCCCGGAAGTGCCTCGAGATCGTCCGCGACGCAAGCTTCGTGTACACCGCCGACGACCGCTCCCCCGCCACCGCCTCGAAGGACCCCACCAGCGCCCTCATCTGCTCGCAGTACCTCCTGTACCTCCTGTCCACCTGCCATTAATTCCAACACAGGATAAAAAATGGTGCGAGTAATTAAGTTCACAAATTAATCGCAATGAAACAGTAGTGAACGAAATTGTAATAGCTTGCCACCTTAACTTTGTTGTACTTCACTCTACGTGCCTAGTACGAGAGTACCCTAGCTAGAACTCTGCAACGACCAAGCTGCACCTGCACCTACCTGTGAACTTCACTGTACAAGAGTGCAGTGTACACAAGAAAGGCAAGCAGTAATTAAATGTGTGAGGAATTAAGAGATCTTGGTGGAACAGGAGATTGGCATGCAAAGCCAAGGTAGGAGTAGTGGAGCAGTGGCCTGCAGAGATCTGGGCTGCACCTGCAGGGCCATGGTCTTATTGATCTGTGACTGTGAGTGCTTGCTTGACTAGCCAATGAGACAGAGAGAGAGAGAGGGTTACCCTATATGGATACCTAGCTACACCTGCAGCGAGGCAAAGGTATAGAGGTTTCCAAAAGCGAATGGTGAGGCCCTAGAATGGAATAACCTCTCTGTGCTTGTCTCAGGAACCCTCCTTGGGCAAGCCATAATTGAACTCCTACTTGCTTGCAGCTTTTTAGATTTCCAAGAAGCTGGTAATCCGGACGGACAGTTGATCTGTGATGCACTGCATGTGATGCTTAATTGAGGCGCGATGATGGTTACTTAGCTAGGCTGACCTCTTCGAGCATGGTGTAGAGCTTGGCCTTGAGCCTCTGCAGCTCGGCGGGGTCCATGGTCTGGATCTGGGTCGATGGGGTCCAAGACGCCGAGGACGAAGAGCCCCCGCCGTCTTCTTGCGCCGACGGCTTCGGTGGTTTTGCAGGCGGGTTGCTGGTGCTCTCCACGGAGAGGCTGCAGAACTCATGAAGGAGCTGCTGCGTTGGGAGCAGGAACCTGGAGCTGCGCAGGTGCCACGCACCCTGCATCCACGCCGCCGGCGCCGGCTGCTGGTGCTGCCGTGGCGCACCGCCGCCGAGCTGTTGGTGCAGCATCAGCGACGACGCGGCCTCCGCCGGCCTGTGGAGCGACAGGAACAAGGGCGCCTGGCTCATCTGCCGGTGCTGCTGCTGCTCGCCAAGAACGAACTGGATCGTAGACGAGCTGTCGATGTCGACAAGCACGGCCTTGTTCTGCGCTGGTGCGGCGGCCACCGCGTCCGGCACGAGTCCCCTGACCCCGAACATCTCCACCCCACCGGGTTGGTGCAACCCGTACAGCTCCGGCTCCCCGGCGTCCACCTCCGGCACGAGCGTCGACCCGCCGCCGCCGCCACCCCCCACCGCGAAGTAGTCCGCGTACCCTAGGCTCGGATCATGCGCCATCTTTATACGCGCGCCAGCACAAGAAGTAGCACTCGATCACTAGATCTGCCGGACACCTCGTTAATCTGGAGATGGATCAAAAGGGTAGCTCAGAAAAGAAAACCAAAGTAGAGTAAAGTAAGACAAGGGCAGGCACAGGCACAGGCAGCAGTAGCACGGAGGAAAGAAAAAAAAGCAAGCCAAGGGAGACGCACGCAACGCAACGTACCTTCGCGCAAGGGAGAGGATCGGGACCATTTCTTTTGGGGGAGGAGATTTGAGCTCAGAATGAGATAGGGGAGAGCAGGCTACTACTAGGCTAGCAGCAGCAGCGCGCTGCTCTTCCGTACGTACAAGTGATCTATTTTCTAGCCTTCAAAATTAGAGCCTTTTAATATCTTTGAGAGATATCAAAATTCCATTGATTTAGCAATAAGAGGCGCTAGAAACTCAAGAATGATAAAATGTCTTGTGGCCACTAATATAACGCTACCAGCGTGAGGACTGAGTTAGCGTAGTCCACAGTTCCAAGTACACACACGGCGAAGGTAGAACGCACCAGGAGCACGCGCGGACGCACCGAGTCAAGCGACGTCGGTACGTGTGGCTCGCGGCTATTTCTTTCGGCTGGGAGAGGAGAAGGCGTGCGCGCGTGCAGAAGAGAAGATGGGAGATCGATCAAATAAAGGGCGCGGTCATTTTAGACGCGCGCGCAACTGATGAACCGGCGAGCGTGGTGAGACCGTGCGTGCGCGCATCAGAAACGGAGGCAATACCGGGAGAGAGATGCAGCGCGAGCGAGCTTAATAGGAGTCGATCGGCAGCTTAATTGGCCGGGCTTCTCCCTGCTGCTACTGCCTGGCTACTTGCAGTAAGCTGCAGCATGCACTTCTATATATATACGTCCAAATATCTGCAATACCAGTCCGGTAGCAGCAGTAGTCTATTGTATACTAATTTAAAGAACCCATACGCACTATGTGTACGTCCGCCGAAAGGAGGTTTTTGGATCTTACAGCAACTAGCTAGCTATCGCATGATCTCCAAATCCCAACCACGGTGACACTGGCACAGTGTATATCTGCTGCGCGTACGTGGTCGTCGATCCCTTTCTGCGTTAATTAGCTTGCTACTGGCCGTGCGGTGCGCAGGAATGCAATTGGCAGATTGATTTGAAGCGCCTGGGAAGAGCTCCGGGAGAAGGGGGTGCTGGTCGCTGGCGCCGACGACGTCTGGGCCGGGAGAAGAGTGGTCCACGGCTACCAACTAATCGCCATTGGAAAAAACTAAGCGCCATTAGAAAAACGGCCTACTTGGAAAGGATGGGGGCGTGGGGGGACCGCGCACCAGGGCCCGGCCCCCCCGTGTGGGACCACCTCCATCGCTATGGCGCATCTGCCTGCTACTTGCATGCTTGTTAATCTGGCGGAGTACGTAATACTCCCCGAGTATTTTACTGCGCGCACTCTTCCTCCGTTCCATTGTTTTCTCGTGTGGACTAACTATGAACCATCCATTGTCTTCGATCTAATGAATTAGATTAGTTAGGATTTAGCTATACTGCTCTATCTATTATATGGAAGTACAATTCTATCCAGACAAATTAGTAATTGTAGGCTATCGAGACGAATTGCATGACATTTTTCCCATGTTTCTCGTAACTTGGTTGGTTTTGATTTCCATATTTTCTTCTTGGCTGCCACAACTGTACCACAGTAGCCATTAAGGTCCTGTTTAGGAGAGCTCCAGATACTAGATCCAGCTCAGATCTGAAACTTATAAACTAAAATAAAGTGAATTAAGTTTATATTTTTAGTCTAAAATGTAAACAAGATGATCTAACTAAATACTCTTGATGTACCCATAATTCCAGCTCCATAAATTTCTGAAGTTAGAAATACCCTGCTCCACCAACTCCATAGATTTTAGTGGAACTGAAGCTGTCCCAAACACCCCTTAAGTATCAATCAAATCATTAATCATAGAACCTTTTTTCTGCGGAATCATACAAATGAGCAATGATCTCACACCGCCTTACATGTAGATCGATTGATTCATCATCATTCACATGCCTACGTGTGGAGCTCAAGCGCACTATACTATGGCGTTGTGTAAGCTTGTAATCATTACTTCAGATGGGACTATCACAAGCGGTTTTAGAACCGCTAAGACAAATAATATTGTGAGGCGGGATTGAACCCACGACCTCCTCACCCTCCTCGTGACCCACGTCTCACCCATCTAGCCAACCCATCCACGCGTGCTCTCTGATAGAGTAGGGCATGCATTCCTTTTATTATTTCAAAAACTGAGCTTCTACAAGCGGTTGGGGACATGAACCCCATCTAAAGCAGGATCTACAAGGATCAATCTCGCCCACTGGAAACATTCCTCTCCACAATCTGGTTGGCATGAGTGCCGCTACGCGCTAAGATTTTCTTTTGGCTTGCTCAAGAAAGTCGATTATGGAAAGACAAATACGCCTCTGAATCGAGGCTAGCCAAATCAATATTTCGTCTTATGTATTGCCAAGCACTGGAAACAGTTTCCCACTTATTCCTTCACTGCCCCGAAGTCCGTCGCATGTGGGCCTCCATCGCACGCTGGATTCGCGTACCATCCCTCGAACCGGCCCATTGGGAATCCTCCGTACACCTTGACCAGTGGAACCTACAACACATAAAATCCTCTGTCCGATGCAGGAATGGTCTCAAAACCATCATCATTCTAGTATGTTGGCAATGGTGAAAAGAGCGAAACAATAGAACCTTCCGTCAGTCCTGGGCGACGCACGAACAGATCCTGCAATCCATTAAGGATAAGGCTGCATCCTGAGCTTCGACAGGGGTATCGCATCTTCGCACCCTCATTTCGGGTCTACTGTAAAGGCCCGCTCGATGTTTCCCTCTTTTTTCTCTCTCTCCTTTTTCTCTTCTTTCCCCTCTCCTGTTTTTTTTTTGTTTCTTTCCTCCCGCATCCCCCCACTCTAAGGGTGAAAGACAAATTTGGGGTGCATTTGAACTATTCAAGTTTGTCAGAAATTTGTCTTTTTATTACTCTTAGCATAGAACGAATTTGATTATGAAATTTTATATGTAGATGGGGTAAGATGAGATGTACATCCATGATTTTTTCAGAATTTTTGAAACTTTTCTTAGTTGGATTGCACGGTGATTGTATCAAAATCATGATTGCACTAGATATGTCCCCAATGTTAATAGCCTAAAACAACAAAAGTGGAGGACATTAATTATGATGGATTTATGTATATATTTTTGTGCAATATAATGGAGTTTTTCCGTATTAATTTAGTCCTACACTGTTGTCACCCGAACATGGAAATTATGCATGCAGTACATTGCTTTTAGGATAACTCTCTAGTCTTCTTACAAGATGTTACCAGAGGAGGTTGATTGTATTGTCACAATATACTTCAACACTCTCCTCTCGTATCTAAACTTCACCATGTGTAAGTCATAGACTTGATCGAAGTGAACTGTCATTTTTTTTAATATTATGTTTGCAAGGTCTTAAACTTAGGACCTCTAAAATTTGATACCATATTAAGTTATATGTATTATCTAGTTCATGCAAAAACTTAAACTGACAAGGAAAACGAACAATATACTTCAACAGTTGTATAAAGTGCATACCCACACGGGGATTTATCACACACTTGTTGAGTGTTGCGTGTGCCTTAAAATTCTTCGGATAAATAGTTCCTACCCATCCGTTTCAACTTTTCCGTGTTCACGTTTTGGGACATGCATGAATATATCTAGCTAGCTAGTATAGGCAACCGAATGGCCTGAAAACTCCTTAAAAAAATGCTCTGAAAACAAAAACAAAAAGGGGAGAAAGAAACATCTGATGGGCCGGCACTGGCTTCTATATACGACAGAAGCAAATCACCATTTAGAAACCGACTCAAACACAACACATTCTTTTAATCTTGGTAGAGATAACGACGTCGTGTACATGTATACACCCGACATAACATGTACAGGTCTATCAATCCTCGTCAACATACAAACTTGTCTCTCAATTCCTTCACTTAAAGTATTATTCATGGAAACTAATCAAATATAAGCCAAATGGATCGTTCTAAATATAAAAATGTGCCCCTGGGACCCACCTACCTCATTAATATAGATAAACTCTAATTGTGTCACTTTCTCCAAAATTTCACATTTCATTCTAATCATCAAAATCTGATCAAATATACGTACATGATTTGGCATCGTACTGGAGCTACGTTTTCCCTGATTCTTTAATTCATCAGATTTACGTCACCATTTCATTGCATTGGCCACACCTGCAACTATAGCAAGAGGAAAGACTTAAAAACCCCATGCATGGAGTTTAATTAATTTACAGGAAAATTTTGTCTCTCTAAAAAAAAGAAACTTTTCCCTAATGTTATGTGATGATCCATACATTGGTACAAAAAGGTTATATTAGACACGTCATCTCTGATTGTTTTTTTACAAAAAACTGTTTAGGAAGAGACTCGGGCACATCACAGACGGTTTATGGTTAAAATCGTCTGTAATATCGTAGTCATCACAGACTATTTTAGCCACAAACCTTCTGCGATGAGGTAGATAACATCACAGACGGTTTGTGGCTAAAACCGTCTGTGATGAGGGCGATATCACAGACGGTTTTAGCCACAAATAATCTGTGATGACGGGCAGAACTTCATAGACGGTATGTGGCTAAAACCGTCTATGATGATCAATTCTGGTGAGCCCTAGTAATCTTTCAGAACAGTTAAACGAAACATGCATTTTATATAAGAACTAGCTTTTCTTGCATGCATCACAATATAAAAAAATTTCACACCAAAAGTTCTTGATGGAAAAACCTAGCTAGTCTGGTCGTCGTTGTCGGAGTCATCATCGCTGTGGCCATTAGGGTCTTCGCTCGAACTTGCTCTGTCTGGGTCATCCTCCAGCTCCCAGCCATCACGATAGCCCGTCGATGAGTCAAAGCTATCGTTGTCGTTTGAGATTGCTGTTGACAGACTCTTCTTTCCGACAACACTTGAGGCCGGGGCAGCGGTGCCCGAGGCGGGTGTATTGGCTGGCGAAGAACTTCAGTGTAGCGCATAAGCTACGACCAGCAGATTCATTGATATTCACTACTACAGAAATGATTTTCCTAGACACCAAGGATTTCTTTCCACAGGCGGATTAAAAGGAGAGCCGCCTCAAATGACTGAGGGCGGTCCTTGGGGTTAAGAACCGCTGTGTAAAGGTATCTTCACTGGCGGCTCGTAAGAAACCCTGCGAAAATATTGATCTCTTCACGGCGGTGCCCTTTAGATGCCGCTTTGTGGAAACTATGTTTCTTCGAGACGGCTCTCTTAAGGAACCGCTTAGAAATTGCGATCTTTACGGTACCGCTTTCTTCTGAAGCGCGCATGAAATCGCAGTTTCCACAAAGATGCGTTAAACAAGCCGCCTTTAGTTAATTATATTGACGGCCTAATTAATTAAGGAACCCCTGTGGTGATGTTCAAGTCTTTAAAGGCGTAGTTCTTAAACAAACCGCTGTCAAATTTTGTAAATGCTTATGCGCATATCATGTGACGAAGGAGATGCGGTATGCGTTTTTATATGCGTCTCGGATCATCCTTTGTTTTACAATACCGCAAAACGTAAATCCAACGCCCGTAATACTCGGTATGAGTTTTTATTGACGTCATCGTATCATCCGTTACGTTACAACGGCACACTACAGAGAAATCCAACGTCGAGAAAATACTCGGTATGGTTCTTTTGGCCTTTGACGGATCATCCGGTAGTCTTTGCTTTTGCTTGATCGTTATTATTTTTCTGCAGTCGTTGTCTTAGGAGCCACACGTGGAAATTTCGCTTTAAAGCTCGAGCAGATCGTTCTCTGCTGGCAGTTCCAGGTGGCCCCAAAATTGTGAAAACAAGGGTGGAGCTAGGTTTTGAACTTGAAATCCTTGGAATAGTTAACTCTCTAAGGTAAGAGTATCTCATTCCTGACATTTGTAGAGGTTTATATATCTTGTGGAGAGGAAGATGTAGTCTAGATAGAATGTGCATGGGAGAGGGGTTGAAGCACGGAGATTGGCGCCCTCTTGAAAATTCGTGATTCACTTTTTGACACCTGGTCCTTGTCATAGACTCAAATGGATCCACATGTCATAGACACATCACCAAAACCAACGAATTGAGTGTCCTTTGGACAAATTTTTCCGTTGAAGCCCTCGCCTTCTAGATCGTCAGAGACAGATCTTGTATCCCTCCTCTCTCTGAGGGAGAGAATAGTCCCCTCTCTAGATCTAGAGGAGAGGACCTTACATTCTTCGTGATTTTAATAAAATCATTTTATAGTATTTAACTTAGGGTTCTCTTGTTAAAGTTCTATGTAAATAATTGATATTTCAATCTGATTTTTCATTTGAGTTCAAGATGGAAAGGGCATGGATGTACAATGCCCTAAGAAATAAGGATGTATTCCTCAAAGAGCTCAAACTTTTATTAAAGCCGCTCGGAAGGCCTTTGGACTAAGAAGGAAAGCGGAAATACTTTGTCCATGCAAAGACTGTAAGAACAATGTAGGGTGGGGAGATTTAAGTGTAATCACAACACACCTGATCATGAGAGGTTTTATAGAGGATTACACATGTTGGTCCAACCATGGCGAGCAACGTACATCGCAAACAACCGATGATGTTGATCTCGATCTCGTGGATGATCGAAGTGCCGGAGGCGACACTGATGGTTTGGGAGATGAAGCTCACGTGCATGCTCGTTTGCTAGATGATGGTCGCATCGCTGATGTAAAGGAAATATTGCGCCATGCCGAACCACATGTTTTAAAGGAGATGCCAAGTTTAGATAATATCGATGCGTTACACAAAGCAGCGAATGATCTGTTATATGAGGAATCCAAGGGTTGTCCTCCAGAGTTTACGGTGTTGCATACGGTCTTGATGCTTCTACGGTTGAAGGCTAGCAATGGATGGTCGGACAAGAGTTTCACCGATCTGTTGAGGCTCTTGGCGTAAATACTTCGAAGGCTAATGGATTGCCCACCTTGCCGAGCGAGCACTTATTTAGAAGAAGCTTATCACTCGATGTCATTGGATGTGCAAAAGATACATGCATGTTCGAACCACTGTATCCTCTTCCGTAAAGATTACACAGACTTGGATCAATGCCCGGTGTGCAAGGCGAGCCAGTATAAGAAGAATGATGACCCCACGACGATGATGATTCTTGACTAGCACTACGAAGAATAAGAAGAACAAGAATAGTACTACTGGTAATAACGAAGATGACACTTCTTCAAGCACGGACAAGAAGAAAAGAATCCCTGCGTTGGTGATGTGGTACTTGCCAGTTATTGGCCACCTGAAATGTTTGTACTCGAATGAGAGGGACTCCGAACTAATGGGTTGGCATTTCGACAAGCGCAGAAAAGATGGAAAGATTCGACACCCAGCCGATGGTAGACAATGGAGAAATTTTGATCGCATGTATCCAGATTTTGGCAACGAACCCAGAAATGTAAGGTTCGCACTGAGTACCGATGGTATGAATCCTTTCGGTGAATGGAATGCCACACATAGCACTTGGCGATAGTCTGTCCATCTACAACCTTCCTCCATGGCTATGTATGAAGAGAAGGTATCTAATGTTGTCCATCCTTATCCAAGGTCCGAGACAGCCTGGAGTAGATATTGATGTGTTTCTCGAACCATCGATGGAAGATATGGCCATGTTGTGGCACGATGGGGTCCAGTGTGCGATCGGCCCAACAACAAATACTTCACACTAAAACCATTATTTTTGTTACCATCGGTGATTACCCATACCGCTAGCCCTATCGAATTGATTAAAGGAAGACAACTTGTGTAGTATGCATGGAGATAGAGTAGTTTAGCTAGGTATCTAGTTGGCATATAATTCTGATGTACTACTGGCGCCCCTTTTGGATGTACATTTTGTTAATGTTATGTGCATTGCATTGTTCCCATGGTACTCAATAGAATTGAAATTTTGAAAATGACACTTCAATTCTCCCCTCAATTCGCGGTCTCCCCAAACGAGAGATTTGGTTATTTGCCACTTTAAACATGTGGCCTTTAAAATTGCCATCGGACCTACATTTCATTGATTCATACGGTCCCATATTTCATTGGCTCAAGTGGCATCATATCCAAAAGGTCAAATCTTTAAGCGGCAAATGGACAAAAAGCCTTGAAATCGACCTCTCCCGATGGTACAAAGATGGGAGATAAAGAATTGCTCGCCAAGAAGACGCAGAAGAGGAGCTCGCTTGCGAGCTTCGGTGGTATCTGCTTATTGCAAAGTGCGATCTTGGGAAGGCGACAAGACTTGGCCGAGAAGGACGATCGACCACGCGGTGGAAAGAACACCGAGCCCATCGTTGTCCTTGGGCAGCGATGGTTCCTCGTCATCGTACAAGAGCCCTAGCCCAGTTCCATGCCCACGACCAGAATGGCGACATGGGGAAATCGACTCCGACTACGATCCGAATGAAGAGGTATTAAGAAGATCGAGCTTGTTTTATTTGTAGTTTGGCGTGGACATAATTGCATTTCCTTATGTTTGCGTATTCCTCGTGTTTATTTCTATGAAGAGGCCGCAAAGGCGATCACGCCGACTAGCTGCAGTTGATCAAGAGGTAATTGAAGATACCTCCGGGCATGTTCCCGTGGATTCCTCTGCTGCAACAACCACGACCTCGCATAAGCAAAACGGGAGCGAAGTAGGAACAAGTTCCGGCGGGGACTTGGTATATCACGGAGGTTGGTCCTTTAGGAGAGTCCCTAGCACCTCGTGAGGCACTATCCAAGTTCGAAATAGCTGCGGTTGTCTTGTCAAGGACAATGTCTCCATCACGATTGATAATCGGACAAAGGTGGCCGACGCGACAAAGGCGCACTGTGGACCGAGCTGCGAGAAAATCATAAGGTTCCCCAGTATGAGGCCATCGCTAAGAACAATGCCACGGGCGTGATGGGGAAGAGCTTCGAAGCGGAGGTATGAGTGAACAAGTACTTTGTGAAGACGAGCGGACACCATTCGAAATATGGAAAAATCACCGTGGGTGAATGGGCGGAGTTTGTTCGCAGAAGACCACAAGCAAAGTCAGTAGACCGAGCGAGGTGTACAAAGTGTCCTCGCGAAGAAGAACAAGTACCCCCATCACCGGGCACGGTGGGTATGCCCCTAAGATTGTTGAGTGGAGGAGTAAAGAAGAAAAGAAAGCCCGTCTTTGGGATAGAGAACCCATTGACGGTATTTGTGGCGAGGCGAAATTGGGTCCTAGCTCGCCAACCCATGAAAGAAGAAGGGTCGCAAAAAGCACGGTGGACCTGCGGTCTGGAAGTTTCGCCAAGTCAGAGAAGATCTCGCACGAGCAAGCGGAGGATCTTTTCGTGCGAACAGGAGAACGACGACCTAACGACGGCGTTGGGAACCAAGAACACCAGTCGCACTCGTGGCGTCTAAGTCGAGTGGGCTTCAAGCATGGGTTCCCGAATATCAAGACCAATACAAGTCGCGTCAAAGATATAAGAGAACCATGGCTGATACAATAAGACAACTGGCCCAACAAGAGTTTTTAAGACTGTGGGAAGAGAAGGAGGCGGCAAGGGCGTTACAAGCGGGTCGGATGAAAACCCGAGCCCGGCCCGCATCCGGAGTAGCGTCGGGTCTGCGCCAATCCCAATGCCTCGATATCTTGTGGATGATATCACAGAGGCAACCAAGTGCAAGCTCAGGCACATCCGGAGCAAGGGGCTTGGTCGCCGAGCTTGCGGAGGGCATGGCATATCCGCACGCGTGATACACAACCAACTTTGTCCCGATTGGTCACGCAAAGGTGCAAGTGGACATCGTGCTTGTTCCGTGCCTTGGCTTGTGGAAGCTACCATTCAGCACCCACGATGGCGTAGAGACCATCCAAGATGCAGATTGGGTCATTTATTGTATGGCCCAAGGAAGATATTGCATTGATACAAGAGAAGTCGAGACGCCGATAACAAGTCAAGACGTCCTATCTCTTCCAAAATTGCCTACACCACAAACCACATCTTCTCCTGGTGGCGCCTTCCTACAACAGCATCTTCTCATTGTCGGCGCCTTTCACCACGTGCATCTTCTGCCTTGTAAGCCTTCCTGTAGCACAGATCTCCGTTGCGGTGCCTTCACCACAATAGCGCATCTCCGTCGCCGGCGCTTCATGCACCGCATGCATCACCTCCGTTGCCCCAACCGTTACACAGCGCCTCATCTTGGCGATGTTGTTGGTTGCAAAAAAAACAAAGAAGTAGATTGCAATCAACGGAGTACCACCAAGTCAAGCAGAGTGCCAACTCCACTCGAGTCTGCACCATGCCTTCACTAGAGACTTATGAGCATGGCAAGCCATTTCTCCCTATGGGCAGATCAACAAAGGACCATGGGAGTTGAAGAGATTCCATGGTGGTACTTGAGGGCATCTCGTCTTGGGGTGAAGGGCATTCAAGCCGCCGTCCCTCTAGATATCTACAAACACGAGGATACTCGCTACGTCTGGATCGATTTTGGTGACTTGCAACAGATGTTCCATTTTAGAAAACTCGACATCAACATGATCAGCGTGTGGTGCCTGTAAGTTGGCCATTGACCTACCCCTACATTGTTAATTATATCGGCTCTTGCAGTAGCAAGTGCCGATATAACAAATATAATGACATATTATTATATTGCATTACGATAGCATAATAAAGAAAACCCCAAATGTATAGCAGTTGAGTGCCAAGTTGAGTTCCTCTTTATAGTAATGGCTTGTGAGATCATTCAAAAATTGGCAGAATCCATATAATTTTCACTAAATCGTAAGTTGGCCGATTTTAGTGGTTTTTTCCTTTTAAGTAAAGTTAACTTCTGCCAAATCTGTCGAACAAGATGCATTTTGCCAAAATCTGATATTTACCAAAATGTCATGTTTCCCAGCATTCAACATATAAATTGGCGCATTGACCATTGTCTTCTGTGTAGAATGCAATATACCGATGCTAAAAGATGGGAAAAGCGTGTCGGGTTCCTTGACCCCGCACGGATTAGCAGTGAGCTTAAGAGTGTACTCAATGAAAAGGCGTTGAAGAATAAGGGATGACGGAAGCAGAGATAGAAGAAAAGCGATCCACGACCCGAGATCGCCAAGTAGATGTGGGGCTATACATATCAAAAGCAATGTTCCAAATGCAAGACAAGGACGTCATAATGGCTCCCTACAATTTTAAGTAATCTTCTCATTCATCAATCGTTGCATGCTAAAAGCTTAGTTTGCACCATAATCACTCGTGAAACTTACATATATAAGTTTTAGTTGCAGCGATCACTTTATTTGTTTCATCTTTGTGCAAGCGGAAGCAGATATATGGTCCTTGACTCATCCGAACCCCACCGAATCTTACAATGAATTCACCCGTCTTAAATCGTAAGAAATATATATACACAAGCATACATAACATAACATAATTTGTTTTATGATATAATAGTAACTTGTTGTTGACATTCGAGTAGGGCTTTCAAGAATTACACAACCAAAAGAGGGGGGCAACATGATCCTGCGAAGGGGGCAAATAAGATGCTTTGCTATGTCCACCCATGGGTAAGAAGACACTTGTAATGCTTCAACATAATTGCACTAGTAATAAGGAAGGGTATTATATACCAACTGTACTAATTCCATACATTATTATTTGATTTGAAGTGCCACAAGCAACCTCCAGGCAGTGTTCTTTGTGGATACTACATCTGCGAGTTCCTCAGGATCAACGGGAGGTACAGAAGCAACCCCCAGGACGTAAGCCTATACAAATTGGAATTCAAGAGATTATTTATTGTCTGATTCTCGATTTCACTATTGTTTAACCTCTTTATTGCCTACTTTATTATCGCAGGTGAAGATTGCAAAGACCACTTTGGCACTCACCGATGATGACCTTTGCAATGTGCAAAAGGACATGTGCCAGTTCATTCGTCGTGAAGTCATCCATGAGAGAGCTAGTTTCTTTTACTCTGAAGGTGAAGTGGCGAAGCATCCTAAACTTTGTAATTGGGAGACGAGGATAAACGGACCGTGAACACTGATGTATATATAATAACCTTGTGTATATATATTTTTTGAAAGACAATGAGGCTGTAATTTATATTAGATAGAGAATATCGAGGAGTACATAGCGCGAGATCACTGGAGAGTTTTACAAGGAGAATATCGAGAGTATATATAACCTTGTGTATATATATAACCTTGTATATATATACATAATGCAATTATGATTTATATGTGTTTTGTATATATAATTAACCTTGTCATTGTTATGTATGGATTTGTACTGAACAGTGATGTGATTGATAAAATGTATGCATTTATTAATATTATAATATAATTAACATAACATTATTAAAAAAGATTCTCCGATGCAGATGCGGTGATTTGCTTAAGCCGACTCTGTGAAAATGCTTATTTATGCAAGCCACTGATTGCACAAAATGCATTTATGCAGTGAATAAGAAACACTTTATACTAATAAGCATTTATGCAGTGGGGCTTAAGAACCCTTTGCACAAATGCTTATTGGTACAGCGGTTTCTTAAACTACTGCTATAAATGCATTCAAAGTGATTCTTAGAAACACTGTGCAAATATAGCGATTTCCTGAGACCTTGATTCTAAAGGCGCAAAAGCGCTTAAGAAGATGGGTTACCACCACTGTACAATTGTTTTCTGTAGTAGTGATTGCACCGTGGCGCCGCAACCATTATCGCAAGGGCTTTGGAGGGTAAGTCGGCGGCGGTGGTGGCGGTAGCGGAGGGTAAGTCAGTGGTGGCAGTGGTAGAGCCGGAGTCAGAAGCGACGGTAGTGGAGTCCCACATGGGGCGGCGGAACCGACAGAGGAGATGGACTCGTTTGAGCTGCTCATGGCTCGGAGGTAATGGAATGCGATCAATCGGAGGCAGTGGAGTATTTTCGATCCAGCACTACCTTATATATATATCATTGCTGAAGTGCAATTACGACCTTTATTGGGGAAATGAAACACTTGGAAGACGAAAGGTCTTCACAGTGGAATTCGTCAGAACCGCGCGCTTGGAAGACAAAAGGTCCTCACAGTGGAATTCCTTGGAACCGTACACGATATCATAGACGGTTTTAGCCACAAACCGTTTGTGATGACAGAACATCACATACGCTTTATGGATAAAATCGTAAAACCGTCTGTGATGAGGCTAATCACAAATGGTTTTATCCACAAATTGTCTATGATGATCAATTCTGATAAATAAGAACAGAGAGTCTCAATCTCCTCTGTATTTTTAGAATTTTCTAGATATTTTTGAGGTGACTACTATTGAGAGGCAATTTGGTGGAAAGAGACCCTAGATTTAGAGGTGTAATTGCAAATCCTTAAACTCTAGGTCATCTAAGATTAGTAATTGTTTCAAATTTGTATTAAATTTTAGATCTAGCTTAGTAAAGAGGGAAATGAAGGTTGTTTCTAAATCTAGCTTGGTGTAGATCCATTTGTTCTCTGTGATGTAAAGTAGCAATTGGTTCAAATTTGCGTTATATTTAAAATCTAGCTTGGTAAAGAGGGAAATGAAGCTGGTTTGTAAGTCTAGCTTGATGTAGATCCATTTGTTCTCTATGGCGTAAAGCAGTAATTGGTTCTATTTGTGTTATACTCAATATGTAGATAGTTACTTAAAAAAGGTGACCTAGGCTAATAATTAGTTGTAATAGCATTATATTGAAGGTATATATATCTAGCTTGGCAAAGAGGGAATTGAAGATGGTTTTGATATAGCTTGGTATAGATCCATTTGTTCTTTTTGATCTAAATTAGTAATTGGCCCTAATTTATTATACTGAAGATGTAGCCAGCCATGTGAAGAGAAAATTGAAGAAACTGAGTCTAAATGTAGTTTACATACATATGTTTATATATCCATTCATTATTTTTTATGTTAGGAGCTATATAAGTTAATCAGCAAGTTGAAATGCAGCCTATATGTAGATGTGCTGAATATCGCTGAGTTGATGAGGAGTTCGTACTATGGGTTCATTGAAGAAATTTGGGAGCTCGACTACATATTTTTCAAGATCCCCTTATTTTAGTGTCGTTGGATTAACCTGCATCATGTGAAGGTTGACAAGTATGGTGTCACAACTGTGGATCTTGAACGTGTCGGATACCAAGATGATTTATTCTCACTAACCAAGTTGTTCAAGTCTTCTATGTAACCGATCCATTCAACAAGAAGCGCCATGTGGTTCTTTAAGGAAAGAGGAGGATTGTCGGAGTTGAGAATGTGATAGATGAGAAAGAATACAACCAGTTTGACGAATTTCCTCCTATCGATACTGGTGTCACGGTTCAGGAAGATCAACCTTAGAAAGCTAGCTTCACCCGTGTCGATCATCGTGAAGGGCTAATTTTTATACAGAAGAATAAGCAAGTGGAGTTGTGATGAGATCGTTATATTTATTTCAAGTGTACCTGTATTATAATTAATGAGATGTATCTACGTATTATAATTAACGAGATGTATTGGAAATGTATCTATTACAAAATTAATTTGGTAGTAGATGAGATTAATTTGATGTATTACAAATTGTATACAAGCTTAACAAACTACTTACAAAAAACATGCTTAAAAAACTAGGGAAAAAACAAACATCAAGAAAACTACTTACAAAAAAAGGCCTAAAGAAAAGTACTTACAAAAAACAGACACGAAAAAACAACCTAAAAACATTTATTATTATTGAGATGTATTTGTAGACACTTCAACATTACAACCGTCTGGGATGGGCTGAGCATGCACGAAAAGAAAATCAATTTCTCTATGATTTGAACCCAAGACCTCCCGTAAGCATGATCAAGCCTTGCCAACTGAGTTAAGTACCACTTGTGACATGTATGCCTCTTATTTATATGAGGTTATTTGCATCGCAGACGGTTTTATACTGGAATCATCTGCGATGCGATTCTTATTTCTTCTAGCCCCATCGTTATGTCCTGTGCCCGAAACTATCACGCTAGCACCTCCATCCACCTCCACCATCGCGCCCTAGCCCGTGTTGTTGTCCGCCTCCACGCGCTCTAGCCTCCCTCTCCTCTACCACCTCCCCCGCGCCCTAGCCTCCCTCTCTTCCACCACCTTTGCCTCACCCTAGCCCTAGCCCTAGACCTTGCCGCCCGCCTCCACCTCCCTCTGCCCCCTCCTCCCTCTCTTCGTGGGCCCTCCCCCTCGGTGGTGCGCCCTTGCCTCTGCCCCCTCGTCCCACTGATTGTCTCCGCCCTTGCCAGAAGTCCTCCCTCCAAACCGAAGGAATGACTCCATGAGCTTCAGCCTCAGTCTTGAGTTTGTTTCATTTGCAATGTAGTATAGTAAATATTATGCACTGCGGTTTATGTCCGAATTAGTTGTGGGTTGAAGACCTTACTATTAATTTGCTTATGCTCTTATTCACAAATCTTGTGTGAGGTGATTCAGCAATGCATGTAAATTAGTAGTTATGCTGCAATCATGATTTAATTCTTCACAATTAAAATTTATGTTTGGCTCCATGATTAATACTTGGTGTAGCTAGTATGGATTTGCATGGGTGTTTTGCTAATAAAATGATTATATATCAATATATGCATGGAGGTTATAACCTTTGTAAAAGTTAGAATCTGGCTCTTATATATGCATGGATGATTTGCTAATAAGATGATTATATATGCATGGAGGTTATAATCTGTGTAAAAAATTAGAATCTATGCATAGATGTTTTGCTAATAAGCTGATTAAATTCTAAAAAGAGGACTTAGTAATATTTACATTCGAAACTGGTTGGTGATGAATATCCCTATATCAACATTCAAACAACATTTTTGACAGCTTGAATATCCACCTGCAAAATATAATTTTTTTAGATAATAATATGAAATTCAAGTGGAAATGAAGATGGTGAAAAAAATTCAATATCTGTCTACAATTTTGTCATATCCATGTGCAGTTTCAGCACACTATTTTGAATTCTGAATATATCATAAGTTCTGTCCTAGAACAACATGCTCGCTCACCTCTGCAGCTGCCATGTAGCTTCTCTTTTTGTGCAATCTCTTAGTCCAGTATGCTTCAATCAAAAACTGCAAATTGCATTAAAACTGCACATATATTCCATGATTTATAACATGCTGTTTGTGTTATGTAAACTCCACCTTACCGCCTTCTCGTTGCTTGATGATGACAATGGGTGAAGTAATGATCATAACAGTTAATTTTGTGAGTTTGGCCTTGAAACCAGTAGACTTGCATACTAATAAGTATTGATTTAATATACTTATTTGTCTAATTAGTGTTCATTACCTACTATCACTTTACTTCTATTGGTAACACACTTCTCTATCTATATTTTGTTTAATTCAGTTGGTAAGCTTGTTTGATATTGATCTGAATATTACAGTCAGATTTGGTTCATATTTTTTGATTACAACATCCTTGCTTTATTCGATTATGTTAATATGAACTTTGCCTCTTAGATCTGCTGGTAGAAGTATTGATTTACTTGTATTAATCTTCTCTATTGATTCGGTTGATTAATTAACATTGCTTGACTGGAATATAATCTGGTCTTAGACTTTTAAAATAGTGATCTTAATTGTCAATTCTTTAATGTGCATGATAAGGTGGTAAGGATTCAAGGCCATACGTGCTTAATTGATTGTTTAGGCCATTTGTGATTGAGATTGAAGATTCTAAATCTTCAAACTTGTCCAATTTCTAAGAGCACCACAAACAAATTTACATCATCCTCTTATTATTGTACTTTGTTCAATAATATTGATTGGTCTTGCAAGCAATATCGATTCTCTTAACTTTGTATGTACAAAACAACTCTTAACTTACCTTCTCTTAAATTTGCTTCTCTTAACTTACCCACTCTTAACTTTGTATCATACAATTACAAACGTACTAAAGATGGCGTCCCCTAATTTCTCATCGCCGAATGGATCTGATGAGGCGCCCAACGTAGGAAATCAGAGGCGCGGTCCAAGAGGGCTTAGTAAGAGGCCTCAGAGCTGATACACCATCACGACAGTCGATCCACGCGAGGGCCCCTACCGTGCCTCCAAAGGCTACGGTAGCTTTTCAGACCATGTGCGGGATCGTTGGGTGTGAAAGGATCCCCATCACCTATCCATCATGGAACACGCTGACAGATGAGGAGCACGATAACCTGGTGATAGAAATATTCGCATCGTTCGAGCTCCCACAAAACGCCATGCCCACACCGCGACGGTACGTGTTGCTAGTGGCAAGAAAGGCGTGAAAGAACTTCAAGAGCGTCCTCATCACTAATTACGTGAATAAAGAAATGACTCCGTTCCAAAAGTACGGGTTCATCGCTGAAGATGTGTGGGGATGATTTGTTGAGTTGAAGATGACAAAAGAGTTTGTGTATCAAAGTGTGGCGTACAAGACCGTCCAATCAAAAAACACCCACCCACACAGACTCGGCTCAATTAGGTACACGGGTAAGATTGCGCAATGGACGAGGGAGGAGGACGAGTCAGTCCAGAAGGAGGTCGCGCCACCATTTGCCTCGATCGTGGACCCACGCGCCCGAAACTAGGTAAGAGTGAGGTCACGTCCTACGTCTTCGGGCAGCGTGTCCTTTGCCAACCCCATTGATGAAGAAGTGTCCCAACATCTAATATCGTTGAGTGTAGAATCTTCCTAGAGATCTTTCACTTCAGACAGAAAACGATATACTCTCCATCATCTTGGGAAACAAGGAGCACCCAGGTTGCACCCGAGGCCTAGGTGTTTTCGTTCCCTAAAAAATGAGATTCCCACATAACTCCAACATGTACCGGAGTAGAAAGAGAAGCAAAACCTAGCGTGAGAAATGGTTAGTAGCCCTAATTGAGGAAAGGGTTGAGAAAAGGCTCATAGCACAGTTCGATAGTACAAAGCTTTGAGAAAAGGATGAAGCATAGGGTGGCTACGGAGAGGCAGGCACAGAACGTGCAAGTCGAAGAACCACAGGCGCAGTTCAGCCCCAGTCAACCGTCGGATCAGAGTAGCTGCACGTCTGCCCCTGAGACGGATGTGGATGAAGCCAGATTTCCTCCTAATGAAACTAGGGTAATATATAATGTCTGCAATGGTCCTTAGATAGGCTTATTTGACATATTATCTAATTAATTGTGTACCCTTATGTAGATGGCCACGCTGTGCAATCTCCAAGTAAGGCTTGCCAATGCCTCTGTTCTCCTTCAGGCTGCTTGGGGGTGCGCGTATCCATCCAGTGCAGGGGCGTTAGTGCATGGTCGTACTTTACAACCGGACTACGTGAAGGTTGAGGTCGACGGCGTACATGAAATTTGCAAGGCCGTCGTGTTGGAGATACCCCCAAACAATGAGGTCGTCACACTAAAGGATGCCATCAGTACATTCATCCAATGGCCCAAAAAGGACATCTCCTTCGACGACCGCCCAGGAGCACCGAAGCTACAAGCACTACCGGAGACATGTGATGTGCCGGAGCTACTAGCACTGCCGAAGCCATCTGCTGCACTGAAGGAGTCCACCAAATCAGCTTTCGTGTCCTATCAGGCACAGGCCGATACTGCAGTTCATGCTAAGTCGTCTCCCGTGAATATGACATTTGGTAGACGACGAGGCAGCAACAAGGGCAAATCGAAAGGGATAACCACGCCAGTCCATGACTTTTTGTTTGCCTCGTTGGCACGGCAATTTGAACTAGGACAGCCATTCATACCGAAAGAGCGCCAGGAGATGTTCATATTAGCCTGCGTTAGATTGCAAGATTGGTGCATGGAACAAGCCAACAAGCTGGTGTCATAACGTGCATCGAGCATCTCGGTCAACTTCAATGAGGCACATTTGTTACACCGGTTTTTGGATGGCTATTTCGTAGTCGACTTCAATGACCTATACAATCTCAACACCCTCGACGTATTACTCATGAGATGCTGGACATTGTAAGTATCTGTAATCACAATTTATATTCATGTCGTACCGATAAAGGTCCGATATATATGATCCTTGATTTTGTATATGTAGATACATGATCATGGAAGCAGAAGCAAGAAAACAATCGGTGGGTTTCCTCGACCCACATATGGTGTCCAAACAAACCATGGATAAAAATTTAGAAGTGTCGTATGCTTAAGAACAAGACACAAGAGAGAGAGGACATTGGCCGTCTTATGGGCCACCTTCCAAAGGAGACAAAGTAGACACAAGAATTTATATAGATTCGGGTGCTTAGGGAAGCGCCCTACTCTAAATGTCGTATGCTTAAGAACAAGACACAAGAGAGAGAGGATGTTGGTCGTCTTACGGGCCACCGTCCAAAGGAGACAAAGTAGACATAAGAATTTATACAGGTTCGGACACTCAGGGAAGCGCCCTACTCCAAATGACGTATGCTTAAGAACAAGACATAAGAGAGAGAGAGAGGATGTTGGTCGTCTTATGAGCCACCGTCCAAAGAAGATAAAGTAGACACAAGAATTTATACAGATTCAGGCGCTTAGGGAAGCATCCTACTCCTATCGGCGTGTCCCCCAAGAGGAGCAGGGGGCTCCTGGTCTAGTCTCCTGCGGGACACACCAGTTGTCAAATTTGTATTTAATTAGAGTTCGTTTACATGTATGGGCTATAACGGGGTTTTATAGGCGCCCAGCCTGTTTATCAAAATACCATCCTACCCTTACCATAGTGGCCTAATCGAGAGTATCTTGGTCATTCCCGGGCGGAGATAGTGGATTACACGTCATCATTTTAGAGGGGCAGGCTTCTAACTCCAGGACTCCATAGGGGACTCCAGGACCCCACTTGGTGGTAGTCCTAGGTGGCTCGAGGGGGGCCACCCATCTCCATGGGTGTTTGGGGGCACCCTCTTGAATCAAGAGTCTTGTCAAGTGCCCTATGGCTTAGAGCCCTTGCCTAGTGCCCTGTGGCCAAGGGGGATTGGAGACCGGGAATACCCCCTCTAAAGAGCCCGCGAGGGATCTGAGGAAGCCTCCTTCTGTGGCGTCCATGAGTAGGGGCCTCCCGCAGACTTCATGAGTAGGGGCTATTCGGTAGGACGCCGAGAGAGAGGTTTGGAGCCCATTGGCACAAGGATGGTAGAAGTTGTATGATGTCTCCCAACAAGAAGTTGTCCACGAGTACATGGAGAAAGTATTGCTGGCTCAATGGAACAAAAAATTCATACTTTTACCCCACAATCCAAGGTAAGTGCTTTATCCAGTTGCTATACTTGTCGCTTTGTACTGTATAACACAGCTTGAAGTTAGATTCAATAACCATGGTGATATAGCTATGTAGGTTTCACTAGGTTCTACTCGTAATTATACTAAGACAGAACTGGGTAATTTATCTTGATTCTAAAAAAGGTGACACCCACGACTTGAAGCCTATCAGAGATTTATTCGACACGTTGTTTAGTGTCTATAAATTTCGTGGAGGCTCACACAGGAAGAACCCAGCGATGTTAAAGCATATTTATAACTTTTCGGTATCTACTAGTACGCAATAAATCCTTCGCACTCCATAATAATCCCTTCAGAACTAATTAGCCTATTATATTTTGGCAGTGCCACTAACTACCAAAGGGCACTAACCAATGTAGATTCTACGTTTGCCACAATATGTAACTCCTCATTGGTTCAAAGACGATCACTGTTATAGAGGTTTGTCAATCTTGAAATAATTGTTTCAACTTATTAATTTATATACACGCAAAACTTTACTCTTCCCATTATAGGTTTGGCAATGCGCTGAATCTGCATTGGAACAAGCTGATCCGCTAGGTATTCAAGGACAACTCTGTGCCTTCATGATGCGTGAGGTCATTAATCCAAAAGGCGAACACCACTCAAGCCTTGCCTGAAAAGTTGTGAATTTGTTAGATACTGTTTGCATTAATTTGTGAACCTTGTACTGTGAATTTGTGAGTTGTAGTTATCAATTCAATTGGTTTTTATATATGTGAGTTGACTTTTTAAATGAATGCGCTCCATGTTGTAATGTGCAATCAGAGTTAATTTGTAAAATCGATACGATGTATGTTGATATGTGATCCGAACTCATTTCTGAAATGCATGTTATAATAATGGTAGTGATGCTCTATATTTTGTTTTTTATTTCAGAGGGCATAGCTAGCATTTCCTGAAGTTAGCCAATAATTTAATTTTTAAAAAATAAAAAATCAACATCACATACGGTTCTAAATTAGAACCGTCTGTCTCATTACAGACGGTTTTAGTTTGGAACCGTCTGGGATGATTGCCTCATCACAGACGGTTCCAAACTGTGATGATTTTTTCACAAATGGTTGCAAAACCGTCTGTGATGACCGATTGTCATCACTGACACTTCGGTACAGACGCTTCACAAAACCGTATATGATATGTTTTGTGAATCATCTGTAATATGGATATGTGTAGTAGTGAATTAGTGATATAAGCCGATGTTAGTTGGTAGCTACTTTGGTTCTTGTAGTATTTGTTAACTTAGTTTAAATTAACTTCAAAGGCGATTACACGGCGGGTTTTTGCTTGGATTTTATCGTTGCGTGCATTGCTGCTGACGCGAGCTGGGAACCGCATTGCACTCGCGCCTACGTACTTATGTGCACTGCACGTCTTACCTTGTGTAGATGGCATGTGGGTCCGGTTGTAGATTAGTCCGTCATGCCGGGCCCATGCGACAGTAATGCTGCAATGGAACGCGTTTGCTCACATTTCATATCGGTAGCTAAAGGCAAGCGGCGGCGGAACTCCAAAACTTTTGATAAATAATTTCGTATTGTTATAAATCTAATATATATATTTAAAATTTACTAAAATTATGATACATATAGTTCTAAGGTTTTAAAATCATAAACTAACAAAATCAAAATCAAGTCAATTAACAAATTTGATTTATTAAAAAGATGATTTTTTAGATTTTTCAAGATTTTGGGGTGTTGTAGGTGCATACCCGACACCCTAGATCCCCCAAGGTAGGTTAGCTAGCATGACTAGTTGGTTAAAAAGAAACAAGTAGCTTGGCTAGTTGGCTTTGGCTGACCTTGGTCGTTTCTGAATTCTGACTATGATCTGTAATTATCTGCTAGTGTATTAGAATAGCTCTTACATGTATACACTGCAGGGTAGCATGAACATAAGCATGAGATGAAAAAAAAATCTTCTTATTACGACTCTCTCTCCATAGATCGCGAACAGGATAAGAATGGAAAGCACCATGCATGTCTGCGAGCGATAGAGAAGTTGGTAGAGATAGGCAGGAGGACATTTTTGTCAAAAACATGCTTTCATTAATTTTACCTATATGCCAGGATTTGATTTGATTATTCAAAAGAGCATCTCTGGGTAGGGGTGCAAACGGATCGGATACGGACGGATTTCGCTCATTCCGTATCCTATTCCAAATTTTTTCGGATATAGAATCGGATACGACGGTGCCGGATTCAATACAAATACGGATTACTTGATTCAGCGAATACGGAGCGAATACTGATCGTCCGGATACGGTTAGTCTCGCCATTTGAATAGTTAGTCGGATAATGCGTGAAAGCGTAAACCATATATGTCGCGATATTAAATACACAAAACTTTACTAGAACCTTGGAGACATATAAGTGTTTCAAATTCAATAATAGTTGCTTCCCTATATAAGAATAATATACAGCCAAGTATAATTCCAATCAACATATGACTTATATGATGTAGAATGTTTATGTTTATCGGATCTGTTATCGGATATCTATTGCACTTATTTACACTGATATTTTTCGGATATCTCGGATATGCGGGTATGGATCGGATACGGATCGGATACTTCTCTTCCCATATCTTACCCCATATTTTTTTCGGATAGGCAGATTCGAATCCGGATCGAATCCGGATATAATCGGATATCATTTTTTCGGATTCAAATCGGATTTTAAACGAATTCGGTCTTCGGTCGGTCGGGAACTATCCGCTCCGTTTGCACCCCTATCTCTGGGGAGTTTCTGACGATGTATATACGTCCATGCATGTGTGGATCGACTTGCAAGTCAGTCAATCAGTAGCGGTACTCTAGCCAGGCCATGTATTATTGGTCATCTTCAGAAAATTCTCTGCATTATCAGGTCCAGAAATGTGCAATTCAGGACGGGATGATATATTTGATTTGATTATTCAAAAGAGCATCTCTGGGGAGTTTGACGATGTATATACATCCATGCATGTGTGGATCGACTTGCAAGTCAGTCAATCAGTAGCGGTACTCGAGCCAGGCCATGTATTATTGGTCATCTTCAGAAAATTCTTTGCATTATCAGGTCCAGAAAGGTGCAATTCAGGACGGGATGCTCTATGCGACAGATCAGATTGAAAAGTCTGAGAAAGCACTTATGGAGATGATCATGACGGACGCGCGCGCGCTTCCATGCATGTATGCTATCGATCGCAGCATATATAGCAATCAGTCGAAGTTCCATCGTCTGAATTCTTTGCATTATCAGGTAAAGAAAGGTGCAATTCAGGACGGGATGATATATGCGATAGATCAGATTGAAAAGTCTGAGTAATAAGCACTTATGGAGATGACCATGACGTACGCGCGCTGCCATGTATGTTATCGATCGCAGCATTGCATTCAGTCGAAATTCCATCGTCCGAATTAGGCATGTTTGGAGGTTTAAAGACCGTTTCAGATTCTAAAAAACTGATAAGCTCCAAATGAATTAAGGATGTTGTTTTTCTCTATGAAACTTTCCCAAACAGGCCCTAGTTAAGGATGTTGTTTTTCTCTATGAAACTTTCAAAATATATCTGCTAGTGCTAGCAACCATGAATTAAGTTCCTATATAAACGTCATCCCTATTCTTATATATATACACATACACACATGTGTGTGCGCACGCACACATTCTACTCCCCTGTCTCTGATGTACTGCCTATACAAATTTGAAATACTCCTGTATCATTTGTATACAAGTGTACCTAAAGTGATACAATAATATTGTAAGTTCTTATAAGTAGGATATTAGAGATGGAAGTAACTACACTCAAGAGTAGAATGAACATATATATATATATAGGAAAATGGTTCTATACTTTTAGGAGTACGTACTCCCACCTTCAATATTCTGCTTAAATGATATTATTATACCTCTTTATCCTTTTGAGTATACTCTAACACTGATTATAAGATATTCCAAAGTGAGTTCGACAAAAAATTTCATCAAAGTCCATCCTTTATAGCATAATTTGTTTATATATTCTTTTCACATACGTAAAAGTGTATATAGCAAAAAAAAATATAGGGCTCCGATGATTCTAAGATACTCCAAAGCAACATGCATGGTTGAAAAAATTTCATGAGAACCCTTTATTTTTTACTACATACCCTTTTATATATGTAAAAGGAATATATAAACAAATATTGCTATAAAGGGTGTACTTTAATGAAATTTTTCGTGGAACTCACTTTAGAGTATCTTATAATTAGTATTAGAGTATACTCAAAAGGATAAAGAGGTATAGCAATATCATTTAAATGGTATACTAAAGGTGGGAGTACGTACACCCAGGAGTATAGAATCATTTTCCTATATATATATATATGTATGTGTGTATATATATATAGGAAGCCTCTTTTCTACTCCCAGGAGTAATTACTCTCTATGCCTCTCACAACGTATGGGGTATCTCGTGCGATGGAGGGTATGTACGCATAGTATACGAGTATATAAGATCATCTTGGTGGTATGTACATTTTTTCAGAGGTGGTATGCGTATTTTTTTTGACATACTCCTTTTTATGCGTGTATATGAAGGTATTTGCAAAATACGCTAAAAATCATGGACTCCCTTGCAATTTTTTCATGTGACTCACATTGGAGTATCTTATAATTAGTGTATGAGTGTACCCAAAGTGATAAAGGAGTATTTCAAGTTCGTTTAGGTGGTATTTCAGAGGTGGGAGTAATTACTCCTGGGAGTAAAAGATATTTTTCCTATATATATATGTATATATATATATATATATATATGTATATATATATGTGTACATATATATATATGTGTACATATATATATATGTATATATATATGTGTACATATATATGTATATATATATATATATGCGTGTGTGTACATAATTCAAAGATACTCTGCACCTTAGCGTAGAATAGGCGATAAAGCAAAGGCTACTGTCCATTTCAAAATGATCACTTTTCTAGTCTCCTTCTCATCTTTTTTTTTTTCAGAAATGAATCCCTCCTAAAAGAATTTGCAAATCTAGCATCTTCCTCACCATAGAAGATGTAGTAGGTGAGAGGTAGGCATAACAGATGACACATGCTGCCTACGCTACCTGGAGAGTGCTTGGCTACTGGGGGTCATGGGGTGAGCGTGAGGAGGTGGGACGTGTGGCAGTTGGTGGTGAGCACAGTATCAGGCCACTGCCGTGCCCCGGAGGCACAGAAGAAGTCAAAGCTGCGGAGCGAAAGCGCGGGAGCGAAGGCGGCACGCGTGAGAGGAACAATGCCGCGGAGGGTGCGCTGGAGGCTCTTCTATACTAGGGAGCATATAAGATAACTTCCGCGGTGGGTAGAGGGGTAGATTCATAATTCTATTTAAAAGGGGGTCATTTGCTAAAATAAATTAAGAGAAAAGGAGTCTGAATAGTGATCACTGGGTGCATCTCCAGGCCCCAGCCAGTATGCCCCGGTCCACACCAAAGACTATTGTATCCCTTACTGTGTTGCTGGAATTTAAGTCGGGGAGATCCAAAAATATCGAGATGTGACCCACGAAAACAACCAGCTAGCGATCGAGAGTAGTACCAGGTTTAAGGCTTTTAGCCATGCCGAAGAGTCCTCCACAAGTTTACACTTGATGCCTGACGAGTGACGTGTGTTGGACATGGACACAAACGACTTGACCGCTCGTCCCTGTATCTGGGAAGAACGAGTAAGAAAAGTAATTCTGTATTTATAAATAGTTATCGTTTTAGATGTAGAATTAAAATTTTTAAAAACTGTTAATATCTTTTAAATTAGATATATAAAATTTATATTTATAGATTTATCTTGAAAATTATTTTTATAATATTATAATTTTATTAAATTTTATAAATATATAATAATAGAAACTAACGATCACGATTTTATTTAAAGACTATACCGATACTTAAAACGACAATTATCCGTAATAGTAAGGTGTAGACAGATAGTGAGATGGAAGGGAGAAAAAGCCCGGCCAGCCTTTATTGTTCGGGCTCTGCCGTTCTGATCACTGTTCGGAGGCTGTACTCGCGTACGTACGACAAGTTCGCTCGGAAACTTACGCAGCTAGCTAGGTCGCGTAATTGCACTAGCAGACGCGCGCGCGACCGAAGCGACCATCCGTTGGGATGGGCCTGTCGAGGCGGATGAACGGTCAGCGCTCGCTTGGCTTGCAAGTTGCCATGCTGGCTTAGCTGCTCGCCAGCTCCCCTTCCGTGCGGCTGCCATGTCGAAGCACGACATCCACTACTATCTAGCTATCCTATCCTCTTCTTCGCGCCCTACGCACGAACTCATCACATGCTTCTCATGCAGAAAATTGAGCTAGCAGCTGCTGGCTGATGCTGATGTACGGCTCATCACATGCTCCTCATGGAGTCATGGGCCGGGCCCTGGTTTAATATCTGTAATTGGTTGCATGGTTGGTTAATTACCTCGCACATTTGCGATTAATCGATCACAGGTCGATTCCTTCGAGCATGGGTCCGACACGGCGACACGCATGCCTCGTCGTACCGGCGCCATTACCTGTGCGGTATGGGTTAGCTAAAACTGGACGCAGATTCTCTGCTATTATGATATCTGCCGTTGGGTCACTGACATGTGGGCCTGGCGGCAGACATTATAACGGCAGAGGATCCGTTTCCGCTAAAACTATATATGCAAATGATCGCCATACCGTACATCCAATTTTTATTACTGACAGCTAGCGCATACGTACATAGACATATAAAAAAGTACGTGTACCAGTGTACGTAGGCTTAGCTTCCCGTCCGGTGGCCAAATTTTGTCTCGACCTAAGTCATCCAACTATCTACTATACTAGGAAGATAAGCGCGGCGCACGCCGCGCGCGTGAATGGAAAACAAATTTCTTTTTTTTTTTTGAAAAAAAACAGACCGAGATATATTTTCTAGTTTTTTGGAGGGTCTTTCGGGTTTTTTTTTATAAATAGAACAAGGCGTTTTTTTAAAAATCTTCGTAGGATCTTTTCACTTTTTTCTTGGGAAAATAGACCGAAACAGAAAAATAGACAAAGGTGTAGTTTCTAAATCTTCGGAGGATCTTTTTTGTGGTGGCATTCGGATACTCTCTAAGGTCCTGCAACCTCTCAACTTTAATACATAGTATATATTTTCTCGGGGAAAATAGAGAAAGGATCTTCTTTTGCCTAATCTAACACTTTATACATTCACCCGTCAATTATATATGCTTTGAAAAATACTATAGATCGAATTGCAAAAAAAACTATAAAGATACAAACGTACACATATTTCTCACTCCAAAAAATATCAGAAACCGAGTTACGGGGGAAAAAATAGCTAGAGAGCTAGAGTTGTAGAAATATCTCTTTCGACGAATTATTTGAAAAATATTAGAAACCGAGTTGGAAACCAAGGTGGGAAAAAAGTCTATAGGAAAAAGGGTAAAAAAATATTAGAGATGACAACTTTCTTTTGTCGAGTCTAACACTCCACGCGCTCATCGAGTAATAATATGTATTCTAAAAAATATTAGAGATCGAGTTGGAAAATCGAGTTGGGAAGAAAATCTAGAGATACATGCTTCGAAAAATCCTATAGATCGAATTGGGGAAAAAACTATAAAGATATAACTGTATACATATTTCTCACTCCAGAAAATATCAGAAATCGAGTTTCGGGAAAAAAATAGAGACGTAGAGTTCTAGAAATATCTCTTTCGACGAATTATTGAAAAAATATTAGAGATCGAGTTGAAAAACCGAGGTGGAAAAAAGTCTAGAGGGAAATGGGCGAAAAATTATTAGAGATGACTGAAAACTGAGGTGGGAAAAAAGTCTAGAGGAAAAAGGGTGAAAAAATATTAGAGATGACAACTTTCTTTTGTCGAGTCTAACACTCTACGCGCTCACTGAGTAATAATACGTGTTCTAAAAAAATATTAGAGATCGAGTTGGAAAATCGAGTTGAAAAAAAGTCTAGAGATACATGCTTCGAAAAATCCTATAGATCGAATCGGGAAAAAAGCTATAAAGATACAACCGTACACATATTTTTCACTCCGGAAAATATCAGAAACCGAGTTACGGGAAAAAAATAGAGACATAGAGTTATAGAAATATCTCTTTCGACGAATTATTGGAAAAATATTGGAGATCGAGTTGGAAAACCGAGGTGGGGAAAAAGTCTAGAGGGAAAAGGGCGAAAAATTATTAGAGATGACAAACTTCTTTTGTCGAGTCTAGCACTCTACGCTACCACCAAGCAATAATATCGAAAATATTAGAGATGACAAACTTATTACATTTTTGTCGAGGATCAGAGGGGGTGAATAGCATCTCTTGGCGCTTAATCAACCCAAGCAATAATATCGAAAATATTAAAGCCTTTAAGCTCACTATGTGCACTAACTTAAAAAGCGGAGAAAGGATCTAGACGTTTTTGCGTGGTGTTCGGAGACTTCTGCCTCTCCTAGTCCAGTAAGGCACCCGCCTCTTTCCACTAGTGTGGTTTTCACGCTCGCACAGAGGCTTATTACACTTCGCCGGGCTTTTCCAACAAGACGACGCCACGCTGCCTAGAGTCAAGCTATGAACCTCACCGAGCACAAAAATGATAGAAAAGGGTTTGTTCTAATTGCAACGATTTGAATTTAACGTGAGTATTTATTTTCCGAAACAAAGAAAACGCTGTCCGACCGGACCAAGACCCCAGTACCAATCGGTCGGAAACAACCGATTCTTGGCGTAATGAATCTGCACGGTCCGACCGCTCTCGGCCGGTCACATCACGCCTCCCGTCCGGCCAGCCAGACGATCGGTCCAACCGACAACAAAGACCAACAAGAAACCCAAAACCACCTCTCTGGAATTTACACGCCATGAGGGTCGGCTCAGACCGATCGCCAAATTTAGGGCTAGGGCGATCGCGCACGCTCAAGGTCGCATCACCAAGATGCATCCGGCCGAACAGCGCAAACCCTAGGGCTGTGTAGACCGCACTGAGGCCGGTCACACCGCCTTTCACCGGCCACCGCCTGCGAAAAAAACACGCGCCGAAAACCCAAGTCCGGTCCAACCGGCTCCAACAAATGGTCACACCACTCAACCATTGGTCACACCGCATGATTAGGGTTAGCACACCATGGCGGTTGCACCACATGACAATTGGTCACACCACTATGGGGTGGTCCAACCACTCAAAACCATTTTCGCGCAAACTCATTTCCAAAACTCCAAGCACAATTCTTTGAGCTTCTAGATGATCAACACATGATCATACACGTGTGCAAAACACATTTGCACCAATTTAGCTCATGCTCAAAGAATTCAACCGATTAGGCGAAAACACATATTTCACAAATCAAACACGAACTTACGCTGCTCAACCCTCTAGCCATGTAAGGATCAACACATGATCCCGACACTTGCAAAACACATTTGCAAATGCCAACACATGCTCTAGGATAAAACGCGATAACTCCAACGCCATTTGCAAAACACATTTGCACAACGCAACTAAATCCAAATGACGAAAACACATTTCGCCAACAACTCAAGATCTATTTGCAAAACGATAGCAAATCAAACTTAAGTTTATGAGATTAATCCCCTAGCCATGTGAAGGTCAACACAAGACCCGTCAACTTGCCAACACCCGCTGCAAGCCCCACTCACATGCTCTCGGATTCCTGACTCATAAACCTCTTACCTATTCGCACACAACGAACTTGCAAATAACACGATAAACACCATTTCATGCTTGAGCTACTACTTGCAACACATGCAAAAGTCTAGCTCCAAGCAACATCAATTCACGATGCATGAACTCTAATTGCAACACATGCAATTCTCTAGTTCCATGCAACACCAAAACCAACTCCACATCAAAACCAAATCAACCGTATGAGCTCTTTACTACTCAACACATGCAAGCCTCTAGCTCCATACAAACACACAAACATCAAATCATACTTGAGCTCTCCTTTTGCAACACATGCAAAACTTAGCTCCAAGCAAACTCACGGTTTTAGAAAGATTTATTTGAACCAAAACGTGAAGCTTCAACTAATGCAACACATGCAAAAGTGAACTCCACGCAAGAGCCAACACATTAGCTTATCCTATTTGCAACACATGCAAATCAAAGCATTATCTGAAACCAAATGCATATACTCTTTCATCTTTGCAACACATGCAAACCGAGCATAATGCAAAATAACCAAGCATAAGTCTTAACACATTCGCAACACATGCCAAATGGTTAACCCATATGCAAAAACCAAATCAACATAAGATTTGAGCTTTGAGTGAACGCGATTGAGATCACCAACACATGATGAAGCTCAGCTTAAAAGAGGCAACCCTCTTAATAGAACGGCGGTAAAACCTTAGACACAAAGATTACAAAAGTCCTTAGCCTATCTAGTTATACCTTTCGCCGCCAAGACAAGCAATCCCCTTTGGGGTCTTTATAATCATCGATATTTGCTCTCCGGGATATCAACTTGACTTCATTTCTTGGGATCCATTCTTGATGCCCATCAACTCATGACGTCGTTCTTGTCCGCTCTCATCCATCTTTGGACCTAACTCAAACATAACTCATGAAACTTGTTAGTCCAAGATGCATGGTTGTCTCAATCATCTCTTGCACTCCATTAACACATAATGGATGCCATTAGATCAATTGAGCACAACCCTAAATCAATTGAAATGATTTAGTATGTCTTAAGTACAATAATGCAACTCATGCCTTATCATACTTAAGAACTATTCATTTGTCCTTTCTTAATCACGTAAACACCATCAACACATGATGAAGTGTTCTCTAATGATTAACACGACAAATGAACTCAATTTAAATTATCATTTAAATTGATTCTTCAAGTTAGAGTGTGAACTCCCCCTAAATATGTGCATCCATGTATTATATGGATTGGGAAACATGATGCACATTGTGGTTAAGTTAACGGGGATATCCATACTTTAACTTGACTCCAAAGTACGCAAATAATACTACGATGAATGCGCATACATACCTTGGGTTTTCCATTTTTCAATGCGATGAGACTAACCAAAGATATTCTAAATAAACAAGTTAGTCTCGATACAAGATTTGTCATTAATAATAATATCGCATTAGGGGATAATCTTAATACGAGATTTGTCATTAACAATAGATTAGATTTGTCATTAACACCAAAACCACAACTAATGATGGTTGAACTTACACCGTATATCCCAAAAATTAGAAAAGGGTTTGTTCATGATTTGAATTTAACGTGAGTTTTTTAAGTAAAACAACAAGACGAGGACCTAAGCGCGCTGCTGAGAAAAAATCTTCCCCTCACAAAAAATCACGGAGGACTTATTCGTAATCTACAGGGATCTATCCGTAATTTAAAGAAACATAAGAGGTTTTTTGCGAAAATGGCTAAGGTGACACGTGGGGCGGCTCCCCATCTGGCTTCTATCAAGTATAATAAAGGTAGGATATGGTGACTGTAGCTATGGCCGGAGGCCTATAATTTACTTCCTCCTCTCATTATAGTACAAAGCACACCACAAAAAACATGTTAACGGACTCTAAATTAAAAGCAGCACATATCTCTGCAGACAGAGATTTTTAAGTAGACATCATGCACACCAACCAACAAAAGTCACGAAAAATTCTGAAAAAATTATAGATGTACTTCATAGATTACTCTACCTATGTATAAATTAGGTTCAAATTCATTATATTTTAAGAGTTACAAAAAAGAAAATTCGACAAGTTTAAAGAGTTTAAATTTGTCGAATTTTCTTTTTTTGTTACTCTCGATATATAATGAATTTGATCTTGAAACTTCATACATTGGTAGAGCAATCTATGAAGTACATCTACAATTTTTTTCAGAATTTTCAGAACTTTGTTAGTTGGTGCACGGTATACACGAAAAGTCTGTGTGCACAGGATATGTTGCCGTTAAAAAAATACTAGATCAATGCCCGTGCATTGCTACGAAAATTAAAATTGGTAACAAAACATAAAAGTTAAGCAATAAAAGAAAATTATGCTACAAGATCAAACATCTATTTCTCCCGATTACAAATGTTTTTATGGTGTTTTCTCCGATATGAATTAAAACCAAATATAATGTACGTAGCAATATATATTACCAATCTCAAAAATCAATCAATCATTTTTATCTCTTTTTGCAATTTATATTACCAGCCGTGTTCCTCTTCTCGCCATGCTCGCAAAGATGCACTCCTCGGCCGCTGATCTCGTCTTCCTCGTCGCCGCTCGCCCTCATCATCCACCGCCGCAGGGCGACACGGGTCTTCGAGCACGCAGGTGCTACCGCCAAACCATCGCCATTCCGACCATCGCCGCTACACTGCCGTGTTTCGGGGTATCCGCTGCCTCGCCAAGCGGCCCACCGCCCTCCTCACGCTCGCATTCTTCCTCCTGCCGAGCACACCATGGCGCGCTGTGGAGTCCGCCTTCCTCGCCGCCCACTTCGTCGTGCACGCTATGGTCGCGTGGTCAGTCGCCTTAGAGAAAGGAGCCGCCGCCACCCAAGCTTTGCACCTCCGCGTCTTCTGGATCGCCACCGCCCTCAACGCCGCGCTCTTCTCCGCTTTGACGGTGGTCCGCTGCACCGACGATTCGCTGCTCTTCCCAGATGACCCTTTCGCCTTTGCCGGCCTACTCGTCTCCATGCCTCTGGCGTACCTAACCATCACTGGCTTCACCGGCCATGATGCCGAAGCCCCTGAAGGTGAACCAGAAAACACCAGTGCCGAGGCGCCCGCCACGTCGTGCGCCGCCGCGTCGTTCCTCTCTCTAGCGACGTTTAGCCGATCAACTCGCTTATCTCAAGGGTATGCCAATGACTCTTCACCGCCGACGACGCCCCACCGGCGTCGCCGTAATGTACGCACCAGCGTCGACGCTTTGTTCATATCCAATTGATCGGCGCTGGGGTCACGGCACTCGGTGGGCGCCGTGACTGCTATCCTTCCGCTGCATTGCATTATCAAGCGCGGCGCTCGCCTCTCTGACCTCGCGGCTATGTACGCCGGTCCGGCATTTATTGATCGGTTTGTTGAGTTCATTAGCGTGGCTGACACGACATGGGAGATCTTGAATGAATTCTCTTGATTGATTCTGTGAAAACTATACAGCATATATAGAGTACAAAAGGAATGATTGGCCGGCTATTAATTACCAGCAATAATTAGAGATTTTGTCATAATAATCAGCCATATTTAGAGAGATATGTCTGGCTGAAAATCAGGAAAGAATAATTAGTTATAATGACCTGCCATTATTGGAGATATGGCGGGGGAAGGGGCTAGGAAGAATGGACCGCTGCCACCAACTGCAAATTTATATTAGTAGAGATTAATAGCACTAGACTATAGATACCTTTATTAAATGATATATTATAACTATTCATCCTCCTTTTCCACATTAATAGAGGTATATAGCGAAAATATTACGATACCTATAATTTAACCTCCGCAATAAACTTACTGGAACGGTGCTTTTAAAAAAATGACTTATACGAGGAGACAGAGAGTATACGAAGAAACCTACTATTGATGAGTAAACTCGCGGTACAGGGAAACCAAATTTCCAAAGTACGCCATGTACGTGCTTTATACACCGGCGTGTACTACCGATAAAGGTGTCGCCGTCCGGTGACAATGGCGTCATTCCCAGCGGCCTATTGGTGCAGCAAAAAACTATCCACTGATCTCACAATCGCATTGCTACATGGAATAAATCGCGCTTTGGCTTCATGATGGCATGATGCGAATGAGATCGGTCAATCTCTAACCTCACTCGCAGGGAGGTGCCTTTTATGTTCTAGGGCTCACGAACCATGCATATGTGACGGCAATGTGCTTTGTAGAGAATCGATTGATACATCTCTTTGTAACACTCCAAAAATTCAAATAAAATGAAAATGGGAATTTTAAATTTTAATATTTTTTATTTCTGATTTTTTTGGCATTATTGGTTTTTTCTTGGAATTTTTGCTCTGAAGAAAAGTCTTGTATGAATTAGTAAAAAGATAAATGTAAAAGGTAAAAGTAAAAAACATAAAAGTAAAATATCAGAAAAAATCTACAAAAATATATTTAATATAATAAAAACCTAAACTTTCTTTTCAGAAGTCAAAAGTCAAGAGAGCTCATTAATTAATGATAAGAAATGCAAATTAATGAAGTTTTGACTAGCGTGCGCCTTTGCCACGATCGGCCATGCCTCACGTCTGCCATGGCAGCATAAATTCCGCGCACTGCTTTGACTCGTCGCTCTGCCCTTCTTTTCCTCGGCTACAAGAAAGAAGCGAACGGCTTGTTTTCCAACGCTACATCTCTGCTATTTCTAATTACGATTTAGTAATAGTAATCTATTTTCCACAAGTCTCTCCCTTCGCGCTGCACACCCCGCGAAAAAAACTTCAAATCTCCTCTTAATGGAAAGATTTTATCATATATTCTTTGCAATGAAAATACTATTTTAGTATATCTTTATTTTATAAAAATATTCCTAATCATATCTCCTTGCAATAGAAGGATTTTATTCATATCTCGTATAAATGGAAGAGTTTCCTCATCATATCCCGCTTAGATGGAAGGATATACTCACCATATCCCATAACATGGAAATCCTATCTCATGATATCTCATTCAGGTGGAAATATAGAGACTAAAAGGCAAAAATTGCATAATGAAATCACGTGCCAATCCCGGCTATCACAAAGCACCGCATCATAGAGGCAGTACTCACATACCTAAGCCTGGTCACCCTCATCTCCATCATAGAAGACACACACGAAAAGACGTAGGAAGAGAAAGAGGAGAGGAAGTCTCATACACACAGGAGAAAGAGAGAAAGAAGCAATGCAGGAGATTCAAGTGGGCAGGAAATGATCTAGAAGGAGGCCATGGCTCCTTCTCTCTCTCTGCTGGTACAAGCATCTAGCTAGATGGTTCTGTGGGAATCAATACATCAAGCACACGGACTTCGAAGTTCCTTCCGGAAACTATTACGACAGGGCGCTACCGCTGCTGTCTACTGTCACAAAATTTTTGGTGCTGAGGATGGTCCTGACTGGGCCCGACCCTAACCCTAACATCCCGCTGCCGTCACCGCCGTCATAAAATGGTATGGGCGTGCGTCGGTAGTATATAGGAATAATTTTGCATATTCCTTTTAATCTTTTGTTTCCTAAAGGAGGAATATAGATTAAGAATTTTCAAAGAAAAAAATATGTGGATTAAGGAAGTGGAATGATCCTGGCATAATCTTTTTTTTCACCGATTATCGTAGTGGACATGACGTCTTCTTTTACTTTATTAGATACAAGATACGATATATATAATGTTTTTTTGTTAATCACGGTCCTTGATTAATTGGTGCAGTTTGAAAATTCTACCAAGTTGTGTGAGGCAAATTGCTATATTGGTTGCCAAATCGAAGTACATACAAGTGGGAAAAAACCTTGTAGTATATGGATGTTAACACACAACATGACCAGAGTACATACAAGTAAAAAAGCTGGAGATATGTTTCTATTCTATGCATTTTTTAAGCTACACAAATATTGAAGTATGAACGTTAAACAATAATTACTTACTCTATTCATTTGATTCAAGATTTATATAATTTGTATTGAGAGAAGATGTATAGAAGTACCTCTCAAATATATATGAAATGACATAGGCAAGCTACTAATTCAAAAAGTATTGACAAAGTCTTTTCCAAATTCCAATGCAATGGTGTACATACATATGCTTCCACTTTTTTCGCACAAAGCATATATGTGTTAGCGCGCATATGTAACTTTCATCGTAGTCTCAGAAAGAAAACAAATTGATGCACAATTGCATCCAGTTTATTTGTAGTAGATGAGGTTGAAATTTGATTGGAGTTGGCCAAATCCAGAAGGTGTTTAGCCCAGTCCAATGGCATCCTGTATGTTAGCTTGCTATGCCATGGCCACGATTGGTTTTTTTTTCCTTTTTAGCTGCCATCCTATATACCCCTTCCATTTAACTTAGGCCTATTTAGAGTGTAGAAATTTTCCTTTTTCTTAAGAGAATTAAATTGTTTTATGTAAAATTTCTATAAAATTTATAGGTTCTAAATTAGGTCTAATACTTTGCTAGCATATTGATTTGCGCTCCGCATGAACCGAATGAGATCTTTTTAGAAAGAATGCCAAGTTCCAAAGGCGATGCTTTAGTCAACCAGTCTAAGATCCATATTCATGTGTGGAGTAGCTTGCATTTTTCAACCATTAGATAAATCTAGAACCCGACACATGTGTCTTAAAGCTGACCCAAAGGCCAAAAAAATGACTTCGAAATAATAAAAAAAATCATGCAATATATATAATAACAAACCCACTTTTATATCATGCGGTTGGACCATTCAAAAGCTAAAAGTATGTATATGTATATATTTTATATATACATATCTCTATTACTTCTAATTACGAGTTGATGGTGGTGGTCCATTCTCCCCCCACCACCGGCATACTCACAAAACCGTTATTGTCCCGATCTTCTATACATTGGCAAACGGAGAAAGTTTTAATTCAGTTGGATATGCATACATGCGTGATCTGTGGCGTATCAGACTCTTATCTCAATCAGCTGATTCTATTTCCAAATACTGCATAGCCGATTCTTTTTTCATATACTGCACGCATACGGTTTTTGAGTTACCATGTGCCTTTAAGTTGCTATATGCATCCTTTCCATTAAATATTTAGTTGCATGTGTAGATAAGATCATATTTTCTTTTTATCTAATCATGTATGGACTTGATTCTGGCCGGCCAGCAGCATGCGCACGGCTATGCATGACACGACTAGATAGGTTTTTTATCTTTATCTTTACTAATTCTAATTAAGAGTTTGTGGTGGTACATCAGTTCTCCACCCTCACCCGACATGTGCGTAGCATGGGTCGAGTGGGAAGCGCAAAGACTATCCCACGGTAGATTAGATTGGATCATCCCATCGCGGAAGGTAAATGAATATGCATAACTCATTTATTGCTTTCCTTTCTCCCATTGATCTGGCATTTGAATCGGCGGCGATTGCTCCGGTGCTTTTCAGATTAGATTGATTGATTCCCTTCCGAAGGAAGCAGAGCTCCGATTCATGGAGTTAGGTCTCTTCTCACCTCTTTCCCTTTTGTTGTCTTCCTTATTCGATGATTTTTTAATCTGAATTCCATAGATATCTCCTCGGTTCGAAATCTATATAATACCACCACTTCTTGCCTCTCCTGCAGATGTGTTGAGCTTATCAGTTGAACGGAGGTAATGGGCAACTTTCCTGATCTCGTCGACGCGGTGCAGAGGCAGGTCGGTGGTGGGCGGTGAGATAAACTGACGGCGCTGCTAGAGCTCGCCGCGGTGGATGATGTCAATAGGTTGAGGGAGGTGATCGCGGGGGGAGGCGAGGAGGCGGTGGAGTTGGTTGATAGGGTGGGGCTATGATATGGCCGGAGCAAGACGTACGAGCTACGCACGCCACTGATAGTGGCAGTCACATACGGATGACGCCTACCTCTTCAATGCCTTTGTGCCCATAGGACAGCAGGTAATGCCTCTTTTGATCGATCAATCAATCTCAAATTATGGCGTTAAAAATTTACAATCCCAAGTACTATGATATTATTATTTAAGTTTGTGAAATTAAAGAAAATTTTGAGCTCAAGTTTGTAAACAGGTGCTTGGAATTTGTATGGTTCGACGAATTGATTTAAACATTTAACCAATGCACATTCAGAATGAACATTATTATTCAGATAAGGTTAGTACTCTTTACAAATAAATTTTTTATTATAAATTTAGTTTCCGTTGCATCACACGAGCATATAGCTAGTTCTATCTATATAACCCAACCGCGAGTCTCATTTCGGTGTACACTTCACTCCTCATCTCCCCCATTGCCTCTCCCCCAGCACACAAGCTTCAATTTAGCATACCCTTGCTACCAATGCCGCCAAAGTCCAAGACCGAATTGGAATCGTCATTGAGCTATTCGATGAGCAATAGGTCAATCAATTCGGCCAGCGGCATCTTTTACTGTTTTTGCCTCATGCGTTTTTATATTTTCGAAAATAGCCTCCGCTAGATAGAAATTACACATCTAGCCCCGTTGCCCGTGCGTGTTACGGTCCCGATGCGCTACTCAATTTTTTGTCTTTTTTTCCCAGCCCGGGCCCACCTTGCCGCTCACCGCCTTTCAAGCTGCATGCCTAGGGCGCTGCTTCGCCTAGTGCAGAGCCGTTGCACCACCCGGCAGCGTACATGCATGCGTATATGGTTATTAATCCATACTAGCTAGGGGACACGTGAGGGGGCTTCATTTACCGCAGTTGCAGTTGGTGCAGGAGTAGCCTGAGCCGCACCTGCACTTGCCGTCGTTCTCCGCGATGAACTCATCGACATGACCCTCGAAACGGCTGTAGCAAGCAAACGCGTATAAACAGCGAAGAAATTTATATACAAGTACCAGTACAAAGCAAATTAAAATACATGATCAATCTAGCTATATGCAAAATTGTAGATAGATCAAAAATAGTTTAAATGGTCTGCTAGCTAGCTACTCCTGTGCCGACTGCAACTACGGCAAATGAAGCCCCCTCACGCGTCGCCTAGCTAGCATGGATTAATAACCATATACGCATGCACGCATGTAGGTACCAGGCGGTGCAGCGGCTCTAGGGCATCGCATCAGCGGCGCAATACCATGCGGCGCTTTAGCAGGGCTTACAGCGACCTCACGGTGATGCAGCACCGTGGGGGGACGGCTTTGACGGGAGTAGCAAACCGGGCACATAGCAATGTGGGCCTGAGCCGAGAAAAAAGGCAAAAAATTCAGCAATGCACTGGGGTCGTGGCTCGCACGGCTGATGGGGCTAAATTTGTAATTTCTACTTCGCTGAGGCTATTTTTAAAAATATAAAAACGTACGAGGTTAAAACAGTAAAAATTTCCCATAAACACATCGCCATCTTGTTTTGCAGGATCAATTAGCTGAAACGCCGCCTCTAATGCTTTCTTGTCCATGGTCGGCCGCCCGACGCCCTTTTGCTTCGGTCTTCCTCCGACCGAACTAGGTAAGGAAATGCAACTCTTGAGGTCCATTGATGCTAAATCTGGTTTCATTAAGCACAACCGCGTACTCAACTTCGCCGGCGACTACATTAACTGGCGGAGCACCGCCGCTTCCACTCCTCGTGGCCACCGTGAGAATAATTTTGCTCTCTTAGTAAGTGTCCTGCTTTGTTTTGTCGGTGTGTGTTGCACGTAGCTAGATAGTCGGTCAGTATGCATGTTTAGTTCAAGGTAATCACGCTATGCTGGAGCGAAGTCTTCGTGAAGTAGTGCAAAGATGTTACTTGCATGCGAGAATAACGCATGGTGATGGGTAATATGGCGACAAGTAGGTTGGCGGTGAGGCCACGCTTTGTTTCTCGTGTGTTTCAATCCCGCCTATATAATTGAATAGAGTCGAGAAAACGCAGCCGATTCGTGACACAAAACACCGAGTTCATTTTCTCCGCTCGAGCCTCCTGCTCATCTTCTTCACCTTTACGGCAACTACCGAGGCGCAAGTCGCGGTGCAAGCGCCGGCTGTAATCGGCTCCACAAATCGACAATTGGTATCGAGCTCATTTGCGGTCCTAGGTGATCATGTCGATCAAGATGGAATTCCCTCGAGGTCTCCACCGCGTCGAGCGCGATCACCATCGCCGCGCCGTCGGCGTGGCCGTGGCAACGCAGGCCGGGAGTTGGTGGTGGAGCGTGTTGTGAAGGAAACGTCAAGCTCGGTGGTGTACCCAGTGCTTACGCGGACAAATTACCAGGAGTGGTCATTGGTGATGCGTGTTAACTTGCAAGCCCAGGGGCTCTGGGAGGCGGATGAAACGGGCGACGTCAACTACCGCGACGATCGACAGGCACTCTCGGTGATCCTTCGTGCTGTTCCGCCGGAGATGCTAGCGACGTTGGCGGTGAAGGACACTACCAAAGCTGCATGGGATGCAGTGAAAACCATGCGTTGTCGAGCGCGTGCGGGAGGCAAATGCGCAGCAGCTACGCAAGGAGTTCGGCAAGATCGAGTTCAAGGACGGTGAATCAGTCGAAGACTTTTCGATGCGCATCACCGGCCTCGCGAATAGCCTCCGCGTCCTCGGTGACGACATCACGGACAAGGAGGTAGTGAAGAAGCTTCTCCAGGTGGTTCCTGACCATCTTTCACAGGTGGCGATATCAATTGAGACTCTTCTCGATCTCAATGCCCTCTCCATCGAGGAGGTCTCCAGACGCCTGCGCACTGCTGAGCAGAGGAAGCGGCGTCCCTCCTCCGATAAGAGCGGACGCCTCCTGCTCACAGAGGAGGAGTGGCTTGCTCGTCAGAAGAATCGGGAGGGCGAGTCCTCGCGTGGCGGCGGGCGTGGCAAGCGTCGCGGCAGAGGTCGCGGCCACAGCGGTGACAACAGTGCTCAGGAAGGACGCGATGGGCCTTTGGCCGGTGCAGGCCGAGATCTCTCCAACGACAAATGCAGGAACTATGGGAAGATGGGACATTGGGCCAAGGAGTGCCGATCCAAGAAAAAGGCACAAGCCCACACGGTCCAGGAGGAGGACGCTTCGTTACTCGTGGTGAAGACAAACCTCGACATCAAGCCGCCGCCGGCGACGTTTTCCTCAGCACCAACTGCAGCGGCGCCGGATCCAATCAATCCACCACGCGGAGGTGTGCTGCAGACGGGTGCTGCTACGGTAGGTCTCGCCGCGCTACCACGTGGCGTGGCAGTGCCGTCTGGGGGCCCCACTCATGTGGTCCTAGATGAGGAGAAGCTGTTCCTGCAGATCGGGCGAGAGGAGGATGGTGATTCTATACCGGTGCTTGACAATGGTGCTTCGCCTGTGAGGAGGTATGCCTACTGGTGAAGCATGTGTACCGAACGAGGAGAAGGTGTTTGTGCAACTTCGGGAACGAGAGGAGGACGACGACTCACGATGCTGGGTGCTCGATCACCTGCCACCAATCACATAATGACGGGTCCCAATCGGTGTTCGCCGATTTGGACAAGTCGGTGTGGCATGCTAAGGTTCGATGATGGCTCATTTCTTGCGGATCGAAGGCTACGGCACCGCGGTTGTTCGTCTCGCAAGAACGGGAGCATCGGTCCTTCTCCCAGGTACTTCATCCATGACTCACCACCAACATCATCAAGATCGGCGCAGTTGGATGAGATGGGCTATCAGGTGAACATCGACGGAGGAGTCATGACGATCTGCGAGCCGGGACTTCAACGACCACTGGCGAAGGTACGACGCGCCACGAATCGGCTCTATGTGCTCAACATCGTCATTGCACAGCCGGTTTGCATGGTGGCGAAGGGAGCCGAGAGCAGTTGGAGGTGGCATGCAAGATTCGGTCATCTCAATTTCCCGGCATTGAGGAAGATGGCCCGAGAGGAGATGGTGCAAGGACTGCCGTTGATCGAGCAAGTGGATCAACTCTGCAAGGGGTGTCTCGCCAGCAAGCAACGCAGGGCGTCGCTCCCAGAGCAAGCAGAGTACCGCATCAAGCGCGGTCACCGAGCTTGTGCACGGAGATATTTGTAGGCCCGATCTCACCTGCCGCCCAAATGAAAGGTATTTTGCTCCTAGTTGATGATTGGAGCAGTTCATGTGGATCGTTGTTGCACTCCAAGGAAGAAGCCGCAGTGCCATCAAGCATTTCTGTGCTGCTGCCGAGGTGGAGTCGAGCACAAACTAGGTGCACTTCGCACCGATCGGGCGGGAGTTCACGCCAGAACCTTCGTCGAGCATCGCGCGACCATGGTGTTCGCCGAGCCGACAATACCAGATTGCCAGCAAAGACAAACGGGCGGGTCGAACGCCGTAATGGCCTAGTGGTGGCGACCGCCCGGTGCATGCTAAAATCAAAAGGGCTGCCTGGGTGGTTTTGGGGCGAAGCTGTGATGACGGCGGTGTGCGCCCTGAACAGATCGCCAACTAAGAGTGTTGAAGCGATGACCCCGTTTGAGGCGTGGTACAGGAAGAAGCCCGGTGTTCAGCACCTGCACACCTTCGGGTGTGTGGTCCATGTCAAGACGACGACGCCCATCCGGAAGAAGCCGGACGACAGAGCGCCCATGATCTTCGCCGCTACGCCGCGGCTCCAAGGCGTATCGAGCATATGACCCGACCACGAAGCGCGTCCATGTGATGCGAGATGTGGTGTTTGACGAGCTGGTGCAGTGGAATTGGGGTGGTGGCGAGGGACAGGACAACGTCGTCAACAACTCCTTCACGGTGGAGTACATGACCATGAGCCGAGGGGATGGCACGGGAAGGAGCGTGTCCCCGACGGCGGAATCAGACGCCCCAACTACACATGGGAGTTCACCTGCGGCGAACGACTCACCAGCAGCAACAGCAACATCTTCTACCTCACCAGCAGCAACAACAACATCTTCTACCTCACTGCGGAGTGAGGATCTGGACGCCGACCACGACGGCGATTTAATGACCGCAACATCGATGACATCCTTGGGCAGCCACACCTCCGGGCTTTGTAACGCCGTGAACTGGAGTTCGGTGAGCCGCACATTGTGAGTGCAGATGAGCTGCGTCTCTTACTGAGGCAAAGAAGATACCAAGCTGGAGGAAGGCAATGCTAGAAGAGCTGCAGTCGATCGAGGAAAATGGCACTGGTCATTTGGTGATTTGCCTCAAGGTCGGCGAGCGATTGGCCTCAAATGGGTGTACAAGGTGAAGAGAGATTAGCATGGTGTCAGAACAAGACACAAAGCGAGAATGGTGGTGAAAGGTTACTGCAGCAGCCAAGGTATTGACTATGATGAAGTGTTTGCACCGCATGGCGCTGCATGGATACAGGCAGGTATACGCTCATTGCCTTGCCGCTCATGAAGGTTGGGAAGTGCATCACTTAGATGTCAAGTCTGCATTCCTAAGCGGAGACCTCCGGAGGAAGTATTTCGGAAGCGACCACCTAGTTTTGCTCGCCAGGCAATGAGCACAAGGTGTTGAAACCAAAAAGCATTGTCTGATCTTCATCAAGCACCAAGAGCCAGAATCGAAGTCGGATGAAAGTCTCCATCACTTGGGTTCTGTGGAGGAGTGCACTAGAACATGCCATCTACATCAAGGAAGATGAAGGAGGAAGGCCGATGCTTGGAGTGTATGTGGTCGATTTGGTTGTCACCGCATAAACAATAAGAGTATTCTCAAATTCAAGAAGCATATGGTGAGTTTTTTAGTATGAGTGATCCGGGGATGCTCTGCCATTATCTTGGCATAGAGGTAAAACAAGCATCGACCGCTCGGCATGATGGAGGGCGCTGGGTTCGCTCGTTGGAGTCCTCGGCCCGGCCAGTTGGAACTGCGGGCCGGACTCGGTTTAGGTTGACCTGCAGGGTGCCGGACCCGGTTCGGTCGGGCCGGGTGTCACCGACTCGAGGCCGTCTGAGTCGCCCGGTGGGCTCGATGAGCTGGATCCTTCGAGATCCTCGGTCGAAAAGCGGGCCCAAGATCGCTATTTGGCATTCCAAATATTGAGCGACAATCCCATCTCGTGAGGGATGGAGATTTTGGCAATACTCCAAAGACTGCATCGCCGCCATTTTGCCGCCGTCGGTCCGGATGATCGAGAGAAATACGATCTTGAAATATATGTATACTTTTGTGGGGTACCTGGTATGAGTATTCGCTGAGCCGGCCATCCTCGAAACGTGCATTCCGATGGACCTTCGCCTTTACGCACGGTCTCTCTAATGCGGACGATGCTTCGGCTTATCTTGGTGTTCAGCCTTGGAGATGAGGGGAGGCCTCCTTATGAACCTTGGGGTCTCATCGTCTGGGCCGAGTCCGTCCGATTTGTAGTGCGCGTAGGCTGTGGTGTAGCCGAGCCCCGAGTGGGTCAAGGGTCGGTCGGGGTTACTTTGGTCGGTGAACATCCGTCTGGGCGAATCCTGTGGACCTAGTTGGATCCGAGCCCCCGAACGGATCGGAGGGCTAACTTTGTTGACGGAGTCCGACCGACTTGGCTGGCCGGTTTCTAGCCGGGTGCACGAAGCGCACCCTGGGTGTAGCCTCGAAAGGTGTCGGAGATCCGCTCGGGGTTACCTTGCCGATGAGCCCAACCGACTTGGTCGGTGCGAATACCTGAGTGCCTTGTGCAAGGTTCCGGCCTCAATCGCTCGCTTTTTGTCGAGCCGGACGCGCGGGTTGCCCGTGATGCCTTCGCGAGAGGTTTCGATTCCCGAATGCTCGCTTTTACGCTAGAAGCCGGACGCGTCAGAAGTCGGCAGGATGCTCGATACCTTCGCGAGGTTCCGGCCTCGAATGCTCGCTTTACGTCAGAAGTGGACGCGCCGTGGCTGCAGGGATGCCCATGCCTTCGCAGAGGTTCCGCTCAATGCTCGCTTTACGCCGAGTCGACGCGCCGGGTCCGGCAGGGATGCCCGATGCCTTCGCGAGAGGTTCGTTCTCGAATGCTCGCTTTTACGCCGAGTCGGGACGCGTTAGTGAGGTCCGGTTTAACGCCGAGCTAGGCGAGTTAGTAAGGTCGGGTTTAACGCCGCACCGGGCAAGTTAGTAGGGCTGGCTTAACGCCACACCGCCGAGATAGTAGGGCCGGTTTGGCGAGTTAGTAGGGCTGGTTTAACACCGCAGCTCAGGTGAGGGGCATCCGCCCCGTGTCTCGCTTCTGGCGAGGCTATCTCCGGAGGAGAGGCCGCCGGTCCCACGGTACGCCTGGCCCGCAGTGTGGGACTGGAGGGTGAGCAAACGCGTTTACTCATACGCTGGTTAACACCATGCTCGTGGAGCTACAAACAAAGTTATCCGAGGGGCCTCGGGATCCCTGCCGTGGATCCCTAGCGATCCGTCCCTGCTTCGCATTCGAATCCTGGGCGACCCATAAAAACCTTTTTTACTCGATCCAGACGGACCTCGAAGTCGTTCAGAATCCGTGGCGCACTGGTCGCTACCCTTCGAGGGGCTCCACGGAGAGTTTGAAGTATGGTCTCGACACGAAGTTAAGGCTATGGGTCCGTCGCCAACCCAACTAGAGACCCTCCGAGGGTTCTCCTTGACTTGCTCTCGCCGCTTCGCTTGCCGGTTAGGATCCACTTGGTGGATTTTGCTTTCTAACCGCAGCACTGTGTCTTGATCGCGAGGCATTCGCTTCTCGCCACCGAGGGCTATACCGGTGGGCTCTTCATACCTGCTTCGGCTTAGCTTGAGCCGGCCCGGTGGCGAAGATCGAGGGGTCGCAGGGCGTCCCGCCCGGAGCGATGCCCTAGCGCCTTCTGCTAGCATTTAATGCGCGTGCGAAAATTAAATGCGAAGCGAAATGATTGGAAGCGATACGTCTTACCCGCGACGCGGTGTGGCGCTTCGACGAGACGGGCAACGCTTCGATCAAAGCGACGTCTGCCTGACCGGCGAGCGATCTGTTGATGCTTGTCCCATGTGCGCGGTTCCAAGTGCTCGAGATTCGCATGGCGAGTGCTTGGGTCGAGAGGGTTACCGTTTTTATCCCGCATGTCGGAGATGTCGGGCTGGGCCTCGCCTGCCCTCGGAGGGTTCGCACGGGCCTTCACCACTGCGCCAGCTGCTTGTCCAGCCTTCCTTCGCCATGTTTGGCAAATACCGCCCGAGCCGAATCGAAGAGCAACAGGCTCTCCTCGTCGGCAGCGCTCTTTCGGCTTCAACAACCACGCCGATTTTAATACGAGGTGGAGGCGCGAACAGACGCGGCCCAACAGGCGGATGTGGAGTTAATGTTTGCAGCTTCACCGGTGACTCCGCTTCGACGCTCCGCCCGCCTATAAATATGGCGGGGGCGATCACACATAGCCACTCTTCGCTTTCCCGCTTTGCTTTGCCTCTTCTACGAAAAAGAAGGAGAGGGCCCGGAAACTCAACTGTCGATGGCGAGCGGAGAAGATGATCGGAGGGTCGGCAAGGTGTCGGCGAGCACTTCGGTCGCACTTCCAAGAAGTCCCGCAGCCGCAGGTCCTCCATGCGCCGCAAGAGTGGAGGGCTCATATTGCCCTCGCCGATCTTCCGTGATCCGAATCCTTCCCGAGTGAGTTTTTGCTTGACTTTGCGATGGTTTCGCTTTTTTCTGCTGGATGTTGATCCACCTGTTTTTCTAGCGCCACCCGCCGTTTGCAGAATCACCGCGCGCCGCACGGCCGCTTTGCGGAGAGGTGGACGCCACCGCTCGCATGAGGGTGCGGCAGCGAGACGTTGCAGGCCAAGGCGGCGAAGCTTCGCTCAAAGCCAGCGACGGCCGCCGGGAGGCGGAAGTGCGGGCTCAGGACTCGTGCCAGCCGCCGAGGAGGAGCCGACGAGGGCGCGGAGGAGGTGGCGGCGCAAGGCTCAAGTTGACGCTTGAGGAGGAGCTCGCCAAGACGCCAAGAGGCGGCGCGCAGGCCCCCGGTCGAGGCTCGTGGAGGACCTCGCTGTAATGAGAGCGCGTGGCTCGCAAGAAGAGCCTTCGCCCATGCTCCGCCACCGAGAGTATGGGCAGGAGCCCGTGCCTCGGGGTGAGGCCGCAGAGCTGTTGAGCCACCCGCTGGGTACGCTCACCCAGCGCCGACGCTTGGCAAACTCGCCATACTTTGCGCGAGCTGCCTGCTCATGAGGGCGCTGGTCTCCATTGCCACGGCGGAGTACATGCTGGCCTGCTACGCCAGCCGCGACGCCTCCTTCGACTCGATCGTGGTTGTCGCCGAGATCGGCGACGCCACCGTGCGCGAGTGCACCGGCGCGGGGTGGTGCCGGGCGACGCCGCCGAGAGCAATGACACCCAACGACGACACCGTCGAGGGCGACGCCTAAGCTTAACTTAGGGACGCCCCAGGCGCCCGCGCCTAACTTTTGCTTTTGTGTAATGCATGTCCATTCTATGTTGTGGACCTCCGGGACTTTATTTGATATTCCGCGTTTCTTTTCTGTGATGAGCATCCATCGAATGACCGTGAGCTCTAGGAACCGCTTAGGTCGTTAGGGCATAAGTCGAGCGCTTAACACTCAAGAAAATGCGAATAGCCTGGGCTTAGCGCATGATAGAATCTCTTAACTTCTCGGGTTCCATGCGCGGGCACGGTTGCCACTGTCTTTGAATCGAAGGTGCGGCCCGAGGACCTCCACAATGGTGAAGGGCCCTTCCCATCGGGGATAGCTTGGTTCCGCTAACGTTGAACCAACTCGGCGACCGTGTCGCCAACATCGGCGACCACCCACGACCGACGATCATGGTAACGCCGTCAGGCCGTACTTGGCCGATCGCAGACGCCAAACCGCACGCCTCGTTGAGCGGTCGATGGAGTCTTGTTGAGCCGAGCCCCAAGCTTTATCAAGGCTTGCGCCTTGGGGCGCCAGACCTGTCCTGGCCAAATACTTCGACCAACACCGGAAGAATGGTGGAAGGCCGACCGGACGGTGTTGTTCGCAGTTTCAGAGAACGGAGGGCGTCCTTTCCCATCGCCCCAAGAATTTCACGATCAAGATTCGGCTTGAGCCCTGGAGGATCATGCCCGTCAAGGCCGACCGCCCTGGTCCACCTGATGGGCCACCGCCCGACGCGATGTTAAGTCGCCCAGAACTCAAGGAACTCCTTCCCCATGGTGATGATGGAGTTTGGGACTCAAACCGAAAACGATGTCGCAAGAAGGGTCACCGGATCGGGGATGGTGGCAACCGTCTAGCTTCTATCCACTTGGTGAACTTGTCCACCGCGAGTAGGTGAGTCGCCCCGCGCTTTTTTGAAGGGCCCGAAGGTCAAGTCCCCAAACGGTGAATGGCCGGATAGGATCGCCGAGGGCTTTCCCGAAGGTGCGTCACGAAAGCAAAAATTGGCACTTCGCAGGGTAACGACCCGCATCGCCACGGCGGGCCAAGAGAAACCTTTGACGAAAGGCCTTTTCCCACGAGGGATCGTGGGCGCGGCAGGTGGCGCAGACGCCCGAGGATGTCGAAAAAACCGCTTTTGGTCGACGGGATGACCGAGGACTCCCAGAGGGGCTCCTCAGAGGCTCCACCAGATGAAGGATTCGCCTGCTTGGCAGGCGCCGAGCCCTGTTGGGTTTGGGGGAGGATCCGCACCAACCGGCGACGGGGCTTTCCACCGAAGTCGGAATCCGGACGCCGGGTTCGACCCGAAGGTCCCGCCTCCGACCGGCGATAGTCGGGGGCGCCTTTTTGGTTGCCGCCGAGGGCGGTCCAAAAGGCTTGTGGAGGTTTGAGATGAAGATCTCGGGACGTTTCGCCGGAGGCAAGATTCGCTAGGTAGTTTGGCCACCGCTGAAGCACGGTGGTCGGGTGGCTCAAACCCTTGAATCTTCCTCGAGCTTGCGACCACGCAAACGCCACCTAAGGCCACGAGGCCCGAGGCCTTCATGACTTGGTCCCGGCTTGAGCCGTAAGAGTCGGCGGGGCGCATCCGAGACCGCTGAAGTGCTTCGACGGGCATTATTGGTTGCGCTGGCGGAGCCGGAGGCATCGGAGCTTGCCCAATGGGAAAAAGGCGCCCAAAGACTGCCCCTTTGGTGTAGCCCGGGCCGGACATATAAAGGGTCCCTGCCGGGTTTGGTTTTTCCCCCACCGGCATTTTCGGCCAAGCAGATACGCAGCTGGGCGCGAATACGGGGCTTGGTGAGACCATTTGGTACCTTCCCGGGCGCCACGGAGAGATTTCGCCGAGTCAGGGGTACCCGAGACGGGTCCGGCCAACAATGGCCAGCTCCGCTGTGAGAGGATCGGGGCCGCACCAGGCTGGGCCTTACCCGGGAGCCTTCGCCGATGATAAGCGGTACCTTGAGCACATTTTTTCGCTCGCTTCCCAAGGCGCAACGCGCGGGGGGCAAGGTGGGCCCGGGCCCGACCCGAGGTGAATCTTCCCCTTAGGGCTTAGCCTTTCTCCGCATTTCCCGGATTCCCCCCCCCCCCAACGGCCGAAGGATTTGATTTTGAAACCCCAAACCAGTTTTTTTAAAGGAACCCCCAAAATGCACTTTTCGAGGTTAAGCTTGATGTGAAACCGGAGGTTCGAAAAGTCTCTTTAAGTCGCCGACGAGATCCTAACCTTTAGTCTTGACGACGATGTCGCCGACGACCCCGAGTTACGCCTAATTTGGTCGTCAAACACCCATACATCGCCGGTATGTAGCACCCGCTTTTCATCAATGGCATCAAGGCAAACGAAAAACGGAGGATAAAAGAGGTCGCGATGGCCGGACCTTTCATCGCTATTTGGTGGTAGCCCGAGTAGGCATCCAGAAAGACAGGATTCACACCCGGTAGAATCGATAACTTGGTGGGCGAGGCAATGGAAAAGGGTCCTGGGACATGCCTTGTTCAGCTCGTAACACCACATTCTCCATTGCCCATTTTTTTTTACAAGTTCCCCACCTGGTGGCGAATCTTTTATGAACCCCGCAAAAAAGCTTGGCATTTGCTCATCAATGATTTGGCGCTTTCCCCGCCGGAAGCGGGCAAGCGGGACGACCGGGCTTGAGCCGGGATATTCAAGGAGTGCTCTTGGGACTTCCCGAGGATGCCCGCATGTCGACGGCCCGCGAAGACATCTCGATTGGCGGGGAAGTCACGAGCGCCCTTCCTATTTGGCGGGAGGGTGGCCGCCAAGACGGTCTTGGCGGATCCTCGAGATCGACCGCAACTTCCTTCATGTCTTGGTGGACTTAAAGGATCCGGACCCGACTTCTTTGGAGTCGGTGCGGACTCGAGGTTTCCCTCCGGAGGTTTTGAGTTCGGCGGGCCAATGATTGCTGGCGCCAACTGCATAGCTTCTTTGTTGCGATTGCGAAATGAAAAGATCGACCCACGGTGATGATTCCTGACCTGGCATCTTGACAGAGATAGGTGTAGTTGGGGACCGCCATGAACTTGGCGTAGCATGGCCTCCCCATGATGGCGTGGTAGGAGCCGAGAACCCCCGACCTCGAAGTGAGAGTTCGGTCCGGAAGTTATCCGGTTCCCAAAGGTAGCAGGCGGTCGATCTGCCGGCGGATGGCTGCGGGCGGGGCGATCTGAGTGGAAAGGCGCCTTGCTTTCGGTCGGAGGCGGCGAGGATCACTAGAAGCGTCGAAGGTCTCGACATACAGGATGTTGAGACTGCTACCGCCATCCATAAGCACCTTAGAGAGGCGCTTTGGCCCGACGATGGGGGCTACGACCAGGGGATATCTCCCCGGGTGTGGGACGTGGTCGGGGTGGTCGGCTCGGTCAAAGGTGATCGGTGACTCCGACCACCGGAGGTATTTAAACCTGACGAAGTGCGCCGGTGTGGACCTCGCGATAGAGCAAAGCTTACGTAAATGCGTTTGTCGGCATAGCTCGCTGGTCCACCGAAAATCATGAGGCAGCCGTCGGGTTCGGGGAACTCGGCGTCCGCCTCCTTGGCCCCGGTCTCCGTGGCGGATCTGTTTCTTTCCTTTGCCTGCACTCTCACGAAATAGGCGTTTGAGGTTTCGCCTCCTAAGCTTGTGCTGACAGGTACCCATGATCGGACAGCTAGGCATCCATCGATTTCCGAAGTGGTCGAGGTCTGGCGAACTGCTTTGCTTAGCGGTCGTCGGCCGCGACCACGAGACCCTCAGACCTGTTCCTTCCGTTTCCGCTTGTCGGAGCGGTCGAAAAATTTCGGTGTTAGGCGGCTTCCGCAGCCTTCCTTTAGCCGAAGATGGCGCCTCGGCCTCCTCGCCGGGCGTGATTGAATGGCGATGTCGAGAAGCTCTTTAGTGGTCTTGAGGCTTGGCTGACCTAAGCTTATGCACGAGCTTTTGAAGTGGTGCGTAAATGAAGCGCCCAGCGATGTCGGCGTCGCGAATGTCGGGAGCTCGTTGCTGCGGGAGAATCATCGGATGTAATCCGGAGAGACTCCCATCTGCTGTTCTGACTCTTGAGTCAGGAGTTCGAGCGCTTAAGTGCCTGAAAGTTTCAACGAAGAGGTTCTTTGGTCGGCCGGTTCCTAATGGTGTTGGCGGGCAAGTACTCGAGCAGGGCTCGGCGGAGTCCTCGAGGTAAATGGAAGTCTTGGATGCGAAGAGATCATCCGTAGCTCCCAGCCCGACATCCGAGCGGAAATCTTCTAGCCGAACTTTGGGGTTCGTGGCCCCGTGTAGCTTGGTTATGTTGGCGGGGCCGAATCGGCAGGAAAATCGCATGGCGATTTCGACCAAATGCCCTGATCCGGGCCGTCGGGGCTCGGGCTGTGGTGGTGGCGGCCGCTATCCACGACCAGCGGCCTGAAACCATCACGTCGGCCGGCCTCTTAAGACCTCGGCGGTGCGAACCGCGACCTTGGCGCCAGCCGCTGCCGAGTCGAGGAGGACTGGGAGCCGTTGAGAGCGGCGCCGATCGACCGGACCACGGTCCGGAGCAGCGGTCTGGCTCGGGTGGCTCGAAAGCCTAAGCGTGGGGAACCGAAAGGCTGCATGTCTTTGGGCAGCGGCTCTACCACCTGGAGGTTACGGTAGGTGGCCACGCCCTGGGTCCTCTGGCTTAGGAATGCGCGGCGACGCATCGCTGCGGCGACATTACGGGCTGGCGTGGGGAAATCACGGAAGACCGTCGACCCCTCGGCGATTGTTAGTGAACGGCGTCTTGGCGCACACTAGGATGCATCTGAAGGCCGGGCTCCTGCTCGGTCGGCTGGAGTTAAATCAAGCAGCCTTTTGGGCCTCGGTATTCAGCTGCTTGCTTGGAGCTCAGCGGCGAGCTTGGAGGCTCTCATCGTGCTCGAGCCGAATCTCCGCCTCTCGCGCCTCGGCGCACCGGGCGGCGGTTCCCGGACTGGCGGAGGTGGCGGTCGGCTCTTCCCTCCGCCATGTTGCACTCACGAGGTACAACCGTCGGAGGTGTGCTCGTCGTCGGAAGCGAAGTAAATGGTCGGAGAACTCTCCGACAAATCGTAAACGGAGGCAGCGGTGGCGACCATAGCCCGAGTGCGAACTGCGGGAGGCAATGCCACGCCGCCTTGAACCCGCCGCGCCCGTTGACTAGGGGTAACCGCGGCGCGGATGGGCTCCGACATTGGGAGTTACCGAGGATCCCCAACCCGAAGGTCGTAGAAGCCGTGCAATGGAGTCGGGCTCGTGACGCTGAGCTTGAAGAGTGGCGGGGATGAGCACGAACTCTCCCGGCGAGGTGGCGATGAAGTCGAGGGAGTCGAAACGAATCTAGCTCCTTGACGCGGATGCGTCATCGTCGGTGAAGAAATCCATCAAGGAGGGAGATGGGAATCCGGAGATTACGAAGATGGCGCGAAGGCCCTACAGCGGCATGGCCAATGCCGGCGTTAAATATAGAGCAAAGTAAATTTGTAGGTATAGGGTCGTCGTCCCCTCTCCTTGAATGGTTAGACTAAGAGTCTGGATGTATCTTGGTTGGAGAATGTCTCGTCGATTAAATGGTGGTGGATCTTATTGCTCAGAGTGGGGTGGATTACAAGCGAGAGCTGAGGACAGGCCCTTAGCGCTCGTCCGAGTGGAGAAACTCGGGAGTGTTTTTCTGGGTCGGAAGGCTCGAACCGATTTACACGGGCAAGGATGGGTCGGTAGAGGTCTGCCTGCCCCTCCCTAAGGGCCCTACCTCCCCTTATATATGTGGAGGGGGCAGGTTACACAGGAGCTTTTGGAGAAAAAAGGTAGGGGTACGCTATGCCTGGGCATCCCGGTCTTCGGTCTTGGTGATTGACAGATCCCTGTTCATCCCATCTTTGGGATCAGATGACACACTGCAGACGGCTTCTGTTGGGAAGCGCGCCGCCCTCCGTGTGCTTGTCGGCGGCGGGGACGAGTGCTTTATTGTGGCGGCCCCGGCTACCTGGAGGTGCCACCTCATCATGCACGATCACACGTCCCACGGGCGAGTGACCACCTCTTGTCGACCGTCGGCATGATGGAGGGCGCGGGGTTCAAGCTCGTTGGAGTCCTGGCCCGGGGCTAGGTTGGAGACTGCGGGGGCCTCGGACCCGGGTTTAGGTCGGACCCTGCAGGGGCGCCGGACCTGGGTTCAGGTCGGGGTCGGCTGTGTCACCTGACTCGAGGCCAGGTCGGAGTCGTCCTGGTGGGCTCGATCGGAGCCAGGGATCCTTCGAGATCCCTGGGCTGAAAAGCTGGACCAAGATCGCCTATTTGGCATTCCAGTCAATATTGAGCGACAATCCCATCTGTGAGGGATGGAGATTTTGGCAATACCCTCTCCAGCACCTTGCATCGCTGCCAGCCTTGTCGCCGTCGTGTCCGGATGACTGAGAGAAATACGATCTTGAAATAGATATATACTTTGCTGTGGGGTACCCTTGGTATGAGTATTCGTCAAGGTGCAGATGGCGTTACTCTTAGTCAAGAAGCTTATGCAGCAAAGATCCTTGAGAAGGGAAGAATGACTGGGTGCAAGCCATGTCAGGTACCAATGGAACCAAGGTTGAAACTGAGCAAGGTTAGTACAAGTTCAGAGGTGGATGCTACCATGTACAGAAGCTTGGCGGGAAGCCTCAGGTATTTAGTCAATACTCGTCCAGACCTTGCATTTTCATTCGGGTATGTGAGTAGGTTCATGGAGGAGCCTCGTGAAGAACATTTTGCAGCAGTGAAACACATCCTCAGATTCATTTCTGGCACAATTAATTTGGGTCTTTTCTATCTAAGGAAGAAGAATGTGCGGCCGATAATAACAGGATACAGTGATAGTGATCTTGCAGGTGATGTTGATAGCAGGAAGAGCACATCTGGGATAATTTTCTTTCTTGGAGATAGCCCAATCACTTGGCAATCGATGAAACAAAAGGTTGTAGCGTTATCTAGTCGTGAGGTCGAGTATATTGTCCTGCCATCGCCGCATGCCAAGTTGTTGGTTGGCCGACATCGGGAGATATTATGAAGACTGCAAAAATCAAACCGGTGCTTATGGTGGACAACAAATCCACCATATCATTGGTGAAAAATCCTATGCATCATGACCGAAGCAAGCATATAGATACAAGATTCCATCTCATTCGGGAATATGCAGAGAAGGGTCAAATTGAAGTAAAGTTTATCGGAACGGAGGAGCAATTAGGTGATGTTCTGACAAAACCTCTTTGTAGGATCAGGTTCAAAGATCTTTGTGACAAGATTGGCCTGGTTGAAGTTTAATCTTTCTCAGAGCAGCAAGACTTAGGAGGAGATTTGTGAGAATAATTCTTGCTCTCTTAGTAAGTGTCCTGTTTGTTTTGTCGGTGTGTGTTGCACGTAGCTAGATAGCTGGCTGTTTGCATGTTTAGTTCAAGGTAATCACGTTTGCGTTGGAGCGAGTCTTCAGGAAGTAGTGCAGCATGTTACTTGCATGCGAGAATAACGCATGGTGATGGGTAATATGGCGCACAAGTAGGTCGGCCGGTGAGGCCACGTTTTGTTTCTGGTGTGTTTCAATCCTTGTCTATATAATTGAATAGAGTCAGAGAAAATGCAGCCGTATTCGCAGTACAAAACACCTAAGTTCATTTTCTCTGTTCGAGCCTCCTGTTCATCTTCTTCACCTTTCCGGCAACTACCGAGGCTGCAAGCTATGTGCAAGCGCCCGGTTATAATCGGCTCCACAAATCTGACAGCCACCATTTTCCACATGGCACCAACCAACTTTGAGCCATCCCCTGGATTCCCCGTGATCTCCTCATGCTCGAAATGATTTGTCCGGGTGAAATCCTCGCTAGTTTGCCGCTGACGAGGTGCACTGGCTCCAACCCTGCTTCGGCTCCCTGCCAGGCGGGCCCGCCGTGTCGGTCTCCTGGCTCTCGCGCACGGTCATCGACCTAAAGGTCTTGTCTGTCAGCCAGCCGAGTCCAAATACCCCCGCTCTCCCTGAGTCACTGAAGAACAGGTCCACTTGTCAGCCGGAGGTTCCAGGCAGGAGAAACTCAATCGGGAGAATACGTTTTCCAGTATAGGAAACGTATTTGTCCTTTTTGATTTAATTTCCAACCCGAGCCAAATTCAAACTTAAATATATTTTTTGCATATTAGCTCCAATTCTAGTGAAATAAATTTCTAAATTCATTTAAAATCATGTAGTTTTAGAATATAAAAAAGTAATTTTGGAACCACAGATGAATTATTTGAATTAAAAATTGGTAAAAACCCTAATATGGTATTTATACAAAGGTTGTACACCATAACCCCAAAAATAATAAAATAAACTTTTATATGCTCCTGAAACCATAATAAACCCAAATGTGCAAAATATTTAATTTTTGAACTCAGTTTAAATTATTTGGATTAAAAACTCTAGTAAACCCCTAATATGGACATTACTAAAAATATATACCATAATTCATAAAATGATAAAATAATTTTTGCTTGTTCCTGAGATCAGTAAAGATCTATTTTGTCAAAATATTTAAGATTAGACTTAGTTTACATTTATCTTGTAATTAGATCATTTTTCAATACCAAAGAAATACAAATAACTATAAATAATGCAAATAAAATGTAAGCATTAGTAAATCTGGTTTCTGAAGTTTACTAGGACTATACCATCCCTAGCTAAACAAGAATAATTCATATTCGTATAGTTTCAAGCAAATTCTATTAAAGGCCACATATTACATACCCTATATATAATAATGCATAATTAAAACTTTTGCAAGTAGAGCATATGCATGGAATGATCAGTTGCTAAGAACCTAAAGCCAGACTTCCTTATAATATAGGGATAATTTTAATATAGTATGCTTTGCATCTAAATCCTATTCAAAACCTAACCCGATGTACTATAAACCTTAGGATCTATAATACAAATCAACAAACCCGAATAGCAAGAAACTAATAACTACATTGTTTTTATCACTAGAACCTTCATTTTAAAGTCATATTTAAGTTTGGTATCATTTGACTTTGTTTTGCTTCATGTTGATATTTGCTTCTTATTGCTGTTATTTGATACCAACATGTAGACTCCGACGTAGCTGAAACCATCGCCGTTGACTTCCACTCCGAGACGACACAAGAGTATACTGAGTAAGGCAAGCACCCCCTTTGATCATATTCATCCCATTGTTTTAATTTTCATTTTAATTTGTGAAATATATTTAGGTATGCGCATATTTTCTGTAAATTTACTATATTGTGATATCGGTAAATATACATATTATCTCATAGAACTTCCTTAATAAGTATTGATATGTGAACCCTTAGAATAAGGTTAGACAATTAATAATTTCAATATGGGCATGTAATTGCCTCAACCATCTCAGGTCTGAGAGACGATCTCCTCGGCTCAAGTATTCTCCCCCACCAAATTAAAAGTGGATTTCGACGAGACAGTGGACATCAGAACCGTAAGTGCGTCCCGTGCAAAATGGGATAGCAAGGGTTAAATACGTTGGTTATTCTTCCACCCCAAGAGCAAGTTAAGTTGATTTTCCTCGTCCATATCTAGCTTGATGAGTCCTGCTTGCCGAAGTCTGCCCATCCGACTAGCATCTATCGAGTCTATCTCCGTGTAAATTCAAACTCATGTAATTGTGACTATATAACCTGATCAATGAGAAAGATATCAAGGGCATGCATTTCGCAGCCTTCATGCAAGAAAAGTGTAATCAATTTATCGATTATCTTATATGTATTTTCTGGACAGTCCAGCTCCTCCAATGTTTTCCTTGTAGAAATCTTTTAGTTTCTCTTAATGAAAAGGAACTAGCTTGTGGCCATATGTGCTTCAAGGGAAGTCAACGACATGTCCAGTAGCTGTTTATAATTTGTCCGCTACCTTGATCTGTTCAGACATGGTGTTGTATTCCGTGAGGCTAAATACTTGCTCTTGTGTAGTTTCCTGAAAATCAAAGTGATGCATTGCCCTAGAGCCTATAATCAAGTAGCTGATGCTTTAGCAATTTCGTATGGAGCCGGGTGCTTATATGTTGTATCTTCCTTTGTGGTCAGCGATTTGGCTGCACCTATGGTTTAATGGAATCGGAATATTTCCGTATCAAAAATAGTAAGTTTAGATTAGTATTCTGAGCCAATAAGAAAAGAAACTAAATTAAATCGCAAATCTCCAAGCATCACAAACATCAACTGAAGAATAAACAAAATAGTACTATTTAACTTTAGTTACATACATGCTGGCATGTAAACAACACAGTTTAAAGTTCAAAAGTATTAATGGATACTTTGCCATCAATTCAACCACCAATCTTGCAGAATTCGGCACCAGGCAGCTTATCCTGATTACAATGGTATAACATAGATCTTGCAAAAAGTATTTCAGACTTTCCAACAATAAACTGCACCATCTAACACATCAAAAAGCCAGATGCCAAACAGCTCAACTTGGCTTAAAAGCAGGCTGCTAAAGCCAAAAAACTGACTTTAAACTATAAGTAAAAAATCTAAGCCCAAACAAACGTGCCCTACAAATCAGGAGAAGTCTTATTAAGTGGACCTAATAACTATTGGGTTTAGGCCGGCCATCTTTATCGGGTCTACCAAGCGAGAGTAGTTTCGTTACCTGCCCCCAAATTCAGATTCCTTCAAAGAACAGGTAGATATATGAGCAATTCTTTTTTTTCTTAAATAAGCGTCCAGGTTTTAAATTTGTAGGAAATTATTGCTGAAGGGTGCATATATATAGAACTGGTTAGAGAAGAGGCGTGCTCGCCAAACGAAGGCCACTTCTCCCTCCGCTTGGCCTCGTAGGTAGCACATCCTCCGGCCACCAATAAAAACGCCGTGCCTCAACTAAAAAGCCTCGCACGAATCCTCGATGCGATGCCATCAAATCGGTCCCGCTGTTCACGTCTGCTGATGTGATGTGAGCTGCTTGGAAAACGCATGATACTCACCTCGTGCCACTTTTACACTGAAAAGCGTGGTTCCACGGTTTGAACTGACGCTTCCAAGCTTAGTCTCTCTGAATTTTGTTTAGAACATCAGTCTCTGAATCCAGTAGCTACGGATATTACGACAAACCTGAGGAAAGAAGAGAAGCGAAGAATTCTAGAAGCAACACGTTCCTGGTTTGAGAAACTGACGTCTCGTTTAGTTTTGTCCTTTTGCTAGTTAGGCCTGAAACGTTGGGAGAAGGCACAGGCCGTGGAGAACCATATCTGCATTCCATTGACCTGGAGCCCGCTCAGGTTAATCAAGTCCAAAAAGGAGTGCTCTGTTCTCTGTTGTTCTGAAATTCCTGTGGTGAAGAGGAAATTTTGTACAAATGTTTGGTACAGCATGAGATTTTCTTCGTGCGTGATTTCTTCGTGGTTACTTGAGAAAGCACGAGTCTGATTTCCAGAAAAAAACAGGACCAGATATCGCAATAGTAGGGTACAGTAAGCCGGAAGAATCGGATGTTCAACACGGCTCGTCCTGCGTTGCATTTCAGGAGGCCGAAGTAAGCACAACCGTTCCATATTTACAGTCTATGTTCACTTGGATAGTGTCGGAGTGTACACCACAAAATAGTAGAACACGAGCAAAAATTGGCTATGAAGGAAATCTTCCAGACGCCTATGTATATATCTTCAGGTTACACCACACCTCCTACTCCTAGTAGTAAGGATCAGAAGTTCAGAACACAATGTCAGACGCTACACTCCTTCAGCCCTCTGGGTGTTTGATGGCCTCCTTTCAGCCTAACCTGCATAAATATTTCGGTCCGTGGTTCAGGAAAAATGCTCCTCTTTTTCTCATCAGCAGAAATGAATCAAATGACTGAGCTAGCTAGAGCCTAGAATAGAGTAGCTTTTTTTTTGCCTCAAAATATTTTTTTTTGCAAATCTAGCGTTATCCCAAATAAATTTGCAAAAATAATCGTCCTCTCAACTACAGAAGGTGTCACCTGCCGTGTTACAGGCAAGTTCACCAATGTAGCACGCTTGATTAGTCACTAATTAAGCAACTTTGCTTAATTGAGTGGTTAATTAAGCCACTACAGAGGTACCACATGCACCTCGGTATCTCCCTACCGATCAATGGTAGGTCTGTGTAGCAGGTAACATGTGCTAACCTCCGCGCATGCCATGATCAAGGTTATTTTTGCAAATTTAATTGGAAAGAGGTCAGATTTATAAAAAAAAAATGTGTGAGAGGAAAAATAACAAAAAAATCGCTAGAATAAGCATACTTTAAGGTAGGTCAGAATACAGTAGAATCCTTTTTGCCTTGATTATTCGGTGTATTGCGTTGTAACTACGCGGTAATGGCTGGGGGAGAGAATCTTGTTTGATTCCTCGACCCTCTTTCTCACCGAAAGCAGAGACATGTCGATATGATACACCCAGCGAAATGCCTGGTGGTATCACTGGTATGTATGCTCACGGTCGCAGCTACGCGCAATTGGAATTTTCGTTTCCATGTTGTCGCGTTGTGTGAACGTAAAGTTTTCAGCAAGTGCGGGCAATTTGCAGGAGAGAGAGAGAGAGAGAGAGAGAGAGAGAGTACTAACGGCATCGACGTCGATCCTGTACACGAGCAGGCGCCGGCGCTCGCGGCAGCTGGTCCGGTAGGCCACAGCGAGATGCGCGGCCGCGAGCGCCAGGGACAGCAGGAGCATGGGCTCGGGGCCGGCCGCGGCCGGCCCCTTCTCTTGCAGCGCGGGGCTGCGCGGCAGCACGGCCACGGCCTTGGCCAGCACGTAGGACACGGACGCCGCGGTGCTCGCCACGACCACCCACAAGTACGCCGCGCCTCCCCCGCACACCATGTACGCGCCTGCCGCGACAAGAAAACGGAACGTCGAGCACATTGGTCAGCTCAGCTACGCAAACACAGAGTAGTGCACTAGCGAAGATAGGATACTCACAGAGGATCATCAGGGCGCGCGCTGCGGAGACAGCCGGCAGGTCGACCAGGGACAACCGGAAGTCGAACACACGCGCGTGGTCGAGCACGGCTGAGGCGAACGACCTGTACGGGGGGTCAGCGCCGGCGCCGGCCCGGAGGCGCGCGGAGAGGAGCACCGGCGGGAGCGCGAGGTCAAGGATGACGATGAGCAGCGGCGGCGCGCAAACGAGCAGGAGCGAGGCGAGCATGGCAACGAGGAAGAAGGCCGTCTTGGCCCACCGCCACGGTCGCGCCCACAGCCGCTCGCTGACGCCGTGCTTGTGCGCCAGCGGCAGCTTCTTCTCCATATCCCCCGTGCCCAACCACCAACTGTCCGCCGGGCGGCCAGTGGAACGTACGGCGACGACGACGGGCGACACTGCCGCGAGTGGGTTCGGTTGGGAGTTGTGATCGCGGGAGTGGGTTTTAAGGGACGGCAAGGCGAGGGAGGGAAGTGGATGGAGGGAGAGGCAGCTGCGAGCGCGACTTACTTGATCGAAGAGATGGTTTCGTTTGCTTCGCCGCGTTGAGGCCGACGGTTGAGGGGGACGTGGCGTGGTGGTGAGTTTGACCCGCCCGCGGCAGCAGCAGCGGCAACTGCCTTAATACAAGCGCGGGTACGAGCAGAAGCTTCGGCTCGTTTACGGCGGGAACCGGCACTGGAGAGGTGAATAAGCAGTAACCGAGCGCCAAGCCCACGATTTTGTGGTTTTTACCGTTTCAGTATGCACGGGAACCGGAGCCAGTTTCCATCTCAGTTGGACTCGTCGTGGGTCGTTGGGAACTTGTTCCAAACTAATTGGCAAATTTGTGACTTGCCACAGGTGAGAAACTATGCTGCCCCATCAAATAGGTGACAGAAAGGGTCGTGGTAGCTTTGTGTAGGTAAAGAGTTTTTTTTTTCACTCTGTTTGTCTCCATGTTGTCTTTGTTCTTCTGATAACTACTAGTAAAAGCATACAAAAGTGCGAACAAGCTATCACGAGGAAAGCCGGCCGGTGCTATCGCGGGGCAACACATGGCGGCCATGTGATACGTGCGGCACCCTGAGAGGCAGAGCCAAACTGCAAGATTCAGATTCAGAGTCCGCACCACATGATACGTGCGCGAAGCGCGCAAGGAGATTCTAATCACATGTCGGCCGGGTTTGAGCGGCACGGCGCCGTCCAGGTCCAGTCACGATCCGTGTTGCGCTCTTCTAGAACCAAAGCAGCTAGAAGAAGCCGTCGGCGGCCATGTGGAGGCAGTAACCGCTAACCGCAGCCGATTTAATTATGCTAATATACATCGATGATTGGTCAAGTAGGGACCCCCTCCAACACCAGCGAATTGACGGGAGAAAAAAAGAAAGAAAAAGAAGAAAGGAAACAGTCGGCTCCTGTTCTGGATCTGATGACAATTTGACAACTAGTACTAGTTGGGAGTTTTTTAATTTACGCGCTTTTAGAGTTTTAGTACGTGACGATTCGGAGTTGGAGTTGCAGTTGCAGTTGCAGCTGCACTTGGATTTGGGTTTGGATTTTCCAACGAGTACTAAACACAGATGGATCGCCTTGTAGACATCATGGATATGCTAATACTTTCCTAGGCCAGCAGTTTTGCTTGGCTTAACGGGGAAGATGAGTGGACGGATAGAGCTGGCGCGCGGACAATCTAGACGGCGTTTTGATGGGCATACAATTAGATTCCTCGGCTTATTTAGCAAGAGTCACAGATGCGTACTTTGACGCCGAAAGGACTAGTCAGATAAGCTTCGATATTATAGAATCAAATCTAGTAGCCAAGAACAAATGCAATTTGCTTGTACAACGCGACAGTATGCTCAATTTTGTAATATGAATCATCAGGAGGGAGGAATAATTTCCCTAGCTAGCTATCGCCATTGTCTGGCACTCTGGCTTCGGTGTTTACGTTGGTACTTTAGGGCTTGTTTGGGAAGCACAATCCTGACCGCGATCTTGGCCCATTATTCCCAGGGATGGAAAACAACGCGCTAGTTTCTTCGGGCCAGGTTAAAAGTTCATTTGGTAGCCCACATGGCAGGGATCTCCCGGCCCTATCCGTGCCGTTTCCCATGGGAAAAATATCCTCGTCCCGCTGCTCGGGAACTTTCTCCCCATCATCTCCTGCCTCCCTCGCGAGACCGACCGTGACCTCCTCGCGACCGCCTTGGCCGCTTTCTTCCTCCTCCCATTCTGGCGACGGAATCTCATCGATGAAGCGAGTCTAATCTTCTTCCTCCTCTCTTTCTCCTCCTGCTAGGGTTTCCTCTCTTCCTTCTCTGTCTAGGGTTCTATATTCTTAGATTTCGGTGAGGGTGAACCCAAGAGGCAGAGGAGAGTCAGGAGACAATGAACAAGCCGGAGGTGGGTCACGGGGACATCATCCCTGATGGATTTGGAGGCGGCCTTCTCGTCGTCCGTGTATAAACCAATCTTGTCTCGGTCCTACTAGGTTCGGCTTTTATACCAATCATCTCTGTTTGTTTTTGAGAGGAAACTCTGACATCTCGAGAGCTACAGGAGCAAGCCAATCGGCATTGGTGTCGGTGGAGGGGACCTATCCGTGGTGCTCGACTTCCATGCACTACTTGCTAGTGGCAGTGTGCTACCTGCCAGGATTGGGAGGTGCGACTGCACCATGTTCGACTTCGAGTTTCGATTAGTGCTAGACATCTCTATGTGATGTGTACTTGTAATTAACAGATATATGATGTAGAGACTTAATTTGCTGCTGCATTTTTTTCAACCTGAGCTAAAAAATAACTGATGATACTTTATTACTTCTTGTTATGGGAAGTGATTGAATCTGGTAAAGTCCTCATAGTGAAAAAAGGTTAAGTTATACCTTGTAAACCAATGAGCCTGAAGTAAATTCTTTTGAGTTTTTCACTTCATTCTTCATGACTACTTCTGTGCGGTGGATAGAACTAAGACACGAATTAGCGACTTAAGGTGTTTGGGTATGAGTAGTGTTTTATTACTTTTGATAGTGGTATTAGGGTGTGTAAGTGGTGAGTTTTTTGGGGCGTAACTAGGTGAGTTGTAAGGTTTTTTTGGGATCGATTTTTTCCTCATAAAAACGGGGCCACTCCTCTTTTTCCTTCTTAATGAAATTTGCGGCAACTCTCTTGCTGCTCTTAAAAAAAAAAAAAACTTGTCAGCAATACTAATGTGCTATACAAATCTGACTTCACGTCTGTATCTATGCTAATGTCAACATAATACTAATGTTCTTTGTTAAGTCCTGGGCGCATGGTTTCTATTCTTGACTTCTTGTGGCACCTAGGCCAAATATTGGTTTAATTTAGCAGTGACTTACTTAGTTTCTTGATGTTTCAGTTAGCTTGCTTGCTGGATAGTATTTCTTTATCAGATCTTACCTCGCCGACACCCTCACCATCAACCTCGGGCCGCTCTACTGTAAGTACGGCCATGCCTTTGAGGCTGTGGCCTCGAACGGCTACTCTTGAGGTTAGCCATCACAGTGATCACACTGATTTTCAATGGTTCTTGTGCTCATATTTACTATGACGCCTTTGGATTTTCTTTACCGATTTTAGTACCTTTTGCCTTTTGTTTCTTTATACATAACCGGTCATTTTTCCATTCAGTATAAGTACAGCTTATTTAATATGCAGCCTATTGGTTTCCGTAATACAAACCTAGGTAGACCTCTGTATGTACCATGTCAACTATGTCAGTTGCACTGTTGTTGTTACTTAATACCCTGATTATTCCTCCTTACTATCGCAACTAATTTTATTATGAATTTTGTTCTATGTGACTTGTTACGAGTGTTGCCTATTCTCTGTTTTCTTTGTTTATGTGAAGTACATTCCAATCTGTGATATTATTTTTATGTTCTATGTGTCATGAATGAGTGCTCCCTCTTTTCTATATTCTTTATTTATGTGATATACACTCCTACTTGTGTTAGCCTCTGCCTTCCTACATCGCCATTCCTTTTCATGTTTTATTCTTGCTGGAATTTTCATGCACTCACATTATACCTTTCTCTAGTAACAGCTAAGTGATGGCCATTCTCAACGTATACTTGTTTCAGCTAAAAACAATATGTGTTGCCTCCAATTTCATCCAAGTATAAATCTCACCTTCATTTTAGAGCAATGGTTACATTATTTTATTACACAAACTTAGTTCTCATGTTTTTTCCCTCAGTCATTCATGCCTATACGTTCTTATTTCTAGCATGAGAAATGTTTAACTCAACAGGCTCATTCACAATATGTTACATCTGCATGTATTAGCAAATGGGCACTAGAAAGGAGCTCAGTAGGAAATTTATGCTCGAGGAAGAAGAGAACGATGTGCTGTATACTGTGTTGGTTCCTATTTTGCTTTCATGCCTTTATGATGAAAAAAGGCCAGTTCACCATGGTTATTAAAGCGATAAGGCGAGGTGCGGCGACTCACCCTCTTTTACCGCCAAAGTGCTTAAGGCTTGTAGTGAGGCGACACCATACACAGATCCTAACCTAGTATAGCAGCAAAGTAAATTAGCAATGCATAGTAAAGGCCAAATGGGCCTCTCGACATGACACAGACCCGTTTAAATCGTAGCATGGCCTGTTTAGGCCCGGTTAGCAATCGAGCCGTGTCGTGCCAGCCCACGTGCTAGGGCACGGCCCGTTTAGCAAATGGGTTGTGTCGTGCTGGCCCACGTGCTGGGGCCACGGCTCAAGCACGGCTCGAGTGGCTCCTGGGCTGTGTCGTGCTTGCACGGGCCTGAACGGGCTGAGATCGGCCTGTTTGGTGCAAAAAATTCAAAAAACAAAATCAGAAAAATTCAAAAAAAAGCTAGAAAATTTGAAAACTGTAAAAATTTGAAAAAATGCAGTTTTTTTAAAATCTAGAATAATTAAAAAAACTCAAAGCAATGTAGAAAAACTTTTTAAAAATGTATATAAATTAGAAAAAGCTAAATGGGTTGTGCCGTGCCAGTCGTGGTTGGGCCGTGTCGTGCCAGCCCTGTACTCTGCTTGCCGTGCCAACTTGACGGGCCACGGTGACAGCCCAAGCACAGCCCGACCTATTGGGCCACAACCCATTTACATTCGGGCCGTGCCCACAGTATCGAACTGCAGGCCAGCCTAGTTGGCATGGCCCATGTGGCCATCTCTAGCAATGCATACCTTGATATTGCCAGTTTAGTAAACAACACACTTGAGTTGTTGTCTACAACCATACAAAATTCTCAAAATTGTATACACAAAAGATATACATCCATTCACAAAAGATCCCACTTGCTCTGGTGCAAGTTCCTAGGCCTCCAGCCAGCTGTAGTAGGCTAACTAGCCAACCATTATTTCCAAAATAAAGAATGAGAGAAGGGAAAAAGATAAACAGTGAAGCAGCACTCTATCTCCCACCAAACAGAGACATAGAGCCCTACTCATCGGGGGCATATCCAGTGCAATCAGCATTTTGGTGCAATCGCTGTGCAATCCAACTAAGAAAAGTTTCAAAAAATTCTGAAAAAAATCATGGATGTACATCTCATCTTACTCCATCTACATATAAAATTTCATGATCAAATTCGTCCTATGTTAAGAGTAATAAAAAAGACAAATTTCTGACAAACTTGAATAGTTCAAATGCACCCCAAATTTGTCTTTTTTGTAACTCTTAACATAGGACGAATTTGATCATGAAATTTTATATGTAGATGGGGTAAGATGAGATGTACATCCATGATTTTTTTCAGAATTTTTTGAAACTTTTCTTAGTTGGATTGCACAGCGATTGCACCAAAATGCTGATTGCACTGGATATGCCCCCTGGACTACATCTCCCACCAAACAGAGACATAGAGCCCTACTCATCTCCATGACTACATCCAAGAAGGCAACCACGGGAATACAGCTCCTCCAACTCTTACCGATGCGTGTCCTTCCTATTTCGCTCTCCTCTCCCTCACCATCGGAGTTGGCACATCTTCTGCTGTTTCTCCTCCACGTAGCAGCCGACTCTGTATCTCTCTTCCCAACCTCTTCGATGAGCACATGTGGCGTCATGATGGCGGTGACACACCTCATCCGTGACTGGAGGATCCAGAGTGACATGCACACAAGCGCGGTGCACCTCTATCCAGATCCAATGCCGGCGAGCCCGAATTTGGCATCGGCTAGTTGATGGTTGGCGATTCCAGATCTGGCGGAGGCGCGATGGCTAGTGACAAGGCTAGCGATGACCGGTGAATCAGTTCACCTCCCTCTAGCTTTCTCCACCATGCACAGCTCCAGTAAGGCAAGCTCGTGGCGCAACCACACCTAACCGCCTTACCGCTTAAGTGGCTTCAATGACACTTTGATAACCATGCAGTCCACACATCATCACGTATCGGCAACGAAAAAATTAAGGTCTTAGAAGGCCATGATTGTTGGTGTAGGGTTGAGTTCTGAATGGTGCCAGAGGTATTCATGGCTACATCAAATTTGTTCAAAGGGAGGGTTTATTGCATGATACAAGAGGTGTGATCGTCGAGGAGCAGCTAAGGATGTTTATGTATGTGATCTCTCATAATGCTAGCAACCAAAATACTCAAAAAGCATTCCAACATAGCAGTGAAACATTTCATATGAAAATAAAGGAAATGTTTAATATAATTCCTACTTTAACTCATAGATTTGTCAAGCTCTCAAGTTCAAATCAAACTCACATGAAGATTGTATCAGATCCACAGTTTTGGTCTTATTTTTAGGTAAGCCATACAAACTAGATGCCTAACTTTTCACAAAATTTTCCTATATTTAATTTACTATATGTTATGTGCAGAATTGCATTGGTGCTATTGATGGCACACATATCCCCATCTCTATTGCCGAAGAGAAAGCTACTCCTTATAGGAATAGGAAAGGAACCTTGTGTCAAATTGTGATGGTAGCTTGTGATTTTGATTTGAATTTCACATTTATTTCATGTGGATAGGAACGATCAACATCAGATTTAGGAGTCATTCGATCTGCTCTTACGAAAGGGTTGTGTGTTCCAGAGGGTAAATTCTATCTTGTAGATGATGGATATGCAAGCACGTCTTTTTTTGTTGCCCTATATACCTTGTAGATGATGGATACGCGTGAGCTCTAAAATAATTATGGAATTCGAATCAGCAAGGAATTGAAATCGTGTCCATTATATTGGCCTTGTGATGTCTTGTAATTTTTTTTTTCTGAATTTCCCTATTTTTCTGATTTTTTATTTTTTTGAATGACGGGATTTTTATCCTTATCTTTTCCAAACATCAGCAGAGAATTTTTCCTGGGAATGTCTCTCCAGGGGTTGAGGGGGATTTCATATGCCCTCAAAATCCCACACAGGTCTTTACCCTGGGTTTCCACCCCTTGGCTGCCGAACAAGCCCTTACTGGAAAAGGAAATTGCAGTTGTGTTGAACATGATTTTGCGAAAACCAGCGTTGCTGCGACACATCTGACATCTTCCCTGAGAAAGCGAAACGCCGGTCAGCAATTGAAGGTTGGATTAGCATGCAGCCAAAGCAGCCCACACTGGCCCACCTTGTGTCCATATATGAGCGCACACGTAGCCGCCATTTGGAACTAGGTACATGCATTAGTCGAGTCAAATTTCCTGACTACTCGAGAAAATTAAATAATACTCGAGCAAGACTTGATAAACCTTTCTAGTGCCTTTTCCTTTGGCGTTAAGCATTGCTCCCATCAATTTCTTATTTGGATTTCATGGAGCAAAAAAGACAGAAAAGAAAAAACTGTCCTCTTTTAGCCACGGAGCTCGACGTATACGGTGGCGCAGGCGTGCAGGGCAGGTTGTGGTGCCGGTTCCATTCCATGACGCGCATTGGACGGACGAACTCTGCCTGCAAAGACTTCACGATTCGATCATTCTTTGGCCTTCTTTGGTCAGTGTTTACTTTGACGAACCAATAAACTTCGAAACTTCCGAATGTACCCCGATAAACTTTTTCAAACGACGACTTGGGTATTGACAGTCGACCACCATCCCGGTGGGCAGGCACATAAGCGCATATCTTAAGCAACCTCCGTTGTATGTGCATCTGCATTGCTAGCTAGCTCTTGCAGTTCGTCCGCCGGGTACCCCCAGGTGCAACTTTTGCCGGGCGGGCGGGCGGGCGGGCGGTCTGATCGAGTGCGCGCGAGTGGCGAGATGGCGGCGTCGGAGGCGTACATGGACAAGATGCAGCTCCGGCAGAGCTACCGCAACGTCTGGCACACCGACCTCACGAACGCCATCCAGGCAGACTTCCCATGTGCGTATCCTGTGAATTACTCGATTTTTCCGATGGTTTTTCCCATGTGTGTATCCTGTGAATTACTCGATCTTTCTGGTGGTTTTCGGCTGTTGATTCCCGAAGTGTAAGGACTTGATGCAATTTGTTTCTTTCCTTGTTTTCCTGCAGACTGCTGCCTGTCGCTGTGGTGGTGAGTGGGCGCGCTTCTGGTTTCTGGATCTCCGCATCTCTGAACTTTGAATTCGAAGAGTTTAAGCTCAGTTGCTGAAATTTAATGTTTAAACTCTGTTTTTTGTTGCTATTCAGCGGCCCATGTATGTCCTACATGCTACGCAGACGCGCTCTGTACAATGACATGTCAAGGTAGAATTGTTCTCCTCTTTTTTCTTGTGCCGTTTATTGCGAGAGGTTAATTAGTAGTACAGTTCTCTGTTCTTCAATCTCCTTCACGGCTGGATCACCTCCTCCATGTTTCCGCGTGTTTCAGATATGTGTGCTGTGCTGGATACATGCCATGCAGCGGGAGGTGCGGTGAGAGCAATTGCCCAGAATTATGCCTTGCGACAGAGGTGCATGCACGATACTCATTATTTTCTCTCTCTTTTCCTTAGCTGATAACTTTCATCTATGATAACTTTCATCTATGATCTTCCCATCTAGTATGTTCAAGTTAAAAGCTTTAATTAACAAATCTGTTTTTCAGGTTTTCCTCTGCTTTGGCAATTCAGTTGCTTCGACTAGGTTCCTGCTGCAAGATGAGTTCAACATACAGACAACGGAATGCGATAACTGCATCATCGTACCGCCACTTCCCTCCCGTTTGTCCAATTTCATCACTGTTTTTCGGACTGCGAGTTAACATAAATTCTTTGGTTACTGTAGAGCTTCATGTTTTGCCTTCAACAACTCGCTTGCATCTGCTCTCTGGTGGCATGCCTTGTTGGCAACCAGGAACTTACAGAGGCTTCCCAGATGATTTCCTGCATATCCAACATGGTCTACTGGACGTAAGGCTCCCTCCTAACTCTCCTCCATCCTCTTCTCTGAAAGCACCTTGTCTCACTAATCTTGCGCAATCTTTGTGCAGGGTTTGCTCCTGTATGCAGGTAATGACACATTTACTTTTCTGACAACTGAGGTCTTCTCGTTCCTTAATACTTGTTAAATCTTATGATGGCACTGCAATGCAACTTCAGACGCAGCACAAAGTCGAGATGGACAAGAGGGATGGCAAGTTCGGCCCCCAGTACCCCATGGCAGTGCCTCCGATGCAGCAGATGTCGCGCATCGATCAACCGGTTCCACCTCATGTTGGATATCCACCACAGCCAGCGTACTATAGGTAGCCTGCTCAAGGACCATTATATCGTGTTCAAGGTGGTTGTTCCCTGTGGCAGGTGAAGAATGGAGATCAAGTAGCTACGTAGATATGCTTATAATACCATTCTGAACATGTAGTTTGTCTCTTCGTTTTTGAGGTTTTCAGTGAGTTGAGGTTTTCAGTGAGTTGTGAGCTTGCCATTTCTCTGTCGGAACAGTGAGCTTCACCACTGTTCCTAAGACATTCTTCGCAGGAATAAAATGAGACAATGGGTGCTTTTGTATTCCTCCAAAAGAAAATTGCTTTGGGTATGTCTAATTTGAGAGCGCCCTCGTCAATCCTTTAGTGTGAATACATCCTGCTGTTGTCACGCGGCGTCCCTCCCTTCCCCTTCTCTTCCCCTTTCTTCTCCTCTTAACACAAAAACTTTCGATTCGAAACTTTTAGGTAAATCAAAACTTTTTGCTTGGAAACTTTTGATCAAAAAACTTTCCATTCAACTGAATACTTTCAATTCATAAACTTTTGGTTCGAAAACTTTCAATCCAAAATTTTTGGTTCAAAAACTTTCGATTCAATTTTTTTAAAAATGGTTAAAAATGCTTTGTATTAAAAAACTTGGGAGAAATTTAAAACCATGAACTTTTTGAGTTTGAGGGAAAGGGAAAGGAGGATGAAGGGAGTACAGCCAAATATCATGATAGGACAATGTTTAAGAGGGAAGGAAAGTGAGAAAAGGAGAAACCGCCACATTTCGCCATTGAGAGATCATCATAACTATGAAATTGATGAGGACGTCCTTAGATTAGCAAAACTAAATTTCTTTACCTATAGTTTTCTGCAAATGCTCAAGTATTGGAATGTAATCGAATTACTCGGCCGCTTCACTGTTGCGGCCTACGAGAAGAAAACAAATAAAAGGAGAAACCGCCACATTTCGCCATTGAGAGATCATCATAACTATGAAATTGATGAGGACGTCCTTAGCAGAACTAAATTTCTTTACCTATAGTTTTCTGCAAATGCTCAAGTATTGGAATGTAATCGAATTACTTGGCCGCTTCACTGTTGCGGCCTACGAGAAGAAAACAAATAAACCCGACGGTATCTGAACTTTGGCGATCCCAACCGTTCATCTACAGGTGGCGCTCCAGTGAATAGATGATAAGAAGGTGCACCGGCACCCCAAAATTTTGAACAGCGCCATGAGATCATGTCTTTAATAAGCCAAGTTGTTGATTGAATTGATTCCGATTTTAGTGGTTTGAGATTAGTAAGACCTTCGAACTATTTATGAGTTATTGTACAAGATTAGAGTTGTATGTGTGAGATGTGCTTCCTTATTAAAAATTTTCTAGTTTTGCCGTTGGGCTAGATGACAACAGTCGACCATTTATCAGCACAACATATTGCGATGAGAAGAGACACTTCCAACATCAAATCCACCGTACCGGCAAATGGATATAGAATAACATAGTACAGCTTGGTTTCTTGCCGAATTTTTTTAAAATAATATATTTTTTAAAAACAATTACAGAAATAATATGCCAAAAAAAATTACGAAATACTAAATCATCGCAATTTGGAATTGACATCGTCTTTATCGCAATTTGAATTTATGCGTGATGACCTAGTCGCAATTTGAATTTTGATGCAGAGACTTATCGCAATTTGAAATTGCGAAAACTGTCGCATGTCCTCTCATGCAAATTGGAATTACGATGGAAATAATAATTCAGTTAGATAATTTGTTTACTAATTCATTGATTTAGAATTTGCAAAAAAAAATGTCTAATTGTCGACAAATATTATAAGATATTGGGCGAGGGTAATTAGATGGAATTTTTTTAAAATAATATATTTTTGTTAAAAATTTGAAATAATATGTCGAAAAAATTACGAAATACCCTATAGTCGCAATTCCAAATTGACATACATCTTTATCTCAATAGTCGCAGTTACGTCATGGATTGGAATTGCGACTCAAATCACTCGCGCCCTGGCAAGGGAAATCGTGGTCATAAGGGTTTTCACATTACGGGCGTGCCGGATCCGATCTAAAAATACGAGAAAAATCAAGAGCAACCTACATAGCGGCTACTACTACGTATGGGCGAGATAGCGAGGCGTTGCCGATAGGAAGTTGCGAAAATCGAAAAGGCACTGCGGCTATGAAACCACGTAAATCGTGGCCACTTAGGGGTTTTCGTGGCCGTAGGACAAGCGGATCACGCCCAAAAAATACGGAAAAAATCAAGGCGACATATCATAGCGGCTACCACTACGTATGGGCGAGATAGCGGACGTTGCCCTGGTAGGAAGTTACGAAAATCGAAAAAGGCACTCGCGGCCATGAAATCACAGAAATCGAGGCCACTTAGGGGTCTTCGTAGGCCCACGGGACAAGCCGGATCTGCCCAAAAATCTGGAAAAAATTAAGGGCGACCTCATAACGCTGGCTACCATTCTAGGAAGCAGGAATTACAAATATTGTTTGTCCCGGTCTTTCCGAAATAGTACAAACTGCATGGTAAATTAAGCCTTTTCGATAGGCTGGAATATATAGAGGGGAAATAAAAAAAGCGGAGGAAAGAGCCCAGAATCATTATTCTATATATGTACAACATAAGTATCTGAAAATAACCATATTAAATCTTGTTTAACTCAAAAAATCGATTAACGAACAAGTATGTGATAATGTTGACGGAGGTGCGAGAGGAGTTTGCGAAATGGGAATTTGAGCTCGAAAATTTTTGCGGATAATAAGGTAGGTCAATCTCTTTATTACGATTTCAAGCGGGAGGAGCAAAGATGAACAACGAAAGTAGCAGAGCGTACATAGTGCATGAAGAACAATAAAACTGGAGGAGCATTACGAACAACGAACAACGAGACGTTTACTGAGTGCATCGAGGCCACTTCCCCTTGTCCCATGCCTCCGGTGGGGCTTCTCTGGCACGATGTGCCCTCTCTCGTTTCCTTTCTCTCTCGGCCTCCTTCTCCTCTGCTTCCTTCCGACGTGCCTCTTCGCGTGCCGCGTCACGATCCTCTTGGAGCCTCCTCCTGAACTCCCAGTTTCGGAACTCTTCATCAAGGAGCCTTTGGTCCTCCGGGTCGATCTCCTCGTCGTACCATCGCATAAATTCACACAGTGGCGGAGGCGACTGCATGAAACAAAAATTAGGAAAGTTCCATGTAGAAATATTAGGAAACACGTATGATTATTACCATAAGGCGAAGCTCCCGGGCCTTCTCCGGCGGGTCGAATTCGTAGTTGCGGCACTTCCAATACCGTCTCTTCCAAGTTGGAAGCTCGTATGAGCGGACAAGCCTGCAAAGATCTCCGCACAAACACATCGGTGTGACAACCCCAGTCAGTAGGAAGAGATCCTGGTACGCTGTGCGTGGCAAGGTCGAAGAGCTTCTCTCTTGTTTTGCTTTGCCTTTTCCCTTTGAACTTGCACGCCTTGGCATTTTGCCTTGATTCTGAGCTAAAATGAACGGATATATCTTAGAGACTTCCTCACCTTGGTTGTTCCTCTTCTGCTGTGCTTCTTAGAACACATCGTCCCTTCTTATATAGGCCTTAGGGGCACTCAGAGAGCAAACACGAAGCACATGAGCCTCCGTCCCCACGGTTTCTCGTGCCGAAGGACAACACATCGCTTTGCCTCCACGGTTTTTCAGTTGACAACACACTATGCAACCTCGTGAGCCTTTTCAGCGGACTTGACAACACATCGAAGCATCAATGTCTTTTCAGCCGAGTAGACAATACATCGCAATGTCGAGTCTTTTCAGATTTACTAGAAAATACATCGCAGCCTCGAGCCTTTTCAAGCGGACTTGACAACACAAGCAGCAATAATGCCTTTTCAAAGCCGAGTAGACAATACATCGCAATGTCGAGTCTTTTCAGGCGCATTAGAAAATACACGCAGCCTCGAGTCCTTTCTGCGGACTTGACAACACACTGCGGCGTCAATGCCTTTTTCGTTAAGTAGACAATACATCAGAAATCAATGCCTTTTCAAAGCCGAGTAGACAATACACCGCAACGGCGACCACTTGTCAGAGTAGACAATACAACCAAGTGACCACAAGTAGAGCAACGAAGAACCATAGATTTCGAACGAACATGGATGAACTGATATCGTAATAGAACATAACGAAGGAAACAAAGTACCATGCATAAGTTTGCTACATAATGTGAGAAAGAAATTATGTACATCACATCTAGTACGAAAGAAAACACCTAACTACGATGCGGTGCTACTCCTCGGGTGGTCCCAGGCTTCCTACGCCGCTGCACATGCCAGAGGGTATGTCACCGTCAGAGCTCTGTCCACCTGCATTCTAGCAGTCTTGATCGGTGGAGGAGTAGCGAAGATGTCGGGCGACGGTGGCTCGGACCGGCGCATCGGCGAGCTCTGAGGGCCAAGGACCGCACCCGTCTTACCGGGCGGATCTACAAAGAAGTCAAGTCGACGCTGCCGAGTAGAGAGTAGTCGCCAGAGGTGCTCACGCCCGCCTCGGTCTTCATAGGTCTTTGTTGATAAAGTTGTCTTGTTAGTACATTACATAACATTAAGATCAAAAAAGATGAAAAGAGATAGCGCGGTATACCTGCAGTCATAGGGGCATACGGTGCGGACTGCTGCCATCCAGATCCCCCTGGGACGTGAGGAGGGGGGCCGCCTACGTGTGTGGCTGGCTGCACGCGGTCGACTTCCGTCTGCCGGAGGCACGCGTGAACTGAACTCAGACGACGCCGCTGTCCCTAGGCCTCCCCGTGACGATGTAAGCCGGACGATGCGGACCACCCTCTACGGCGTACACGCCGCAACGACCCTCGAGTTCTCCGTCGCGACCTCGATTTCATCCCCCTGTGCCTAGTCGTGCTAACAGTGCGTCCACGTCGTGTATGGTCTCCCTAGCAAGGTCGCTCTGCACACGAATTGAAATGCCACTTAGTTCGTACAATTACAGTAACGATACATTGCAAGGATTGTGGAAGAAGTACTGACCGATCGGTGAAACGCTGAGTCCGGCTGGGTGGGCGTGCTATGGGCAATAGCCCTGCAGCTCTCAACCTGTAGGAAGACATTTTGACAACTATTAGTTCAAATGAACAAGATTTAGTAAGGGAAGTCTGCGAAAAGTGGACGAACCTGGGAACCCATCGGAGGTCGACCCGCCATGCCCTCATCGGGGTCCACAAGTGAAGGGCACTCAGCTCAAGCGGTGCCTCCCCTCCGAGGCGCGCAGGCTGGCCAGCGACTCGATGAGTCGCGTCGACCATTGGGTCCAGCAATTCTCCCTCCATCGCCATACCTGCAATTGAATAAAACAATATTAGTACAAAATTAAATGAACAATTAAACTAATGCAGTGATTACAAATAGAATTTGAATACAAGCTACCACACTCTACAGTCCAAAAATGCTAACAACTGGAATGCGATAATGACACATCCAACGAACATACAAATTCGAACCAAATAGAATTCGGTAATAATAAACCCAACAAATAGAATTCGGTAGGAGTACACCCTACAAATAGAATTCGGCATAATACATGCATTACACATCATATGACCATACATGCATTACAAATAGGAATTCAACATATCACATTGACATGCGACCTAACAATTACATACGCTGAGCTCGTACAACAATTTCACGGCCTCTCGAACTGTTGGGCAATACTTGAAAGAGTGTCCCATCTCTTTACAAATGGAGCATTTCTTAGATGCGATGCCCGCTTCGCGGCGCCCATGTCGCTCCTATATCGCCTTGTTTGTCGTCGCTTTACGCCCTTGAGCTCGCTGATATCGAACCCACCGTGTATCCTCCCATCTTTGATGCTCCGTGAACAAACCCACCACTCAAAGCCATATATTTCTCGCTCCAAGTTGCCGCTACGCTTCTTTACTAAAAAATTGCGATAATAATATACGGGTCCATATTAATTGTCGAGCACGCAGACCATTACGCAGCGAAAGATGGCTTGTGCTTGAGTCAAGAAGTTGTTGCAGGTGCATACACATGTTTGCCGATGTAGAATGCATTCGTGAGCAACTTTACGGGTTCGTCCCACGCCCCGCTTTCTCTTTACATAGTACCTCAAACGGCTCCCTCGCACTCCATTTTCAATGATCTATGCATCTCCCCTTCTTCCCTTTGTCCTCCATATACGATAGATCACCTCCGAGTATTTCACATCGATTACTCATGCGGGCAATCGCCTCGCATGATGATCCACAAAGTACTTCGCAACACCATGAAGAACACCCTCCACTATAGCAACAAGAGAAGGGGTCTCGGTCCTCGCATGACCCAGTTGTAAACCTCACCAAGTTAGTCGTCATAACCCCATACCGAACCATCGGTGTCGAAGCAATGCCCATTTCTGCCTAGGCTCATGCTCTATCCATTCGGAGAAGCATTTCGTCGATCTTCCATTCCTCCGAACCAAGTGCAGAGGGTCCGTGGATAACACTTCCGGTGCTACTGCGGTTTCCACCGAGCTAGGAATAGGCCTCTTCGTTGCTTCTGCGGTATGCCTCGATGTCAGCCCGTCCAACTTCTTCCACAGGCATCAAACTTTCTCTATTGGGTCCGGTCGCACAATCTCTTAAAAAGCTTCAGAAGATCCTTATTCTTAAACCGCTAGAAGTTAGCACCCATGTACCGCTTGCACCACCTACTTCGCATATCGTGCCATGGATGTGTTTCTTTTGCACCTTTACGCAATCGCACGACCGCCTTCAATGTACCGGGTGCCGATCGTGTATAACACAAACTCTAGGGCACCGATCCACAACCCCAGCTTTCACGTTCCTCAGAAACTAGAGCCACTTTCGTGTTCTCACCCTCGGCGAATGCAAGCGCTCATCGAAGAACACGATTGTTGCCATCAACTCCTATGGCGTCAATATCCGACCTTTATACTTCCGATCAAGAATGTGCCATCAACACATAACAACAGCACGGCAATACCCGAACGCGTTGACACATGCACCAAAAGCAAAGAATGCCGCGCTGAAGTACCATCTTCCCAATGAGCGCTGCGAGGGCCGCTCACAAATATCGACATAAGTTCCAGGATTTCTTTCCTTGATCACCTGAAGCATACCTGGTAGGTTCTGATACGCGTCTTCGAATGTACCAAATCTAGTTTCCAAAGCCTTCTGCTTCGCTCTCCAAGCTTTGGCATAGCTTATGGTGTACTGAAACCTTTGCTCTATTGTAAGTATGATGGCACGTGGCTCTAAATCCAAGTTGCCCACAATCTCCCTATACATTGCATTTGCAACAAACCTGAAGATATGTTTCTATGTGATTGGGCAGACTCCGTAAGCACGCACGTGTGTGGGACGACTATAGAACACTTCCAAACGGTATCCCATTTAGGCCGGTACGCATGCACACGCCATTGGCAACCCTCCATCTAGCATCCGACATCGTGACGTCCACCGATCCGACTGCGAACCTTAAAGGTTCTACGGTTTATTACCGCCTATGCCGCCACCGCTGAACCTCACTCTTATTCTTGTAAATGGCACCTTACCTCACCTCATTCCTATCTCGACGCCACGAAAGTGTTCACCCTCGTTGACCACCAATCTATTGAATCGACATGCATCCCACTGTGAGGGAAATGCTCTTCGTCAGTTCGTGTTCGTTACTCAAATTGTCATACTCCGCTCTTCGCCTCCATTGCATCAACCAACGATTTAATGTTTTCTCCTCGCCCCACGCCCTCGTGGTTCCGAACATCCGGATTTGGAACATCGCTTCCTCATCTCGCACACCTTCGATTCGGCCACTCTCCCCAACTTCCTCTCGCTTCATCACCACCACCTCCTCCTCGATCGTATGGTCAAGATCTTGGTTTTACGAAATGCTTTGCCAACAACACTAATGGCCAACCATTTTCGATTGCCAATCTTATGTACGAGCTCCAAGACTTTGGCCCTTCAGCTTCTACTAACTCCCAAGACGTAATCCCGTCTCGAGACCCCACTCCGCAGCTTCAGATCATGCAATTCCCTATCCAAGGAGAACATGTTGTACAACCATCTCGTTAACCGTGCTTCCACTTAACGCCACCAAAGACGTGACAAGCCGACCATAACACTTGGGAAATGACTAAGTTCCACCCCTTGTGCACCCATCTGCGGAACCCTTCTCCGTAGTGTATTTTAAATTCTACTCGCTCGCTCATACCGCAAACATTTCATTGATTTTAATGATGGCACGACAAAACGCTACCACATTTCAACTCTTAATCTACTCATACGATTTACAAAACCCATATCGTTAACCTACCACGTCGAGAGAGCTTGTGCGAAGTTTTGGGAACACACGGCACAATCCTCAGATACTACCTACTAAATAATTAAAACTCTACACAATCCGATCGCTAACTCGTGAATTTAAACAAACTACTGCTAACCTTGCAAAATTCAAAATCACTAGATCTTTTTTCTATAAAACTAGTAATACAATCGAAATCCCGTATACTACCTACTAAATAATTAAAATTCTACACAATCCGATCGCTAAATCGTGAATTTAAATAAACTACTGCAAACCCTGTTAAATTCTAAATCACTAAATCGTTTTTCTATAAAACTACTAATACTACCGAACTCCCCTATACTAGCTACTAAATAATTAAAACTCTACACAATCCGATCGCTAAATCGTGAATTTAAATAAACTACTGCTAACCCTGCTAAATTCAAAATCACTAAATTGTTTCCTGCTAACCCTAATTTTTAATACAATCTTTTTTCTGTAATTTCTAGTACAATTCAACGCTATATTTCAACACTAATAAACTCTATTGCTAATCCTAATTTGATCACTACAATGAACATTAAAAAAATGACAAAAAATTTTTTACCTCAACCCGCGACGAAATTCTCCTCTCCTCTCTTCCTCCTCCTCTCTTCTCTTCCTCCTCCTCTCCCTTCTCTTCCTCTCCTCCTCCTCCTCCTCCTCCTCTCCCTTCTCTTCCTCTCCTCCTCTTTTCTCTGGCGAAGGCGATTTAAAATGGCGATGGCTCGGTGGCATTTGGAGAAATGAGGTCAAGGCCTCAAGGCAAATAAGCCTCTCTGTCGCAATTCCAAATTATGACGACCTGTCATAATTTGGAATTGCGACCACAGGCTCGTCTGATCTGTCGTAATTCCAAATTGTGACTATACCATTAGTCGCAATTTGGAATTGCACAGACTCTTGTATCCATTCCAAATTGCGAGAGATGGGTATTTCTGTAAAATTTTTTTCGGCATATTATTTCTGTAATTGTTTTTAAAAAATATATTATTTTAAAAAAATTCTGCAACCTGCACGTATACCTAGGGTTTACAATACCGATTCATATGCCCAGGCTTTACAATACCGATTCAAACTGGAAAATCGAAACGAGGCGAGCAGCGAGAATAACAGAGTATATAGCTTAGTTTCTTGTCCGCACATATGCCCAGGGTTTACAATACCGATTCAAACTGGAAAATCGAAAAGAGGTCGACAGCGATTTTTGCTCGAAAATCGCTAGAAATCAAATGGTTTCAAAGTCAAATTTTTGAATTCGACGGTAAAAAAGCCAAAAATCGACCGACTAAGCGAAATTGTTCGACAGCCGATTTTTGAGTAATTTCATCGAAAATCGAGCTATCTACGTCGCATAAAATTTTTCAAATTTTTTGAATTGGACCGGTTTATCAAGGTAGCTCGATACGGTTGAAAATTGCGATTTTCATTTATTTCTAAACCCAGCATATTCCTAATATAAACGGCGTACTAATCTCCACGGTTCGCCAGTGTGCAGGCACGTCGTCGCGCGAAGTTGCGAACAATGTTTCCTCTGGCAGATCTGGCTAGAGCGCAACAAACGCGTCTTCCATCAGTAGACCAACAGAGTAATAATCAGACTAATCAGGGATGAGTCTAGGATGTGATGCTCTGCAGGAGAGTTAGGCCTGAAAGCCCTTCTCAAACCGCGAAACGTGGCCTTTTTATATTATTTATTTATCTTTTCCCGTTCGTTAGCCTTAGCTAACGCCTTATAATTGATGTCTGAAGCACAGTTAGAGCACCCTAACATGTTAGTAGTTTCTTCGATATGATATCAATGATTAATGATTAGGTGAAGAGAAGATTAAAGAAGAGAGAAAAGCAGCTTGGGCACACAAACAAAAAAAACACTAAAAAATATGTATTGAGAAGAAGAGAGTTGTATCCAATTACATACTAGTCTTGTAATTAGGTGAAGAGAAGATTAAAGAAGAGAGAAAAGCAGCTTAGGCACACAAACCAAAAAAACACACTAAAAAATATGTATTGAGAAGAGGAGAGTTATATCCAATTATAAACTAGTCTTGTATGATATTTATTTGATGTTCTCTATATATTTGTGTTAAGATAAAAAGAGTTAAAAGGGTAGTATAGTACTATTTATTTATTTATAATATGGATGTTTATAGATATTATTACAGAATTATGTATTACGAGTGCCCTTGATGCAAAGCCAGGCTTACTGGATCTTGCTCTCCAATCATCACCCACCATCACTCTGATTGCTCCACTGCTCACTGTAAATCCACTTTCCTCATGCATTCTTCTGCAGAGCTCAGCCAAGAACAGAGAACCACAAGCAATGCGAAACTGCTCTAGAGCAATGGCTTCTCCGTCCGCGGCCATCTTGGCCCTACTCGTCTCTCTGGCCGGCGTGGCCACCACCGCGAACGCCAGGTTCACGTCGATGCAGTGGACTCCGGCGCACGCCACGTTCTACGGCGACGAGGCCGCGGCGGAGACGATGGGTACGTTACGTACGTTTGCAAACGTGCATTGGCAGTGGCTGATGGCACGCTCATTTACATGCTTTTGCTTACAAAATGATGATACGTTTCGTAGGTGGGGCATGTGGGTACGGCAACCTGTACGCCGGCGGTACGGCACGGAGCTGAGCACGGCGCTGTTCCAGGATGGGTACGTACGTGCTACCACTACCAGGCGCGGTGGACGGGCTCGTCGTGGTGCTACAGGGTCTAGGCTAGGCAAGCCCGTACCAATAGCAGAGCAAAGTACTCAACCGCACAGGGCTCCCAAAAGTTAGGGCCCCTAGTTTTCATTTAATCTTCGAATGCTATGTGTTTAACATCTTTTAAAAAATTACTATTGCTACAATAGTTAATCTGGTTTAATCAAACCTTTTTATTACCTTCTTACTGAGAACTTCCCCACCTCTCTATTACTCTTTCATTTTCCTTTTGCTTTCGTACAGTTGTTATTCCTATATATCTCTTCTTTGCATGTGAAAATTAACTCCTCTGCTCCTAATTCTTCTTCTTCTAAGTAACTCTTGATTTCCCTAAAATAATCCCGACAGCGGTGATGTATCAATCCACTCCATTTTCAACTATTTATTTGGTATTTTTTGTGGACTCGACAGCATACTTCATGCTCTTGTCGCATTCTCCCGATATGGATGTTATTCACTTATTCTAGCTTTCATCCACCCCTTCTAAAGTCAGGAGATGTGAATCTTGTTATGAAAAGCATAAGACAAAAAAAGAGAACCAAAGAGGTAACATGCCTAATTTATATTAAATTTAGCACGAGGCCTCTAAAATCTCTGGTACGCCCCAGGGCTAGCTGGTGATCACGGTGACCGGGACCAACCTGTGCCCGCTCAACTAGGCGCTCGGCTCCGGCTGGTGTCCGCCCCGCACCCACTTCTACCTCGCCAAGCCCACCTTCACAAAGATGGTCGACTGGCACGTCGAAATCGTTCCTGTCATGTACCGCAGGTACGTCGGTCACGCTCGCTCGTTCACCGGGTGTCTTACCTAAGGTGTCAGATATGCCCTGGCACCTCCAAAGTTTGAAAAACGTCAGGACATCGTATCATCGGTGGATCGAATTTATTGACTAAATTGATTCCGGTTTTGGTTGTTTGGGATTTGTAAAACCTTAGAACTATTTACATTGTATTTTTAGCAATTTTGAATATATGTGTTGGATTTATATTGTTGCGAAACTATTATACAAGACTATAGGATTATGCATGTGAAGCGTAAATTCTCATTAAAATTTTTCTAATTCCACCGGGGCCCTTACCAGTTGGAGTAAGACGACTAATGTGTTAACTGTCAACGTCAGGGTGCCGTGCGTTTGGTGGGGGTGGGGGGCTACAGGGGAACGCGTGCTCGCGTTACAGGGGAACGCGTGCTGGTGGTTGGCGTACCGTGGTGAACGTGGCCGGCGCCGACCACGTCGGGGACGTGGGTGAGGGACAGCACCACGGGCCACGGGGTGGATTACGCATGAGCCACAACTGGGGCGCCGCGTCGTACCTCGGCCGGCTCGGCGGCCAGCTTCAAGCTCACCTCCTACACCACCCGGCAGACCATCGTCGCGGCCGACGTCGCGCCGCCAAGTTGTTGCGTCGGGCTCACGTACGAGGCCCGCGTGAAACTTCTCCTAGGGGAGGCGAGCGGAGTACGTTAGCATCATATTCATATATAGCAGCAGGTAGCAAGGGCTATGATTCTGACAACGCTCAGCTCCGCTGTCTAGTGTTTTCTACCACGGTCGTTGTTTCATATCACTTCAGTTTAGAGCAGGTTCAAAATGTCGACGAGATTTCGAAAATCTTGACCAAGATTTTAGATTTCGGCAGTGGTCGAGATTTCAAATCTCAGCAGAATATTTTTTTTTTGAAAATTTTCAAATTGCTACAGTAATTTTGATGAAAGATTTTGGCTCTTTGGATCGGTTTGCATGTTGTTTGGACCGGGTTTTTTCACCAAATTTTTGGTGCCGAATTGTAATGCCTTTTCTAATGAATACATGTGAAAACTTTGCAACAAGCTTAGCGAAGGGCTGTAGTCCGTGAGGTCCCTAGTTCGAATCCAGGTTAACTTTTCATCACCAAGACAATAAAAATACCAAAATTAATGGAAGAAACGCCCACCGTGGGGCTTGAACCCACAGCTAGAGGGTTAAGATCCCTGCGCTCCTACTGACTGAGCTAGACGAGCCCATAAGTACCATTGATGAGTAATGACCTCAGTTATGTATTGTTTCTGCAGGGGTTGAAAAGGCCAAAATTTTGGTCATACACAAAAACAGGGCCTGAATCTACCCTGCTTTTATTGCATGGAGTTCTGTAACAAGATCAGATGTTCGCTAGCTTACCTGTTATCGCATCTAGCTTATATGGGACAGGGATTACATGCAGTTTGAATAGAGACTGCAAGTTAAGTAGTCCCCATTCAACAAAGCCGACGGCTCCAGCGAATCAACGGTCTAGATCGTCCAAAGCAGTGCGCTACAGTAGCTTACAGTCCTCATTCAACTACACGTGAACCCTGTCCAGCTTATATGTTACTCCATCCGTTTACCAATATATATCATTCTAGCATTTAAATTTTCTTTCTAAATATATATCTTTCTATAATTTCGAGATGACATGTTACCTTTTTTTTTCTCTTTCTATACCCCTCCCTTTAGCTATTTTCAATATCATTTACTACCATGAACTAGAGTAAAAGCACACCATCTAAATCTAAAGATATAATAAAAAGAGTCTTTTATTCAGGAACAGAGCAAGTATTCCGGAACTAGGATGTAACCTTTCAAGGGGTGTTTGCTTGACGGTGGGTCGCTTGATGCGCATACCGACAGGCAAAAAGGTTTCCACACCCCAACGGGTTAAAATCCGGATCCTCTCTTTTGCTCTCTCCTTCTGTTGTAAAACATGCACCTATGTTTAGTATTTCTGTTGCCAGTAATGGAAATTCAAAAGGAGTTCAATTAAAAAAGCCACAGAACATTTATTCGTAAAATAACACACACAGAGCAATTCTTTTGAAGAGAGATTACTAACACAACCAAGGGTTAAAGTTCAATGTTATCCAAACATACATCACTCAAGCAATTTCAACAGTTACAAACTGGTTTTAGTTCGGCCAATACCAGAACACACATCAAATAGGGTCCACGGTGGTAATGGACAGACAGTTCTCCAAAGATTCCACTTTTAATTATAACTGGTCAAATTCCATATTTTTCAGGTGCAGTAATTTAAGATTTTGCAACTACTATGCGGATGTGCAGGATGGATCTCTAGTAAACCAACCTCCTCAAACCAGGGCAGGGTACTGCTTGGCCTGCAGACGAACACGCCTCTTATATTCTGCTGGATCCTGCAAGATAGAAAAAATAATGCCAACGAATGATATGGAAGAATAAGGGATGTCAGACTATTGTCCAATTTTTCTTTCTAACCTGGATAAAAAGGTGATAACCATCGGTTTGAGCAGGATCAGCTGGATTAGGCTGATCAAGCAAGTCCTGTATTCCAACTAGAATCTGTTTCACAGTGATAGCAGGTCTCCAACCCTGAGAATTTGCAAATAGTACTGTAAATTAGGTAGTGTGGCATTAAATGAATCCTAAAAATAGCTAGCAGGCTTACACTGTCCTCATTAAGAATCGACAGGCAGACTGTTCCTGAAGGATAGACATTTGGGTGGAAAAAGCCCTGCGGGAACTTGCATTTGGGAGGTTTGCTAGGGTAGTCCTCACTGAAATGAAGGGTAAGAGGGTAGTACCCACCTTCCCAATCAGTCTGCATAAATGTTAAGGGAATATTTAAAATATCATCCATTGGTCATAAATTGCAGAACGTTTGCTAGGAATTAACAGAGAAGACAAACAAGAGAAACACAAAGTGAATAAACCAATATTCATGCTACGAAAATCATATTACAGAATTGGAGAAAGATAATAAGCAGCATGCTTAAGAAAACAGATGCGAGAGATTAGCAAAGTTCACCAGATGCAAGACAAAATGTTTTGCACTCCCAGTGGCAATGACTATGAAGACAGTGGTGATGGAGGCACACAATCCATCTATCAACAACTCCCTCCTACAATATTCCTTCCCCCGTTAATCCAATAATCACGCACACAGTCCACACACTGTTACATTGTTGTGAATGATCAGAAAAGTATATTCTTGCACTCCTTCCCCACGCCTCATGGTTAGGGGTGGAAACAGATCCAATACAAATCGAATAGTGCCTTACCACATTATTTGTATTTTTTAAACAAATACGAATATGAATTCAAATATTCTCGAATACAAATTGAATATTGTAACAAACACAAATTCAAATCAAATATCTACTCAATTCGGTTGGATCCAGACATCCTCGTAACTATTGTAATATGGAGATATTAATGATATTTTATCCTCGTACAATCACACAATCATTCTAATTTATTAATTTCACCTAAGCACTACGAATTCACATTGAATTTTAAAAAAAACTTGTCTAAAAAATTAGTTTTATTGCAGTAAAATACGTATATGGCTTCATCGAATATGAATACGAATAGTCTGGATAAAAAAACATTTCAGATGGTAGAAGTCCATAACATATTCGCATCCATATTTTTATGCAAATTGGAATATGAACAGAAAAAAATTGCTAATTGGATGAGAAAATTTATACTGTATTCGTATCCTTTCAAATACGGCAGTCAAATAATACAGATAGTTCGCATCCACCCCTACTAGGGATGGCAATCTTACCCGATTACCCGTGTGCCCGCGGGTAAAAACCCTAATGGAGGTGGGTATGTTCCTCTTTTATTACCCGCGGGTATGTTTATGGGGGCCAAACTCTACCCGATGGGTAAACGGGTATGGGTATAGGGGAGCTTCACCTGCATCTGCTCCGCCCGACACCATCACCTCCTATTGACATACGGGCTAAAACAGGCGCCTAGTTGGCCCCTCGATCCCCAATTTGTAGTATCTCATTTCAGTAATTGTTGAACTTGACCATCTGTGTATTATTTGTTTGCATATATTATTTTAATTATTATTCTTATGTACATTTAAAATTTTGAATCATTGATAATTATTCTTTAATCCATAGAATGTTGCTAATACCTATAACTTCATCAAAAGATTGTATTAGTATCATAACTCATTAGCTTCTAGTACCATTTGGTTGGAAAGATTGTTGATGGTGGCGGGTAATGGGTATACCATGGTATCGGTACCATGGGTAACGGTATGGGCGAGATTTTTCAGCATGACTCTTCAGGGTATACCGTGGGGAGATTTTGGTTCGCGGGTATGGGTATAGACGAGTACTACCCGTACCCGCCGCACCCGATTGCCATCCCTAACCCCTACTCATGGTTCTCAGAGATGGTAGGAGTGAAGCATGGCATCTGAGCAACACTGCTAATTGCTAAATCACTAGTTATAGCAAAACAACTTTGCAGTAACCCTTGGTGTTGCCACGGTGACATTAGAATGGTTAAAGGCTAAGTCATGCTAACACAAAAATCTATCCTCGTAAACAAAGTATGGAGAAAGCATACCTCCTAATATTAGCCCCTAGATTGAGATAACTAGTAACTTTGTCAGGAAGAACTGATGGCTAGTAATTTGGACAGGAAGAACACCATAGTTCATACTACGCAATCAAACCGACAGGCAATACAGTCCATGGATAAAATACCAGACCAAAACTGTAAAAGGGCATGCAACCAGCACCAATCTAACCTACTAATCTCCCATGATACCATCAGGACGGAGCAGCAAACCTAAATCCCCCCGCATGCGAGATACATTGAGCAGAATCACCAACAAAAACAACACCTTCGCCTTACAATCGAACCAGATCGAATCCAAGGGGGGTGTTTCTGGTGCCTCAGTCTTATCCAGGTACTTACCCCCTGCTTGCCCGGGATTGTGGACTGCCAGATCATGAGGTTCGCCGACCCGTCGGCCATAGTCTCCGGCTTCGCCACGAACCCCTGGAAAACCAAGAAAGGACCGTCAAAAACCCGAATCGTCGGAACGGGACCGGGGAAGAGAAGCTGAGAGCAGAGGGCAAGTTGGACGGTACGGACGTGGGGGTGGTTCTTGCGCCACGCCTTGCGCTCCTCCGCGAGGCGGCCGCGCGCGATCCCTCCCGACATGGCGGCGGTGGCTGGGGCTGGCGACTCTCTCTCGGCCCGTTCTGTACGGTTCGGGTTTGGGTTTCGGAGACTCTGGAGGCGAACTGCTCCTTTCTTTCTTTTTCTTATTTTTATAGGAACTGTTAATTTAAGATCACACTGTCTAAAGACTAATGGCAGCATCTTTTTTTAAGACTCTCTTTATGACAAGTGGCACCATCTCTTTTTTTTCTCTACTTTTCTTCTCTCTTGATAACCCTCTCTTTATGGCGTGGCATCATTAGGGGTGCAATCGGATCGGATTCGGACGGATATCGCTCTTTCCGTATCCTAAACCATATTTTTTATCGGATTCGGAATCGGATTCGATAGTGTCGGATACTGAATACGGCACGGATAATATCGATTGCGGATTCAATCGAATCTGAGCGAATCGATACTGTTCGAATAATTTTATCGGATAACGCTACGAAAAACAGATATCACAAAAGCACACATATAGTACCGATTAACCAACCATATGAGTGCAACATGCAACAAGATTATCGCAATCTAGTAAGTCATTTTATCGGGCAATCCAACAAAGTTGAAAAAGCACGCTCAATTTAAACAGTACACAAATGAAAAGTTACAAAACATAAACGGTACATAAATAATATCACGATAACATGACCATAACTTCACGTCTTCATGAAAGAGACAATAAGACAAGTCAATAATATTTGGATTACATTACACAATTAGAAGACTCAACAAAGACACAATTTTATATAAGAGTTTAAAGACTGAAGTGGCTAAACCAAGCTCGCAATATCTCATGTAGACAACTAAGTTCATACAAATCTCACTACATCATCATACAAATCATAGTCCTTGCTCTGAGGATGGAAGAGGATGTTCATGAGATAAAGTATCTTCTCAAGGAATTCCTTTATCTTTGCCTGGATGTTTTCCAGGATCCACTGCATCACTCCAGGAGGAACACTAGAGGTCTCCTTGACTCTTGAGATTAGTTTCTTTAGCTAAAAGACAGGGTAGGTTGAGTCAGTGCAGATTCACCCAACATAATAAACAAGAAATTTAACGGAACTAAATAAGGTGATTAAGTCTATAAGCTTCACATGACACAAATCAAAAGGATTATCAAAGGGTTGCTGCCTGGCCCATCAGGTACAATTAAGCATGCTGACAATGTGTATATAATATAAGATAGGCCAAACCATAATCAAGGAACAACCATTATGCAGTTCAATGGGGCCATGCTCACATAGTAACATTATCCAGATCTGAACCGGATGGATGACTGCATCCTTTAGTCTCCGAAGCAGCTCTGAAAGAAAAAATAGTGAAAATATCTACAGCGAAGATGATATTCAGTGTTTTGACCCTGTTGGCCAGTCAGGCTGCTACACCATGCGCCCAATACTGAAGGGTTCAGAAAGGAACAATTACTTCGTCAGAGAATCAGGTAAATGCACAAACATATTTCTGAAGGCTACTTGTTACTTCAGAGTACTACTATCAGTAGTAGATTAATTAATCCAACGATATCACAGTGTATTCCTTCCTTCAATGGAATCAAGAATCAGATGATGTGCACTATCAAATCCTACCCCGCTGCAATCCCTACTACGAACGTGCTACTAACACCCATCAGATTGGATATAAATCGTAATTAATGGACTTCTAGTTTTTGAATTTCGATGTCTGATGCTACCACACTATAACTCAACAATAATCTTGTGAACCCTTTCTTGGGCATGAAGAATCACCAGAGCAGAGGAGGAATCGAGGAGAACTCCACTTGAGCTATGCATTTCTTGGCCTGATGAAGAGTAGGAATCTTCCACATCCTCTAACTTCCATGCAGAGGAGGAGGGCTGAGGGCTCGGGTGGGCGGTGTTCAGGCGACGGCGGCGGCGGCGTCGGAGGAGGAGAAGGCTAGATCTGGATCGCGCTAGAGCCCGGAGGGTCAGCTGGAGGCTAGGGCTAGAAGTAAAGTTTAACTCAACTAGAATATATAGTCGGATATCCGATAAATGAAATCCGGATATTTCAAAATCTAATATACCGATCCGACGGATAGTACGAATCGAAATAAAATATCTGAAACCGAATCCGAATCCAAAATTATAAGAAAAAATATCCAACCGATCCGAACCTATTCGATTGGATTAACGGCAAAAATCCGATCCGATTGCAACCCTAGGCATCATTCCTCTATTCCCTTCCTCTTAAAACTTAAGATAGTTTTTGTATTTCAAATTTTTCCAACAATTTTTTGAAAATAAGAATTTTGTAACCACTTTTGAAAGTTTTTTTTAAAAAAATTTTGAACCAAAAGTTTATTGCACAGAAATTTTTGATCCGGAAGTTTTTGAATTGAATGATTTTGTAGCTAAAACTTTTTTATTTAAATTTTTTTGAGTTGAAACTTTCAAATATGATTTTTTTATTTAAATATCTTGATTTAAAACTTTCTGATTTGAATTTTTTTTGAATTTTAATCGAAACTTTTCGAATCAAAAGTTTTTTGAATCAAAACTTTTCAAATTGAAATCTTTTGAATTGAAAGCTTTTGAGTTGAAACTTTCTGAGTTGAAACTTGCTAATTTGAATTTTTTTTAAAACTTTTCGCGTTGAAACTTTTCGAGTTGAAACTTTCTAATTTAGAATTTTTCAATTTAATTTTTTTTAGTTTTAAATTTTGAGTTGGATTTTTTTTTCAAGTTGAAACTTCCTATTTAAAATTTTCAAAGTTGAAATATTTTAGTTTTAAATTTTTGTGTGAGAGAGGGAAGAAGGGAGTGGGAGAATTGAGTAGGGAAAGGGGAAGGGAGGTGGATGGAGAAGATGATATATAGCATTTTGGAGAAGGTGTCTTTAAATTTGTTAGTTTGAGGTTAACTTTAAAATATTCGTACCTTTTTTATTTTCTTTTCTTTTGGTTTATTGATTTGATTACTACCAGGGATAGGAATGGAGGGTTCTATGGGCTGGCATGTCAGCGGGAGGTAGGTGGTGATGACATGTGTTGTTTGGTTCAAGGGATTATCTCATCTTAGAATGGTCTGGTTCTGCTAAAATATATTCGGCCTTTTGGTTTTAGTTGTTAAGATATATCTGGACTTTTAGTTTTGGTGGACGAATTTCAAAACTACTTCTAAAGAGTTATGGATATAAATATAGCACCATATACTGTGCACACAGGCCTTCCCGTGTACACATCATGCACACCAACCAACAAAAGCCACAAAAAATTTTGAAAAAAATTGTAGATGTACTTCATAGATTACTCTATCTATGTATAAAATTGTAGATTCAAATTCATTATATATCAAGAGTTATAAAAAAGAGAAAATTCTGACTTGTTATAATTTTCTCTTTTTCTCTTTTTTGTAACTCTCGATATATAATGAATTTGATTTTGAAACTTCATACATAGGTAGAGAAATCTATGAAGTACATCTATAATTTTTTTTCAGAATTTTTCGTGACTTTTATCAGTTAGTGTGCATGGTGTGTACACGGGAAGCCTGTGTGCACATGATATATTGCCTATAAATATAGCGTCCTATTTATACATGAGAAACAATCTAAAATCTAATAAAGAGAAAATAGTCTTGCCCAATATATCTTGTGTTCTTCATGATTATTTTGGTTATTCGATCAATGTATCTACGATAGTCGTCATCGTTTTACAACACGTTAGCTCTACAAGATCAATCTAAGTCCAGCGTATATCATTCTATATTCATGGCAAGTAAATCAATTTTGTTTCCTTGATACTAATTATATTAGATTAATCTAGAGCTGATTCCCATACCGCTCAAACAAGAAATCGACCTCATTTTTGTGCGCTCTGTCTGCACTCCCAATTAACATTATTTCGCGCCCAGGATGGCCCATCGGACCAATTCAAAGGTGTTTTTGGAAGAAAATATAGGAACTGTTGGAGAACAAGGTATTTTATAGACCCAAAATTTTTTAGAAATGTTCCAATCTAAAAATATTAGGAGTCTAAATATTAAGAACCGTTGGAGATGCTCTTAGCTCCTAGATCAGAATATCAGATCTACCACGCTGTTCTTCTCGCCATCACGTCATAGCCACCGAATCGCTGCGCTCAACGCGCAACGACGCTGGACCTGACACCGGGCCCGCCATACACGACCACGTGCAGCCCAAGGCTGATATGGCCCCTAGACCAACATGGCTGTCGCCCCGTTATTTTCAACTCGAAGGCCGAAATTTATATGGGCCGCGCTATTTTTGTTTTTAGCCAAGAATAGGTTAATTGCAATAAGTTTTGACGGTTACGAAGATTTTGCATTTTAACCTGTGAAGCTCGGTTAAATTACTAAATTATTTTACAGCTATGACGCTTTTATATTCTGGATCCTAGAGTTTCTAGTAATTCCAAAAAATAGTTAATACATTGTAAATCTTTATACTAAATTCTAGAAACTGAATTTTTAAGTACGTGGGTACCCATAAATTTATTGAATCTTAGGCTTAACACACATTAAAAGCTTCAGATCTCTAGATTTATTTTTCTTAGTATAATTCTATGTTTATATATGCATAATTTATTTTCTATTATTTTTGATAGTTCTATAAAATTTTCGATAATTAGTACAAAATTATGAAAAATACATAGAAAATCTTTTAAAATTTTAGATAATTATCTAATGAATATATATAGACCAAACTTTATTGATTCAATGATAAGTATGCAACATAATTATTTTACCAGCAGTAAAATATTTATTTTTGCTTGCATATAGAATATGTCAGACATCTCAAAAAAGGAATTTGTTGAGCTCGCCCTAAATGGCAGCAATTACCTCACCTGATTAATAGATGCTAAGATCAATTTGGTAGCTCGATCTCTTAAAGTTGTAATTACCTAGCTTAAAGCTGGCACCTTTGATCTTCCTGAAACCACCAAGTGTATGGCTCTACACTTCTTAAAGCACCATCTCCATACGGACTTGAAGGTCGAGTATTTAATGTAGGAGGACCCGTTAGCACTATAGAATTTTCTGATGGAATGTCATAGCAGAGATTTATCCTACTGTTAGAAGCACATCACGAATGGATCCTCCTATGCTTCCAAGACTAAAAACCCGTAGCAGCATACAACTCCGTCATGTATAAGTCTATCTCTAAACTACATTTCTATAACAAGAAAGTTACACATGCTAAAATAATAAACAAGATGTGTATTTTTCACCTCAACATGACGATACTGCAGTACCAGTACTGTCATGCCAAATACCAGAAGTATTCTAATCTTATATACACTTTGATAAAAGTAGAGAAGCATGATGAACTCCTGAAGAAGAATCATCATATTTTTCTCAATGGGACATAGACAATGCCCGAAGTGCATGCCAATATTCAACAAGCTAGTAGTAGCCATGGTTGCGAAAAAGGCCAAAGGCATAAAAGGGGAAAATGGAAGAATGATGGAATACAGAAAGAAAGAGGCAAGCCCAAGTGGAGAAATAGAGGTAAAGGAGAGACAGAAAATGAAAATGGTTCAAATACCGTCTAAATGGTTTCCATGTATTTTACAACCATTGCTTGATTGCTAAATTATACTTACGCGTGGCTAAGTTTAATGGGTGAATGGTTTGTACATGGAGATAGAAAATAAGGATGATACAAAATACCTACTCATGTCTAGGTTTAAAGGATGCAATAAACATGTGGCTAAAAAACTTCGTTCCTTCTTTTTAGGATTATACTATACATATATAAAACTAAAGTTTATATTATGATGAAAACTGTCGGCGTTTGGGGAACAAGCCCCTCGCCGAGCTTACTTATTGATTGAGAGATCAACCGAGCCCCTTTTCCCGCGGAGGGCTAGCGTCCGAAGAATGTCGTGGAAGGAGGTCGAGCTACCGAAGGGGGCAGCGAGCAAGGGGGTTTTTATACTGGTTCGGGCCTCTCACGATCGAGATAACAGCCCTACGTCTAGTACTTCTTTGCTCGTTATCTTGATGCTTACAAGGGCCTGGCAGGGCTTAGCTTTGCCTATGCCCGGTTACAAAAGAGTGTTGCTATTACTACTCTTGTGTATGCCTTTTCTAAGTTGGTTCTTCCTAGCGTGCGCTCCTCTCCTTCTTCTCCCTCCACCGTACGTGTCTTGTTTCTTTGGCGTGTCCTCTTCTTTCCTTTGCATGTGTGTGTCCTTTTGCATGTGTCTGAGGAGGTATTTATAGGCGGTTTATGACGATCACATCCGAATGTCACGCCCTTACGTGTCCTCGCGTGGCAGCAACTGCCCTTTGATTTCCGCCACGCGGCGTCGTGGATGTGATGGGCCTGAATCGTGGCGCAACGGTTAACGCAGTTGCCGCCACGTCGCCTTTACAGCCCGAGCACGACCTGCGGGGCATGCTCGGGATTCTTTCTTGGTTGTGCCCGACCTTGGCCGCCAGCCCGAGCAATCATGCTCAGAGGGCTAAGCCGCACGCTCGCGGACGGGTATGGCCGGCAGCTGGCGCGTTCGAGGATTTTCCTTTGGGACGACATCAAAGGGGAGCATGGTCGGTCGAAGAAGGCTCACGGGCACGATGGTCCTTATGATAATTTATCCAATCCTCGACAGCTAGCCCCCGAGGCTCAAGTGGAAAAACTACTTGATAGGGGCTTTCCTCTTGAGCCTTCAGACTCACAGGAGGGATTGGGATCTCGTGGCGATAAACTACCTTGGCATGGGGCTGAAGTCCTGCAGCGAAACATTACCGCAGCATCCGAGCGACCTTTACTCGGGCAAAATTAAAACTCTGCAGTGGAGCACTACTGTAGCCTCCGAGCAATCCTTGCTCGGGAATGGAATTAGAGTCCTGCAGCGGAGCACTACTGCAGCCTCCGAGCAATCCTTGCCCGGGAATGGAGTTAGAATCCTGCAGCGGAGCACTACTGCAGCATCCGAGCAACCCTTACTCGGGAATGGAATTTGAATCCTGCAGCGGAGCACTACTGTAGCATCCGAGCAATCCCTGCTCGGGAATGGAATTAGAATCCTGCAGCGGAGCACTACTGCAGCATCCGAGCAATCCTTGCTCGGGACGAAGCATGTCTTTCTGGCGGGGACCGAGGCCCGATCAAAATAGGGCTCGAGCGGCGAAAGGTCGTGACGGTTCTTTCTCATGAAGCCTCGCGAATGCAGTTCTTCGAGTTTTTGAAGCGTGCCTTTATTGGATAGTTTTGGAAACCGCACGCCATGCGCTGGATTTCCATGAGCGAGGCGAGAGCGATTTTACGTCAGATCAAACTTCTCGCTTTATAAATACTCGGCGGGAACAGTATGGAGACTTTCTTCTTCTGCATCTCGCAATCAAACTCTAAAGCTTTCCAACCTTCAAGCTCTCTCGCCCTTGCGCCCTTTCTCCAAACCTTTCCCATGGTGAAGTTCGGCCCGACCAAGATCACCGAGGAGAGGCTTCAGGCGCTCGAGGGCTTCGGGTACCTTGACATGGGTACCTGGCGGATCCCCATGGCGAAGGAGCTCTGTGCGAAGAAGCAGCGAAATCGTCATGTGCAAGCTCTACACGTCAGCCAGGCCGAATGCCCGAGAGTGAGTTTCTCGAGTGCATGCTGCGCCTAATCGAGTCTTGAGATCACTAATCTGAATCCCAACTCTATCCTTGTTTTGGCCATCTTCTCACACCTTTGCGAGGGATTCGTGGGCATCTTGCCCACGGCAAGCCTCTTTTTTCATTTCTACTCCTTGTTTACAAGACTGCAAGCTTTCACCACCGATTCTCAGTATTTCGCCTGCAGTTGACCACGACCATCTGAGTACCCTTTCTTACTCTCAAAACTCAATGTTGGTGGTGACTCTGGTTCTACTGAGAAGGTGGAGGAAGCACTCTCCATTGTCTGGAGCAGCGGTGCCCGGCCGAGACCTCACGCTTGCCTGCAAGCCGAGGAGGCGGGCCTTGATGACGATCGTGAGCTCACGAACATGGGGCTCCATTGGTGGGACATCTCCTCGAGAGCAGGTGTCCCTCCGAGGAGGAGGAGCATCCTTTCTTCAAGGTCTCTAGGTGGCAAGATCTTACCCGAGAGGCCGACTCGTAAGTCTTATGGTCTTAATCAATTTCCGCTTTGCATGCACCATTTATGCCCGTGCTGACTCTTTTTGTTGATCGGTGGCAGCCCCGAGCTTCGACTGGATGGACAAGAGGGTCGCCGAGATGTTCGACGCCCCAAAGGGTAAGGAGCTCGAGCACGGGCGGTAGGTCCCGAAGAATGTGCTCGAGCAGAGCGAAGTGGTAAGTTATTTAACAACTCATGCTTGAGGGAAAACGTCTCGAGCGTCTTCTGATGTCTCTTTGTTTTCGGCAGGAGAAGATCGCCCTCCAGGCGACAGTGGCCGATCTTAAGCCATTGTCCGGCGGCCAGGTGGTGCTCATCCCCGCTGCCAAGAGCAAGAAGGCGAGGGGCAAGAAACAAGCTCCGCCCCCGCCTCCTACTCGGTCGACGAAGAGGCGGGCGACCTCGACCAAAAGCCCTCCACGGCAGCACTTGGAGTTTGCCGACAAGAAGGAGGTAAGCGGCCTGGATGAAGGATTATTCCGCGAAGAACCCAGAGCTGATCGCCTGCTTGCAACAGATCGCGGAGAGGGCGAGGCTGATCGAGGAGGCGAGGCAGGCCGAGCGCAAGGCACTGGATGGCCAGCTTGCCGAGCTCAAGGCCAAGTACGAGCAAGCTATCTCAGTCCCCCGGCTGTGAAGCCTGAGGAGAAGGAGGACGAGGATGTGGCGCCCCTCGTGGCAAGGTGCGTGCACTCGAAGAAGGCACTGGAGGCGGTCGACATGGAGAAGGTCGACCCCCTCTTGGCGAGGATCAACCACGCCGCGGAGAAGAAGGCTGAAATCGTGGTCGAGTGATGGCCAACCCCGCTGGAGATGACAACGAGGAGCTCGCCAAAGGTAGTATTTGAACTCCGCCTTTTTCTTCTTTTTCTTTTTGCTCTTCGTTTTACTTGCCCTTATCTGAGCTAACCCCACTCTGTTGACGTGGGCGTGATAGCTCCTAGGGTCTTTCTCAATTACCGAAAAATAGCTGACGAGATCCTTGATCGTGTCCTAGAGAGGGAGCTCGCCCTCGTTGCCGACCGCGTGATGGGCGAGGCCGTCAACCTGGTGACGGCGGACGAGTTCGTCGATGACCCCGATCAAGGAGCCGAGGAATTCCTTGCCCTGGAGGGACCAGCCCCCGAGGCGCTCCTGGCCCTCTCAAGCACGGAGGACGCTCAGGAGGGGGAAGGAGAAGATCTTGCGATCTTGGGCGAAAAAGCTGCCCAAGGGAGCTCGAGGTCCCCGGGCGAACCATCTGCCCGGGAAAAGAGCGAGGAGCCTCTGAGCGTACAACATGCTCAGGGGAAGGCTGTGCTGTCCTCGAGCGGACCATGTGCTCGGGCGGACATCGAGAAGATCTTGAGCGAACCAGCCGCTCAGGAGGGAGGCACGACGTCCCCGGCGAAGTGCATGCCCTGGGGGATAACAAGAGGGTCCCGGGCGCACTCCCTGCCTAGGAAGATGACGCAACGTCCCTGGGCAAACTGCGTGCCCGGGGGGACTCCGAGGAAATCCTGGGCGAACTCCTTGCCCGAGCGGAAGGTCGATCTCCCCCGCCGAAGATGCCCGAGGGAAATCTTGCGGATCTTTGGGGGGCAGAAATCGCCAAGATCTTCCGAGACAACTTCTGCGTGTGTCTTGGTCGGGTAAGCATACTTCCTTTTTCCTTACGGTGGTAGTTTCTTCTTTGGAGTCTGGGGGGTGTCTGAGATTTTTCTGTCTGCAGGTTTGACGAGGACTGGAAGATTTTTGACAAGTCAACGCATGGTCAAGGAGGGCCCCCAACCTTTGACATTGCAGCGAAGGCCCACGACCACGGCCAAACGACGCTCGTCCCCGCACGACTTTGAGCTCAGGCAATGGGGCTCTGTCCCCGCTCGACCACGACCTTGGCTCAGGGAAGTGCGTTGACTCGGCGGTTACCAAGACCTGCACGATGGCATTAAGGCGGACGTGGGCGGCATTTCCGGAGCAGTTACAACCCACCTTCAATACGCACGAAGCCACTACCCCGGGAATCTCTCCCGACCATTACAGGCAATGTCAGGGAGGATATAAGACCTCGCAAGGCATATGTGTAGGGCAGACTAGCTAGCGATAGGCCAGCATACTCAAACAGAGCACTTGGGCTCGAGTTGTAATCATCTCATTGTACGCACAGTTAGTGAGTTACTCCACCTCCGGAGAAGACTGGACGTAGAGCTGTTACCCTCGCGGGGCTCGAACCAGTATAATTTGCTATTCCTTGCTCACTGACGCCACACACATCGACCTACGTCTACGCTATTGTTGAGTGAAGCGCTTTCTGGGTCCCCCATTCACACCGGTCTCATTTTCACTTTTGCGGTCAGGCGATTCGATCATCGACAGCTGGCGCCCACCGTGGGGCCCGAGAGCTTCGTTCAATCGGAAGATGTCACAGTTTTCAAGGTATGGCGTCCTCTGCAGCAGCATACTCCGCGAGTTCGGAGTCAAACACGGCCCCCGAGCGTGGAAGTTCCACATCCCTGTTCTCCCCTCTCGCCACTCACGGAACTGTTTGTTCTCATGGCGCTAGCCATGACGATAACATGGAGGAGGGGAGCGAGCTCAAGACCTCGAAGATGCTCGCCGGATGGCCCAGTTGCCATCAACGGGCCATAACCGCTCTCCCATGAGAGGAGCTTGAGAAGATTGGAACGTCCTCGGGACTAGGGATGGCAATCTTACGTGCAGTGTACCGGGTAAAAACCCTAATAGAGGTGGGTATGTTCCTCTTTTATTACCCGCGTATGTTTATGGGGGCCAAACTCTGCAGACCGCAATGGCCGGTATAGGTATGGGGAGCTTCACCGTGCAGTTCTGCCCAATTACCGTCATAACCTATTGATATCTGAGCTAGAATAGCCCATTTTGTGGTAACTCATTTCAGTAATTGTTGAACTTGAGCATCCGTGTATTATTTGTCTATATATATTATTTTAATTCTTATTCTCATGTACATTTGAAATTTTGAATCATTGATAATCATTCTTTAATCCATAGAATATAGCTAATACCCATAACTTCATCAAAAAGATTGTATTAAGTAACCATAGCTCATTAGCTCCTAGTGTCATTTGGTTGAAAAAATTGTTGATGGTGGCGGAGTGCGGTATACCAGTGGTGCTCCAGTATGCATGGGCGACAGGTATGGGCGAGATTTTTGCGACTCTTCATGGTATACCCGATAGAGATTTTGGTTCGCGGGTATGGGTATGGGCGAGTACTACCCGTACCCGCCGCACCCGATTGCCATCCCTACTCAGGACGCTCCAGACTCCCTCATTCGAATGAGCGCCTCCGAGCGATCGCACGAGTCATGACCGATCCCACGCGTCCGATGTCGGGTTTCTTCGGCCGAGCTCTCGCAGACGAGCTCAACAAGGCAGCTACCGAAGTTGTGCCGTCGCAACACCATGGCCTCCCTACTGGGTCCCGGTCGTTGAGGAGCGACGATAACTCCTCGCGTAGGGTCACACCTCCCCGGTCTCTCCAGGCCGGCAGCCTCGAGGCTTCGACCAGACGCCTCGCCGTCGTTCCTCGAGCGTGACTCCGGACGAAGTGCGGCGGCGACGGCAGATAAATGACTCCGCTCAAAGGCGGCCTCTCCCGAAGTCCTCGAGGCGTCGGCGGGTCCACGAGCGCCTGCAGTACCTTCCGGGTGATGCTCAGGCCCATTGCCGCGGCCGTCGAGGTCGCAGGGCGGGATGTCAAAGCGATCGGGAGTCTAGCTCCAGCAGCAGCGAGAACCTTCCCAGGCGTGCCCCTGTCCTAGCGTACGGTTGCGCGACGTTCTCCGACGACCTCCGACGGGTGCGGTGGCCGGCTCGCTTCAAGCTCGCGTTGATCGAGCGATTCGACGGGATGAAGAACCCTGATGAATTCCTCTCGATCTACACCACCGCCATCCTAGCCGCGGGAGGCGATGAGTACGTGATGGCGAACTACCTCTCGACCGTCTGGGCGGCGCCGCTGCGCACTCGGCTCTTCAACCGTAAAACTGTACTTTCCGCTCGTGGCATCAAATCCAGCGCCCCCGCCAATTTCCAAAGCCGCTACTGGCGGCCGGGGAGAAGGACTGACCGAGTGATCGAGGAAAGAATGAACCCCTCCGCGACTTCGTGCGGCGGTTCATCCGCACAAGGAATCTGATCCCTAGTGTGTTTGACGAGGCCGTGATCAAGGCCTTCAAGTTTGGCGTGCGTGACCGACGCCTCACCGAAGATCTGGAGATTACAGCGATGCTCACAGTCGGTAAGCTCTTTTGCATGGCGGAGCGCTACGCGGACGCGGACGACGCGGTCTATTGGAAGCGCGACTACGACCAAGGTAAGCTTGGCATCAATGCAGGCGAGGCTGGTCCATCTAATGCCAAGAATGCCGACCAGGGTACGGCCACCAAGAAGCGGAAGAGAGACCGCAAGCGCGATGGTGGTCGGCCTTAAATGCTGATTTCGGCGGACGGTCGGCCGCGAGGTTATGGAAATACGGACTCGGCCCGAAGAGGCCCCGCCTCGAGAAACCGACAATGACCCAAAGAGCGCAATGCCGACCTCGGCAGGATGACCGCCTGTCGTGGGACCGCCGGTCTGGGTCACGACAGGCCGATGGCCGCCCACAAGGCTCTGAGGGGCGGTCTCGGTTTGATGAAGGAAAATTTTGCCTATTTCACAGGACTCCGGGCCACGACCTGCGGGGCTGCAGGGCCTGGCAGGCCAAGCTCGAGGCCTTCTACGATGGGCGTGGGGAGATGCCTATGCTCCCGAAGGAGGGAGATGAGCCCGAAAGGGTAAACGCTGGAGAAAACCAGGCCGACCTCGACCTGGACTTTCAGCAAGGCGACTGCCGGATCGACGTCATCTTTGGCGGCTCTTCGGCGTATCAATCCCGACGCGAGATCAAGGATGCCAGCGTGGTTTACCAGGCCGCCGCTGGGAAGTCCATAGACCAACCCTGCAAGTGGGCCGGGGCAGCGATCACCTTCACATCGGAGGATGCTCCCCAAGGTATGTCGAAGGACCTCAAGACAGCCCTGGTCGTGACCCTGACCATTAGCAACACTATGGTCGGGAGGGTCATGGTCGATGGAGGCAGCTCCCTTAATCTGCTGCTAGCCAGCGCGCTCGACCGGATGCAAATTCCCCGGTTGAAGGTCAAGCGCATCACAATCCCGTTCTTCGGGATCGTTCCTGGGAGCTCAACCACTCCTCTGGGGCAGGTGGTTCTGCCCGTAACCTTCGGTGCTTCGGACAACTTCCGCACCGAGCTGATCACCTTTGAGGTGATCAAGGGTGACCTCCCCTACAACGCCATCCTGGGGCGTCCCACCCTGGTCAAGTTCATGGCGGCCAACCACTACGGTCATCGATGCATGAAACTCCAGGGCCAAGTGGCATCATCACCGTGCGCGGCAACCTCAAGGCGGCGCACGGCTGTGAGACTCAAGCCCTGGCCCTCGCTGGCTTGCTACCCCAACGAGGCCCGGAGGCGGTGGTGAAGAGTGCTCGCCAGAAGGAGGCGATCCAGCCTAATGGGGCTGCGAAGGCTGTGCCACTCGAGGAGGGTGACCCGACCAGGTGCGTCCACATCTCGGCCGGGCTGAGTTCCAAATAGGAACTCGAGCTCGTCACCTTCCTCCGCGTCAATAAAGGTATATTTGCTTGGGAGCCGGCGGACATGCCAGGTGTCCCGAGGGAGGTGGTCGAGCACAAGCGCGCAGTGCGGCCCGACCGCCTGTCAGGCGCTGGTTGCGGCGTTTCTCTCCCGAGAAGGTCGCCATAATCAAGGAGAATCTTGACAAGCTCCTGAAGGCCGGGTTCATCCGGGAGATCGACTACTCCGAGTGGTTGGCCAACCCGGTCATTGTCCAGAAGAAGGGCGGGAAGTGGAGAATGTGTGTGGACCATACGGGGTTGAATTTGGTATGCCCGAAGGACAACTTCTCGCTCCCGCGCATCGACCATATCGTCGACTCCACCGCAAACGCCAGGATGTTAAGCTTCCTGGACGCCTACTCGAGATACCACCAGATCAAGCTGGCGGTCGAAGATGAGAGCAAGACATCGTTCATCACGCCGTTCGGGACCTACTGCTACACGACCATGTCATTTGGTCTCCGCAACGCCGGCACGACCTTCCAGCGCCTGATGAACAAGACGTTCGAACCCCAGATCGGCCGCAACCTCGAGGTCTACGTGGACGACATCATCGTCAAGAGCTCTTCCGAGGGCGACCACGTTCAAGACCTTGAGGAGACCTTCACCAACCTGAACAAGCACAATATCCAGCTCAACCCGGAGAAGTGTGTGTTCGGTGCGGCTTCGGGGAAGGTGCTCGGCTACATGATCGGGGGCTCAAGGGTCGGCCCAAACCCAGAGAAGATCGAGGCAATTAAGAAGATGGCGCCCGACCTTGGTGAAACAGGTACAATGCCTCACCGGCCGTATGGCCGCTCTTAGCCGGTTCATTTCAAGGCTCGACGAGCGTGGGTTGCCATTCTTCAAGGCCCTGTACAAACAAGGAAGCTTCGAATGGACTCCCGAGGCACAGCGGTCGTTTGACGACTTGAAGGCGTACCTCTCGAGCCCGCCTTTGCTCACCACTCCCCAGCCGGGTGAGCATTTCTTTGCTCTACCTAGCGTGACCGCCGCCCAGTGTCGATCAGGTTGCCTGGTGGCGAGCAGGATGCTTGGCGGCAACACCCGATCTACTATGTCAGCAAGGTCCTGCACGACCCAAAGGAGCGCTACCCGCAGGTCCAGAAGCTCTTATATGCCCTTCTCATGGCTTCGCGCAAACTCCGACATTACTTCCAGGCGCACTCGGTGGTCATCCCGAGCAGTTTCCCGCTCGGGGATATACTGAGGAATCCGGAGGCTGAAGGTCGCATTGCCAAGTGGGCCATGGAGCTGGCGGCGTTCGACGTCCGGGTCGTGGCGCTCATGGCTATCAAGTCGCAGGTGCTCGCCGACTTTGTGGTCAAGCAAACAACGTCTCCCGCCCCCGAGCCCGAGGTCAAGGAGGAAAGGCCCTGGGTCATGTACTTCGACGGCTCGAGGTCTTTCAAGCGCTCGGGGGCTGGAATTCTCATCCTTACTCTGCGCGGCGACCGGCTGAGGTATGTGATTCGTTTTGGGTTTCCAGCGACCAACAACATTGCAGAGTACGAGGCTCTCTTGGCGGGCCTGCAAGGCCCTTGGTGTGCACCGGTTGATTGTACGGGGCGACTCTCAGCTCGTCGTCAACCAGTTCAATAAAGAGTATCAGTGCTCGGAGGACTCAATGGCCAGGTACCTCGCCGAGGCCCGCAAGATGGAGAAGTGGTTCCAGAACCTGGAGATCACACACGTGGCTCGGAAGGACAACTCCGACGCGGACTTCCTCTCCAAGCTCGGGTCGTCCAACGACGAAGTCCCTCCCGACGTGATACTGGAAACCCTGGCGTCTCCCTCCATCTCCAACCAAGGGCCCTCGGTCGCCTTCATCGAAGGCACTTCCTCCTGGGCCGAGCCGATCCACCACTTCCTGGCGACAGGAGAGCTCCCGGTCGAGCTAGTGGAAAGAAGCAGGATCAAGCGCTGGGCGAGCTCGTACAAACTCGTGGACGGCAAGCTTTATCGTCGGAATGTCTCTGGCATCCTGACGAAGTGCATTTCCATGGAGGAGGGTAAGTACCTATTACATGACATTCATTCAGTTCGTGTGGGCGACTCTTCTTCAGACCATGGTCGGAAAGCTTTCGCATGGGGTACTATTGGCGGCGTCACTTCAGGGGCCAGCTTGACATTGTTCGCACTTGTCAATCTGCGAAGACCATGCTCGGAAGACGATCACCGCTTATGCACTCGAGACCATCCGCCGGCTTGGCCTTTCTCGACACTGAAATTTGGACATCCTCGGCCCCTTCATGACACGGAGGAAAGAAATTTTTGTTTATGGCCATCGACACCTTCACCAAGTGGATCGAACCCGAACCTGTCTCGACCATCATGGCTTCGCGGCGGTCAAATTCTTCCGCCTGTTCGTGGTCACCAGGTATGGGGTCCCATGCAAGATCATTACTGACAATGGAACTTCGGCTTACCGCTGAAGCTGTTCGAGTATCTTCAAGACATCGGCACCAAGGTATGCTATGCCTCGGTGGCTCACCCGCGAGTAATGGAAGCGAAGGAGCGTGCTAGCGGTCAAATCGTTCAAGGCGTTAAAAAGCGAGTGTCAGATGAGCTTGAACGACACGGCTCGACCTGAGGGGACGAACTTCCCACCGTCTTATGGTCTATTCGTACCACGGTCGGTAGAACAGGTCCACACCCTTCTAGCTCGTGTTCGATGCATCGGCCGTCCTACCTCCCCGAGGTCACTGGGCTCTGCCGAGTCGACTTTCGTCGATCGATCGACTTCGAGCAAGAGCGGTCTCTTGACCTTACCCTAGCGGAAGAAGTAAGATGCCGTACTGCCTTTGCTACGATCGGTAGCGATGCACTGTAAGCTCTTCGCGAGACATGCGTCTAGATCGGACGACCTAGGAGCTCCTTGTTGGGGACTTAGCCTGAAGCGGATTGAGCACCGTCAACACTAACAAGTTATCCCCACGGTGGGAGGGCCCCTATAGAGTTGTTTCAACAGATCGCACGGGGGCTTACCGGCTAGCGATGCCCGATGGCAGAGAGCTCTCTAGCTCGTGGAATATCGACCAGTTTCACAAATTTTATGTGTAACCTTTTTACCTCAAATTTCAATAAAGCTTTTGTTCAATTGTCATTATTTGTCTTTGCGCACCTTTTTTCTATGACTTGTGTTGGCTCGAGCTCAACCCTCTGTGAGCCCGACCTGCGGATGGGCGTGCTTGCTCTTGGCCTCGGTGTCGGGGGCTTATCCTTCACCCCCAATGGTCGAGTTACGTGTAAGCCGAATCTCTTCGCGTCAATACTCCCCCTACGCCAGGGTTCGGACTAAGCCCTCGACCGGGCCAGCGAGCAGCGCGCAAGTCGTTGTCACGACTCGAGTCCTACTCGGGATCCTAAGTCTTTCCTCATGCGATCATGCTATGCTCCCTCTGGGCCTTTTTCGATCTTGCAAGTCTTGGTCTTCGCAGGATTTCTAACTTGCGCCCAAGGCCGGCGTTGCTCGACCTTGAGCCCAAGCGAAATTTGGGCGAGATATACGACGTAAAAGGCTAAGTGTGCGATTAGGGAAAAATTTTCGACCAACCAAGAGCAGGGACATCGAGCTATTCTTACAATAAACCCTTTTGGCTTTACAAAGTCTTACTTACAAGAAGTCTAGCCCTATTCTGTGTCAGCCATCTCACTAGCAAGCTTCTCCCGCCGAGGCTGTGACCTTAGCCCTTAGGGTAAACGGCTCGCCTCAAGACAGAGGGCTTGGTAGAGAGGCCTCGGCGGGCGGCGCTCCTCTTGAAGTTGGGCCAAAGCGCTCTTGGCGCCTTACTTGCCCTAAGCTTCTCCTCGAGTTCTTTCATCTTGGCCTCGGACTCGGAGAGGTCCTCGGCGAGGCTACCGCTTAGTCTGCTTGGCGGTCTTGTTTCGTTCTTTGGCTTTGCTCGCTCGGCTTCAAAGCGCCTTGGCCAACCTCGTCGCTCGTCCTCGACGGCTTTATACGCATGGTCCCGCTCCCGCTCCAGCTCGGCCTTATGGTTGGCCTCGAGTGCCTTCACCACCCTGCGGAGGCTGGTAATCTCTTGGGCATCTTCTGCTGCTTTTTGTGCGGCCTCCTCCCGCTCGGCTTGCAGGTCCTCCACAAGCTTAGAGCGCGCTGCCAAGGCGTCTTCCCACACGTCGAGCAAAGCCTTCAGCGTGTCGGAGTGTGTTTGTAGGCCCTAGAGCCCTTGGGAGACAGAGGTGATGGCCTGCGGAGCTCAAAGGGTCAGCGTGGTATACGCTAGAGGAGCGATGGAGGCGAAGGAAAATGACAAAACTCGAGCTAGAGGTTCGAGGAAAGCTCTTGTACCTGGATGAGGCTGCCCTCAAAGGCTGCACGGGAGTACGTGACAGGGCCGCTGCCAGATGATCCCGGGGCGGTGCCGCCTGCAGCTGCCGCTGGATCTTCGGAGGTGTGACCTTCGGGCGCTTCGCCGCGGGCGCCTGAGTCTCGAGCTTCCTCCTCGAGGGGCTCGACCGCTTCACGCCTATCATCGGTGGCGGCCCCATCTCCCGCAGCGGGAGGGTCTCTGGTTTCTTTGTCAGTGGTGGCCCTGGCCGGATCCACGGCTAGGACCTTGGTGTCTGCCGCGACTGGAGCGTCTTCGGGATCGATGGCTTGGGAGGTCACCACAGTTATGGTCAGGGCGACCTCGACGGTCGCGACAGGATCTCCTCCGACGCCATCTTCTTCTGTGGCCCCAGGTGGATCGGCGTCCTCGTCGGCATCAACCTTGCCGGTGCCATAGTCCTCGCTGGTTGCGGGAAAGGGCTCTTCCTCGTCTGGATCGTCGAGCCCTTGGTCGAACTCACGGACCAGGGCTTGGCCCTGGGGGCTCGAAGGCCTGCATATCTGGGCCGAAGGTTTGCGGGGGGCCAGCACATAATCTGTCTCCTCTTCCTCTTCAGACCCGGACTCCCCCTGGACGATAGTCATTATCAATATGGGCAGGTGTTGAGCTCGGGTGCTCAAGGTTTGCGATTAAGAGTCACAACTAAGCTAAAAAGTGGCAAGGAGAGATGGGCAAATGAAGGGCATGAGACCAACCTGGGTCGAGAGTCTCCGTTTTGCAGGAGGCTGGCGAAGCCCTTGGCCTCCCGAGGTCGGGGGAGAGCTCCTCTTGCGGGTTCCCCCGGTCTGGGACCTTAAAACCCGTAGTGGCTCTAAGTCCCCGTGGCAGAGCTCCCTGGGCCTCCCTCTCGGGTCCTCGGGGCCGCTTGAGGGCCCAAGGACCTGGCAGCTGCCGCCGCGCTCAGCTGCTGCAAGGAGGACATGTCAGAAGGAGAAGAAAATCAAGCTCGGGAGCTTCGACCATGGGAATCCTTACCGTTGCATGGTCGGCCCATTCGGAGTGGGGCTTCTTAGCCTCACGGTCGTCCACCTTGCCCGGAGGTGGTTTCTTCCTTCTTGCTCTTGCCCCGCGTGGTAGGAACAACTTTGGCTGTGTCAAGCAACTCTTGAGTGGTCCCTGCGAGCATAGCGATCGTGAAAAGCGCGATGAAGTACAAAGCGAAGAAGCGGCTTGGGAGTGCCCACCTCGGCTTTCAACATGATCGTTTTTCGGGACCGGGGATCAAGGGTATATTAGATGCCGCTGCCTCCCGAACATCTCATTCATCTGGTGGCGACCAGGACTCCTTCGGCGCAAGCAAACAAGTCATCAAGGAGACCAAGGTCGAAGGCGAACAAGTCTCAAAGGGCAGAAAGGCGCGCAGGCGTACCCTCGCGGGTCATATCGTCGCGCTACTGTGATCTCGTAGAGAACGGGTGTTCCCTCTTAGAAGAAAACCCGTTCTCAGAAGTCATGACGATCGCCTTTGCCGGTGAGGCGCGCATGGCGCAGATGTGTATGGCGGCGATGGCCTCTTCGTCGACCTCTAGGTCGTCTGATTCCGGGGTCTCCTTCCCGGTGATCGGAATTCCGTCGAGCAAGACACCGTTCGACCCTTCTTCAGATAGAACCACCGCTCGGTCCACGGACCGAGGGAGTCCCGAGATTGGATCTTGGGGAAGGCCCATTGAACCCCCGTCCGTAGCCGGAAGTAAAGACATCCGACCACGGGGTCCTTCCTGAGCGAACACAGGTGAAGAAGCGAAAGAAGAGCGAGGGGGTGGGAAGGATTCCAAGGAACCCCTCACACAGTGAGAGAAAATAGAGAGGAGGAGGATGGAGTTGGGCACGAGGTTGATGAGCTCTATCTCGCGATGGGCAAGGCTCGCCGCCATGAAATCGCTCTCCCGTGTTCGCAGTCAAGAGCGCATAATGTTCGGTGCACACGAAGCTCGTCGTCCCTAGGGTGCGCTTCGGTCTCCCGTCTGGCAATCTCCACCGCTAGGTCGAGGCCCAAGCCCTCGAGCTCCTTCATCTCGCCAGCGACATGGTGCTTCTCCGAGTTTGGCCATGGCGGACAGCTCTCGAGCTTGGTCAAGGAGCGAGAGTTGCGTGAGTAGGAGGCTGGGAGGGGAGGAGCGCAGGGAAGTCGGGAAGTTCTTCGAAGGTCGCAGAAGGTTTGGGTTTATAGGCCTAGGTCGACAACGGTTGAAGCCCCTCAAAAGGTGTGCCGGCGATGATTTGACAAGCGCAATTAAGGTTTGGGCGGCGATTTCGAGGCGTTGCAGGCGTGCGCTCCGATCAATCGAATTCGTACCAGCATCGTGAAGTCCAAAGGACGCCAGGTGTCTCGAAGCTGAAGTCTTGTCCTGGTAATCTCCGCTTGACCTTGACCAAAGGTATGAAATCTGGAAGTGCGGCCGGCTTGAGCTCGAGGCGATCCAGGTCTCTTCCACGACCTTGAGCCTGGGGGGCTAGCTGATGAGGACTGGAAGATTTCTGACAAGTCAACGCATGGTCAAGGAGGCCCCCCAGCCTTTGACATTGCAGCGAAGGCCCACGACCAAGGCCAAACGACGCTCGTCCCCGCACGACCTCGAGCTCAGGCAATGGGGCTCTGTCCCCGCTCGACCACGACCTTGGCTCAGGGAAGTGCGTTGACTCGGCGGTTACTAAGACACCGCACGATGGCATTAAATGACGGGCGTGGGCGGCATTTAGGGCGATTACAACCCACCTTCAATACGCAAGCCACTACCTCGAATCTCTCCGACCATTACTGAACGCGTCGGGGAGGATATAAGACCTCGCAAGGCATATGTGTAGGGCAGACTAGCTAGCGATAGGCCAGCATACTCAAACAGAGCACTCGGGCTTGAGCTGTAATCATCTCATTGTACGCACAGTTAGTGAGTTACTCCACCTCCGGAGAAGACTGGACGTAGAGCTGTTACTCTCGTGGGGCTCGAACCAGTATAATTTGCTATTCCTTGCTCGCTGACGCCACACACATCGACCTACATCTACGCCATTGTTGAGTGAAGCGCTTTCTGGGTCCCCCATTCACACCGGTCTCGTTTTCACTTTTGCGGTCAGGCGATCCCGATCGTCGACAAGGTTCTTCAAAAGACTATGAAGGACTTCAACTCGGCGACAGTTCCGCCCGAGGTCTTGGTCCAGCTACATGCCGATCACGACGCCCAGGTGGCTGAGCTCGAGCAGCTGATAGACGACCTTAAGGCCAGGGATCTACTGATCATGGAGAGGTGCCGCCAGGCCGAAGAGAACGCCACCAAGAATAGGGAGGTGATTTGCAAGCTCGAACTAGAGCTCGAGCAAGAGAAACAACACTCCTAAGTTCTTGAGTCGAAGGTGGCGGAGCTAGGCCGAGCTGCGCTGGAGGCCACCAAGCTTGCTGATCATGGCAAGGAGGAGACAGAGCAGCTCCGCTAAGATGCTCGCGAAGGACGGGAAGCTCGGCGGAAGGTGCTCAACCTCGAGGCCAAGCTCGATAAAATGAGGTAGAAGCTTTCTGCAGTGCTTAGAGGAGCGAGGCCTAGGGTGTAGAAAATTTTTCTTCTTCTATTTTGTACTTCCTGACGATGTGAATAAAGTATAGCTCTCCCCCCTAAGACTCCGTCTCTTATCCTGTGCCTTTGTTATTTTTGCATCTTTCTGTTTGTCACCTGCAAATAACGAATGCAAGACGAACATACGAAAGATAGGCAAATGGAGTATAAGTTAGAACAGAGTATGGGCGGCATAAACCCGAAAGATAGACAAAACAGAATCGTGAGTTCAAATGAGGCACTAGCAGGTCATGAATGAATTCACACGACCTCATCCCGAGCATGGATTAGATGCCCAGGGAAACTAGACATGGATCAGATGCCTAGCAGAAAGGTAACTAGCAGATTGTGAATGAAACCACACTGCCGCATCCCATGCATTGATCAGATGCACAGGGAAACTAGACATGGATAAGATGCCTAGCAGAAAGGTAACTAGCAAATTGTGAATGAAACCACACTGCCGCATCTCATGCATTGATCAGATGCACAGGGAAACTAGACATGGATTAGATGTCTAGGTATTGATTGGTCATGAGAGGACTCATGCCATCACATCCCGAGCATGGATCAAATGCATGAGGAACTGACAGACGAGATATGCTCAAACTGCCGCATCCCGAACATGGATCAGAAGTCCAGGAAAGAAACAGGTAGGTCATGAGAGGACTCATGCCGCTATATATGGGCAAGCCCCGGGAGTCCAAAAAATGTTTTAAAGAGAGAAAAGATACAAGAGCATACTTACTTGCTTGGGAAGACCTGTGCTCAAGCGCAAAACTTACTTGGCACGGAATAGCATAAGTGCCCAAATGTAATGCTTGCTCGTGGGGATTTAAACGCGTCCCCGAGCGAAGAACATGCTCGAAACGTGAACAGTCCCTAAGCGAAGCGGAACGTTTGATCGGCACAGATCCGAGTGGAATGCTTGATTGGGCAAGGGATGAAATTTGCGTCCGAGCGAAGAACGTGCTTGGTACAAAAACAGAGACGATTCGTAGCTGGTCGATATTCCAGGAGCTCGTAAGTTCGAACGAAGCACTAGCGACACGAGTCTTTTTGAGAAGAAACGTTAGTTCGGTAGCTCGTTCCTACTAAGTCCCCACTGTGAATGAAGGTCGTGCACCTAAGTTGCAAGCACGAGCTCGTTCGCAGGAGAGTTCGAGAAATGCGCGTTGCTTCCCCGACCAAGCCACCGATTTCTCTGAGTTGCGAGCATGGGCTATGTCGGGAGAAGGGAACGCATGAGGTCTCAACTTCCTTAACGTCTCGGAGTCATACTCCTAAGTTTGCGAGCATAGTCCTGATGAGGAAGAACGTACGGTTGCCCGCCAAAGCGTGCAATGAGCAAGCACTGGCGGACCTAACTAAGGCTCTGAACCGGCTAAGAGGGGGTCTACTTGCGATTGTGATCATGCAGCGAAGAACTATTACGGATGATAATCGGCTTACAAAGACGGACACCTATCGGCTTACAAAGACAGACACCTTTGGCGGCAAGACTAGTGATCCGGTGCTTGCTGCGGCGCGTTGAGCGTTCTTGCACATGTTAGCCAATCCTTAGAATAAGGATGTTTGAAGCGAATATTCCTACCCGACGCTCGTCCCATCACCAAGATCGTGAGGAAAAAGTATACCCTTGTGCGAGACTGAGTCGGCTTTTCAACGGGCAGTGACTTTGAAAGCATTCACAATAATCTTGGGGGTGATGGACTTCGCGTGAGCGAAGGAACCGAATTTTTACAGGAAAAACCGCTGAGCAAGCGCGAAACATAAAAGTAAATGCAAGCTTAGACAAAAAACTTTGCGGTGGTCGATATTCCAGAACTTCGTGAGCACCGACCATCTTCCATCCATAAGCGGAATGACCCCGCGTACCATCGAGACGATCGTGAACGGACCTTCCCATCTAGGGGAGAGCTTGTTGGTCTTTGACGTGTCCTGAATTCGACGTAGGACAAGGTCGTCAACTTGCAAGGTCCTTGGCCAAATCGACTTGGCCGCATGCCTACGAAGAGCTTGTAGGTAGAGCGGACGGACGCGTAGGCGCCCCTTGCCAGCGTGTCTCTTCAGAGAGGTCGAGGTCGAGGAGACGCTCGAGCTCCTGGTCGACGCTGTCGACCAGGTGCACTCTTTGGGAACCCAGCACAATCTCGGCGGGTAGAATGACATCTACAAGTGAGCGAAAGTGGAAGGGCGTTCGCCAGTGCCCGACTCACCGTAGTCTTGAATCGACCGGAGGATGGAAAGGAGCTCGTCCACCCATGATTTGCATTGCTGGGTGAGGTCTTTGAAGACCCTCTTCTTGATCCTCTGAAGGATTTGGCCGTTTGCTCGTTCGGCCGCTCCGTTACTCCGCGGATGAGCTACAGAGGCGAAACAGACCTTTGTCCCGATATCCTCGTAGTAGGCTTGGAACAGTTCACTAGTGAACTGAGTGTTGTTATCCGTGATGAGGCGATTGGGGACCCCAAAATGTGTCACCACGCTGCTGCGGAAAAATCTCCTGGCTGCTTGAGCCGAAATAGTTGATACGGGCTCGACCTCGATCCACTTAGTGAAAGTGTCGACGACCACGAGTAAGAATTTACAACCCCTTCGACCTCGGGGGAAAGGCTCGAGTATATCGGCTCCCCAGGTCGAGAACAGCTATGAGAGTGGGATAGTTTGGAGCGCGTACGCCGGCTGGTATGCCTTGCAGGCATGGAACTGGCATGCCCGGCAGGTCGCCACGATCTCCCGAGCGTCGGCTAAGGCTGTTGGCCAATAATATCCCAACCGGAAGGCTTTGCTCACGAGCGTCCTGAAGGACAAGTGAGCTCCGCACACTCCCTCATGGATATCTCTGAGAAGGAAATTGCCCTCTTCCCGAGATATGCACTTGGAGAGGACTCCAAGTGCTCCTTTGCGGTATAAGGCGCCCTCGATCAGTTTGTAAGGGGAGGAACGCCTTATAAGCAGGGAATGCTCGGCCTCTTCCTCGGGCAGTGTCCCATGCATGAGATATTGGATGAATGGCGTCATCCAATTCACACCATGCTCGAGGAGGGAGACGTCACCGCTCGTCTCCGATGCCTCCTCTACAAAGGGAATGGAGGGCTTGTATAGATGCTCGACGATCGCCCCTGGTGGGGCGGGCATCTGAGAGGAACCGACCTTGGAGAGATGGTCGGCCAGGGAATTGTCCTTCCTGGGGATGTAGAGTACTTTGAAATTTCTAAAGTATCACTCCATCTTCCTCAATTCAACCAAGTAAAGCGCCATTAAGTTATTGGAACATTGATACTCCTTGTTAACTTGGTTGGCGACCAACTACGAATTGCCTCTTACAGTCAGTCGCTGGACTCCGAGCGCCTTGCATGCTCGCAGCCCGGCCAAGAGGCCTTCATACTCCGCCGCGTTGTTGGTTGTGGCGAAGTACAATTGGATGACGTACTAGAGCTGGTCCCCCTGAGGGGGTATCAGCACGACACTAGCCCCCGAGCGTTCGTAAGCTCGAGATCCATCAAAATACATGGTTCAACGATCTGCTTTGGATTCCTTGGACTCGTCAGTGGTCGGGGCTGGGTTCGTCCATTCGGCCACAAAATCTGCTAAAATTTGAGACTTGATCACTGTGCGAGCTGAGAAATGAATATCAAACTTGACGAGTTCCATAGCCCATTTTGCTATGCGGCCACTAGCATCTTGATTTCTTAGGATCTCCCTAAGCGAAAAGTTGGTCGGGACCACGACCTTATGCGCTTGGAAATAGTGGCGCAGCTTCCTGGAAGCCATGAGTAATGAGTATAGCAGCTTTTGGACCTTAGGGTACCGCTCCTTTGGTCCATGTTAGACTTCACTGACGTAATAAATTGGTCACTGTTCTCCATCTCTTTCGGCCGTCAGCACGGCGCTTACAACTTGCGGGGTCACTGCCAAATACAAGAGCAGGTCCTCCCCCGACCTCGATGTGGTTAAGAAGGATGGACCGGACAGGTACTGCTTCAGCCCTTCGAAGGATTGATTTGCTTCTTCAGTCCATGTGAAACCGTCGTGCTTGCGGAGCGCCTTGAAGAAAGGCAGCCCGCGCTCGCCTAACCGGGAAATAAAGCGACTTAGAGCCACCATGCGCCCGGTCAGAGTCTAGACCTCTTTGATGCTGCTGGGTGGTCGCATTTTCTTAATAGCTTCTATCTTCTCCGGGATCGTCCCGATACCCTACGGGCCGATCATGTAGCCAAGTACCTTGCCTGCTTTTACCCCAAAGACACATTTTTCCGGATTAAGCCTTATTCGATGCTTGTTGAGGTTACAAAAGGTCTCCTCAAGGTCGAACACATGACCCGAGGCGAGTTTGCTTTTGACCACAATGTTGTCTACATAGACCTCTAGATTTCGCCCTATCTGGTCTACGAAGGTCTTCTGCATCAAACGCTGGAAGGTCGCTCCAGTGTTCCTAAGACCGAAAGACATGGTCGTGTAGCAGAACGTGCCGAACGGAATGATGAAGGAAGTCTTCGCTTCATCTTTAGGTGATATGCCGATCTGATGATAGCCTGAATATTCATCCAGGAAACTCATCTCCTGGGATTCCGCTGTTGCGTCGACCAACTGGTCTATTCGTGGCAGCGGAAAATTATCCTTAGGACAAGCGGCGTTCAGGCCCGTGTAGTCGACACACATGCGCCGCTGTTCTCCCTTCTTCTTGACGATGATTGGGTTCGCCAACCATTCCGAATGCTCGACTTCTCAGATGAAACCATCTTTGAGAAGTTTTTCGAGTTCATCCCGGATGATTGCCTGTTTCTTCGGGAAAGCGCTGAGCTTGGCGCCGCGGGCTTTTTATCAGGCCGAACAGCTAGCTTGTGCTCAATCACTTCCCTTGGGACTCTGGGCATGTCGGACGGTTCCCGGAGAACACGCTTGTGCTCCTCCGAAGGAAAGTGATGAGCTCGAGTTCCTATTTGGGATCTAAGGAAGATCCCAAATGCACGACCTTGGTCGGGTCCGTGCTGCTTAGCAGCATTGCCTTGGTCGCTTCTCCTGGCTTGAGGGTAACTTTTGGACGGGACTTCTGCGGTCCTTGGTCGGGACCTCGCTGAGGCAGCTGCCCGACCATGTCAAGCGATCTCTCGTCGCAACTCAGGGTCGCCTTCGGGTTCCCTCTTACGGTAATCACGGGGTCGGGAACCTTCAGACACTGATATGCATGGTGCGTGGCGGCCATGAACTTGGCGAGGGCTGGCCTGCCGAGGATGGCATTGTAGGTCAGCTCGAAGTCAACACCACGTCAAAGGTGATCATCTCTGTCCGGAAGTTGCTCGGGCTTCCGAACATAACGGGCAAGATGATTTGGCCGAGGGGTTTGACCGAAGTGCCTGGGACAATCCCGAAGAAGGGGACTGCGATACTCTTAATCTTGGACCGAGGTACCTGCATCTCATCCAGGACCCTAGCGGCTATTAGATCCAGGGAGCTCCCACCGTCAATGAGGACTCGCCCCACCGTTGTGTTATTGATGGTCGGGTTCACGACCAGAGGGAGCCTTTAAGGCTTGGTCATTGCAAGGGGACAATCGTCCGTGGAGAAATTAATAGGCAGCTCGGACCACCTAAGCTGCTACATGGGAGGCTTGCCTTGCGCGACATGGTGCACCTCCCGCGCCGTTTCCTTCAAGTCCCTGCGGGACTTGTAGGCGGAGGAGCCTCAATATAACTGCAATATGATCGTGGGGCTCCTGGTACTCCATATCTTCATCGTCTCCGACTGCGGGCTATTTTCCCTTTGCCTTACCGTTCTCTTCTTGCTCTGGGAGCGTGAGCATAGGGCCCTTACCACTGTAGAACTGCTCTAGGCGGAACGCCCAAGTTCTACAATTGCGAAGGTTGTGCCCGTGCGCCTGATGAAATGGACAGAAACGGTCACTTGGTGGCGCACCTTGGCCACTACGACCTTGGTCGGCGCGCTTGTGTTCATTTGTCTGCTGAGGCGGGCGCCTGCCCCCCCAGTGCTGCTTTGTGGCTCCGGCTCATGGCGAATGATGCTCGATCGCCGCCACCATGCTTGGCGCGGAGGACCTTTTCTACTTCTTGAACTTCTTCTTCTCCACGGAGCTTTGATCTTCTTGCGCATGGGACCTTCTAGACCCGGCTGAGGCGGGAGTTTTCCTTCGTCCAGCATTTTCTTCCACTGGACTACCTCATCGGCATTTGCGTACCGGTCGGCCATGCGGAACAGCTCATTGGCCGACAGGTCAGGGTGAATCTCCAGGTCCTGCATGAAGCGGATGTCCCGAACTTCGAATTTGAAAGCTCAGACGACCGCCTCATCTGAAATATTGGGTATGGAATTTCTCACCTTAATGAACCTTTGAACGAAGTGCCTTAGAGGCTCGCCCTCGGTCTGGATCAGACGCTCGAGGTCGCGCTCCTTGCCCGGGCGGATATAACAGCTCTGAAAATTTGCCCGGAGCGCTTCACTGAGCTGATGCTAAGAGTGGATCGACCCTTCTTTTTTTATTGAAGAGCCATGTTCTTGCGGCCCCATCCAGGACTATGGGGAGGAAGTTAGCCATCACCCCTTCGTCCCCCCCGGTAGCCAGGATGGTAGTGGTGTATATTGAAAGGAACTCGTCTGGATTCTGGGTACCGTTGAACCTTTCAATGTGGCCGGGCTTGAATTTGCTCGGCCATGAGACATTACGGAGGGATGCTGAGAAAGCTCGGCATCCGAAGGCGTCTCTCTTGTGATGACCTCTTGGGCAAAGCCAACCATCTTATCGGTTCTCGCCGTGGCGACCTCCGTCACGGGCCGAGACAGTGAATACTTCCCGGTTTGCCGTGGCGAGACCGCTCCAAGGTCGAGAACTCAGTGTGCCCGCGATTGGACCAAGCACACTTCTGACCCCACGAGGTAGCTCGGGAACTGCTCCGAGTATCATCATAGTACCTATCATGCTTCCTGCGGCCCTCCCGAGCAGAACCCCAGGGGCCATCACGCCTGGAGTGAACAGGAAGATGAGGTTTAGCGTCCCGGGAAATACTCCGGGTTCCCTTGCTGCTCGGGGACCCTGAGAGCTTTATGTCGGCGGCGAGCTTCTCCAGATTCTTAGCTATAGCCGCGCCCATTGCTTCCAGGTCCACCTGACCAGGAAAGTCCCGGAGGTCGTGTACGACCATTGCTATAGCCCGCAATCGTTCGACGCTTTGTGGAACGGCAAAGGGCGATTTTATTTGGCGGCTACGCACATGCTCTAGGGAGCGGAGCCCACGAGAGCTTTTGTGATTGGAGGATCCGGCCCCAGCGCCTGTCTCCTCACGGGACGTCGGATACTCGCCAGGGTTCTACCGAGGGATGCCTCGAGATGGCTCTTGGCGGCTTCATAGCGACGATGACGCGCAGCCCCCAGGATTCGCCTTAGGGATTTCTGCCTCTTCTGCCATGTTGATGTTGCAAGAGCGTGGAGACCGTGAGGGTGACATCATGGAGTCTCCTCACGATGAGGTCTCGTAATCGGGCTCAAGATGGTTGGGTATATCCAGGCCATCATAGAGGCCGTTATCTTCCTCATCATCCGTGAGGGTAACCTGCTGTGAGCGGAGGAAACGCTCTGGTGCCACAGCGATCGGGAAAGACTTTCGAGCTCAGTGTGACCTTCTGGATCAGTCACAACTGCCACGCCCCCATCGGCGTAGTACATATCATCGTCTTCTACGTCATCAAAGACACAAAGGTCTTGACCATCTTGAGAATTCGGCATCTTCAGGGATTCTCCACGAAAAGGATTCTCCAGTCGGTCCCCACGGACGGCGCCAGCTGTCGGCGTTCGGGGAATAGGCCCCTCGCCGAGCTTACTTGTTGATTGAAGGATCAACCGAGCCCCTTTTCCCGCGGAGGGCTAGCGTCCGAAGAATGCCGTGGAAGGAGGTCGAGCTATCGAAGGGACAGCGAGCAAGGGGGTTTTTATACTGGTTCGGGCCTCTCACGATCGAGATAACAGCCCTACGTCCAGTGCTTCTTTGCTCGTTATCTTGATGCTTACAAGGACCTGGCAGGGCTTAGCTTTGCCTATGCCCGGTTACAAAAGAGTGTTGCTATTACTACTCTTGTGTATGCCTTTTCTAAGTTGGTTCTTCCTAGCGTGCGCTCCTCTCCTTCTTCTCCCTCCACCGTACGTGTCTTGTTTCTTTGGCGTGTCCTCTTCTTTCCTTTGCATGTGTGTGTCCTTTTGCATGTGTCTGAGGAGGTATTTATAGGCGGTTTACGACGACCACATCCGAATGTCACGCCTTACGTGTCTCGCGTGGCAAAGAATCGCCCTTTGATTTCCGCCACGCGGCGTCGTGGATGTGATGGGCCTGAATCGTGGCGCAACAGTTAACGCAGTTGCCGCCACGTCGCCTTTACAGCCCGAGCACGACCTGCGGGGCATGCTCGGGTTTCTTCCTTGGTCGTGCCCGACCTTGGCCGCCAGCCTGAGCAATCATGCTCGAAGGGCTAAGCCGCACGCTCACGGACGGGTATGGCTGGCAGCTGGCACGTTCGAGGATCTTCATTTGGGACGACATCAAAGGGGAGTATGGTCGGCCGAAGAAGGGCTGCCGGGGCACGATGGTCCTTATGGTAATTTATCCAATCCCCGACAAAAACAATACTTAAAAATCCAGAAATATTTAGGATCTTGCATGTTTGACTGGGTAATACTGGGTTGAATATGATGACAAAAATTATCAACAATTTTGCACCATAGCATAAAATCTACTGACTTCCCTAGACATGAATAATTCTTGTGCCCTACTTATGCTGAGGGAAGCTCACAATTAGACCATCTTATCTAAAAGTTAGGGGAGAATCACTTTTTATCTTCTAGAGAGAATTCAAGGTGATATTATAGACCTATATAGTCCCTGTTGGGCCCCTTCAGACACTTTATGGTATTGATAGATGTTTCTACTAGATGGTCATATATATGCCTCTTATCTACTTAGAATCGTGCTTTTGTTAAATTAATTGCCCAAATTATTAAATTAAGAGCATTCTTTCCAAGAGAAGGGATCAAGTTTATTTGAATGGACAATGTTAGGGAGTTTACCTCAAAGGCATAATTAAGAGAATATAACTAATTGCTTGGTCACTCTTGCAAACTTGTAGGTTACCCATCAGTTGTTGAGCCACGTAGTACTGCACACTATTTTATTAGTTCAAATAAGACCAACTGTATACCATGAAATTTCTCATTTACTAATAGTATATAGGAAAGCGCTAAGGATTTTCTATCTACGAAAATTTGGCTATGCTGTATACATGCCAATCTAATCACCATAACGTACAACTATGAGCCCTCACTGGAAGTTGGGGATCTATGTATGTTATAAATCTCCATCAATTATTAGATACCTAGAGCCTATGATGGCTCGGTACGCTGATTGTATTTTTGAATAGGATAATTTTTTAGCATTAAGGAAGAAAAGTATGTCGAGAAATATATTTGAATATCTCAGACATTCAGTCCTTGGGCCTACGTACTAAAGAATTCGAACTTGAAGTTCAAAGGATAACAAATTAATAACAAACAGCTAATAATCTGCTAGATACCTTCATTGATCATAAGAGAGTGACATAATCTTATTTTTCTGCAGTAAACACACTCGAAAGAGTGAAAATATCTCAAAATGATATTGAATCAACTCTTACCCTTCATGATACAAAGAGCGGGAGGCCTCTAGGTGCATGTAACTCAATTCAGCGGAGATATTCCGTAGAAATAGAGAACCAAACAAGTCAAATCACTCCCCAAGACAGTAGAAGAACCTAACCTGATATTGAGAAAATCCCTAAAATGAGCCATTGAAAATGGTAAATGCATCCCTGAAGTGAGCCATCCTGAAGAGATGATAACCCAGGGAATATTTGCTCACAAAATCTAACGATGGAAAGTCGAAATACACAGATTCCATCATTATGGGAAATCACGAGAAGCTAGAAGAAATTAACGAAAAAATTTCAATTAATTATGTGGATTTAGGAGCGTTGTATAAAAGAAAGATTATAATTATCAACATATATCTTGCCTAAAAATTGCTAAAAATATTGATTTGGATCCAAAACTAAAGTCCATGACAAAATATCAGAAGTACTTAAATTGGATAAAATAGAAAAGAAACAATTGAGGTAGAATTGTGCTCACTTAACAAAAAGAAAACATTCAGTTCTGTTGATGGAACACATTCTAAAGTGTTCCCTGTAGTATTAAAATGAGTTTTAATTCGGAAGAAATAAAAAAACTAGGTGGTGAGATATAAAGTGAGGCTTATAGCACAAGGGTTCACATAGAGACTCGCATCGATTATGATGAAACTTACTCTCGTGTAATGAGTAGAATAACATTTCAATATTTAATATCAATGACAACTAGCTTAAACTTATCAATGCGGTTGATGTATGTACTGACCGTATATTTATATGAGTCACTGGATATAGATATTTATATGAGAGTCCCTGAAGGAGACAAAATTTTGAATCCTAATAAAAGTAATCGCAACAGGCATAGCGTCAAACTACAAAGGTCGCTGTATGGATTAAAACAATTAGGGAGAATGTGATATGGATATAACCAACTTAGTGAGTTTCTCTTGAAGAAAGGATACTCTAATAATGATGATTGTCCCTATGTATTTGTAAAGAAGTCCCGGAATGGATTCTGTATCATCTTAGTCTATATCTATGATATAAATATCTTCAGAGCCACGAAGGATATAAATGAAGCAAGTTCCTACCTTATGATGGAGTTTGAAATAAAATATTTGGGTAAAAACGAATATTGCCTAGGCCTACAGCTAGAGAATTTCCGAGAAGGAATTTTTTACACCAATCTACCTATATAAATAAGGTATTGAAAAAATTCAATATGAATAAATCTCATCCTTTGAAAACTTCCATAGTAATAAGATCATTTGAAGTGGATAAAGAGGATAGAAAATGAAGAAGTCTTAGGACTCGATGCCGTACTTAAGTGCCGTTGAAGCACTTATGTATCTTGCAAATTGTACAAGGTCTGATATTATATTCACAGTAAATTTGCTTGCTAGACACTGTGCAACTCTAACAAGAAGACATTACACTAGTGTCAAGACTTTACTCAGATACTCCCAAGGTATATAATATCGTTTGCTTATTTTACTGAGGGACTAAGACTTAACCATGGTAGATATACATGTACTGGCTATCTGCTTGATCCCCACAGTGCTAAATCCTAGATTAAAAATGTTTTTCTCTACTGTGGTACAACCATTTCTTTTCATTCTTTTAAACAAAACTAGTAGCTACTTTTATAAACAATTCAAATATTATAGTATCATATAAAGGCTCACGTCAATGTGTTTGGCTAAGACGTATGATTAGTCTTATCTAAAAGTCATGTGGCATTAATATCATCGATACCCTCGCAATTATCTATGAAGATAATGCAGTTTTTGTTGCACAAATGCAATTAGGTTACATTAAGAGCAATATCACAAAGCATAATGCCCCAAAAAATTTTCTAACCTCATGAACTCCAGAAGAACGGTGAGATAACAATTATGCAAATTATGTCATGTGAAAATCTGCCTGATTTATTCACAAAGACTTTGTTGATATCTAGTTTTTAAAGATGTGTTTGTGTCATTGGAATGAGACAGCTTAGAGATATGTAGAGTTCAGAGGGAGTAAATTCTTGAACCATAACACTTAGTATGATACTGAAGATGCTATATTAATTCAGAAGATTATAAGTTGTACTTTTTTCCTTAGTGAGTTTTTCTAAAGTTTTCTCACATGAACGCTTTTAATGAGGTAATAAGTTTAACACAATATATGAGTGCAATGTACTCTTTTCTCTATTCTTTTTTCCACTGGATTTTTATGTGGAGTTTTTGATGAGACATATGCATTGCGCGATATGCACCCAAAGGGAGTGTTGAGATATATCCAAACTTTGATATGATTGTTAAGATATATCCAAACTCTTGGTTTTCATGGTGAATTTTGAAACTACACCTAAAGAGTTGTTTATAAATATGTAAACCTTTGTACAAGAGAAACAATAATCTATAATCTAATAAGGCCCCGTTCGGGATAGTTTATGCATAGCTTCTGCTTAAAAGAAAAGTAGATTGTCTGCCAAACGGGAGAATTCTAGACAGCTTCTCCTACAATCAGAAGCTGATTTGTATACAGAATCAGAAGCTATCATCCACCTGATTCTGCGGATTCTGACTCAGATTCTGCGAGTTCCGCCTCCCCACGAGTCGTTGCAGGCACAAGGGCTTCTGCCGTCGTCTCTAGGCCCCTCCACCACCCTCATCCGCTCATCCGTCACCGACGTCGATCAACAATCAACACAGACAATCAGGATTGCCGAACGACCAGATTCTCCAGTCAGCAGATTCTTTAAACAGCTGACTACAATCTAGAATCTGCATAATTAGAAGCTATCCCGAAGGAGGCCAAAGAGTAGAGAGTTTTGCCTCTATATCCTATGTATTCTTTATGATTGTTCTAGTTGTTCAATCGATTGCATTGTGATTAATCTACGTCAATCATCATTATTTTACAATAGGTTCGTTGTGGGACCATCTAAAAATTTGGCAGGATGACATTATCCCTCATTTTATACTACACATGTGCTTACAAGAAATGAGATATTGATGGACCAATCCGTTCTACTTCTCAAACCAAGTGGGTTAGGTTGGAGTTAGTATCAGAAGGTCCATTCACCATCCAGTCATGTAGACCAAACACCCCATTATTCTCTCTCCTTTTTTAACGGAGGGATAACTTATTCTGTGGTTGCGTTTTTTTGTGTTGTTGCAAAACACCAATGCAGCCGTGATCAAGACTCTATTTTCTCAGGAATGTACAGCGTGCTACCGGTTACGCCGTCATGTTGGTCTTTTTCCCTGTAGATTCTACAGTAAATTCTCCATAGACTCAAAGTATAGTTTGCGTCTTTCTTCACAAAGCCCACTTGGCTCGGCTGGCAAAAGCTCTCCCACCCCTGTGTGGGGTCACCAGATCGAATCCCAGGAGGCGCAAGGCACTGTAGCTTCGCAAGAAAATTTTTGAGAAGGGTCTTGAGAGCATATCTATACTACCGTAAAAATTTTAAATCATGATCAAACTTTTGCGATTTTTAAAAATTCTTATAATGCTAATGATGCACTTAAAGCAAGCTCACTGATTTACTTGAGCTACTAAATTTGTAAATTCTTTAAAATCGTTAGAAGGGTCCAAGAGTATGTCTGAGCTACCATGAAAAATCAGATCATGATCAACCTTTTGCTATTCTTAAAGATTAAGATAATTTAGTTTCTTCTTTTAGGTGCCCCGAAAAGGTTTCCTTTCTCTGTTGCAGTCTCCGCCAGTCTCCGCCTGTGTCGGCACCTTCCACCCGCAGCAACGTGAGCCCCGTTAGGCGTCTAGTTTCAGAGCTACTTGGGCATCAGATTCGCGTGTCAATTGCTGCATCTCCTTCTTTCTGTTGTTTTTTTTCCCCTTTTCCTAGGTCGCATTCCGCAGCGCATCTGTTCGTTCCTGCAGCGATTCTCGATCGTTTTCGCTTTACCGTTCCAACTATGTCTTCTTGTTGTCTCGGCAAGAATCAGGTTCCCAAGCAGCAATTTGGCCACGCGAGATGTCGGGCGAGACGACGCACAGAAATTAGCACTGGGACAAGCGTGTACATGCGGTTTTGACGGGTCGTGCCTCACGAGAAGTTAGTACAAGCCAGGCCCTATCCAACGTGTCCCCGCTGGCCCACAAACATGTTCTGGATGGAGTTGGAGAAACGAGCATTGCATTGGGCCGTAGTATGGCCGGCATGTGGTGTGGCCCAACAGAATTTTCGTTTGTGTGTGAATCGATTCGACCCTACTCTTGTCACGTTGTCTTCCTAGTCCAGTGGAGAGAGACACAGCTTTCCTTTCACGGTGCTACTTTTATATTAATTATGTCTTCATAAATTTCTAAAAAATTATAAGACGTAGGGGAGGATATATTCTATAGTCACGTAAAATTTCAAGGTCAAATTCGATTGCATTTGAGAGATACGAAAAAGGCAAATTTTGTATGAATATAGAATTTTCACTGTTCATCACTACCTATTTTGGTTACTTGTCAATTCCATATCTTCTAAATACGATCGGTATTGACCATGAAATTTTACATGGTCGGAGAATATGTCCTCCCCTATCTCTCTTTTTTTTTGAAAATTTTTAATGACTTTTTATACATAGATAATATGTAGATAGCACCGCAAGAAAGGTAGCACATGGTACTCTGTGCTCGTCTGCTATCGGACGAGAGAAGAGAGATTCTGCTACTGGGTGCGTCTGCGCGTGAGAGATAGCGCTCTTCTGGTATTGGGTGTTTGCTAAAGTTGCAGACATTGTAGCACAGTACTGGTACTGCTATTGGACTATTGGCTAGGGTTTCATATAGGGAACTGTTCACGGATCGATACACTCATAAATAGACATGTGGTGTTTGCTAAAGTTGCAGACATTGTAGCTCAGTACCGGTACTGCTATTGGACTATTGGCTGGAGTTTCATATAGGGAACTGTTCACGGATGGACTCATAAATAGACAATTTTTGACATTTTGCGGTAGGCTTTCTAGCCCACAAAAAAAAAGACCATGTGGTTCCAAGCTATACATATGTATGCACCATCTTAATCATCAGTTCATCAAACGTAATAACATGTACTTTTGGTTGTGTCCCCTGTAGTATCTATAGGTACTTTATCTAGTATACATATATGAAGTACATTATAGATGGCTACTTATGCAGCAAGTATCTTAAACCTACTATAGATATCTTAATTCATGTGGTTTTTGATAGGGATAAGGTTTACATTGCAGTTCCTATGGGGACTGCTTTGTAGTCCGCGTAGATTAGAAACATCCTATCGAGGGAATAAATCACGCGAATAAACCATCCGGACTTCTCAACAGAGCTTCGGAATCCGTTTACTATAGTACCAAAATCAGCACAACATTCTTAAACAATATTTCTGGAAGAACAGAAACTTGCTTTAATTTGATCCAACATTAGATCTCCTTCCCCTTGAGAGGTAAAGCTATCAAACTATATATCACTATGATACTGGCAGATGGCCCGCGTGTGCGTTTGTATTTGTCGTGAGAAAATTGTAAATTTTTTTGTTTTAACCATGTTTTGTTTGGAGATAAAGAATAAAATAACTTGTTTGTTATGTGGTTTCTTATTGGCAGCTAAAGTGACTTATTGTTACCGGTTGTATTTGCCGTATGCCCGTATGAAAATTTTAGTTTGTTTTACCATTTTTTTTGGATAAATAATAAATAACTTGTTTGATATACGGTTTCTTACCGGCTTTTTGCTAGTGACTATATTTAAAGAGGATAGGATGGGGTTTAGCATGATGCTACGTGACATCATTGAATGTGAACCTTTATATTTTCTTTTAAAAAATGACATTTTCCTTGTTCATAGTTTTTTTGTGTGCCTCGAATGTGTGTGTATTTAATTTAAGGTTTTTTTAGAAATACAACATCTGAGGCACCATCATGCCTATATATCATTAGTGGATCTGTGACGAGATGAAAATGGATCGGATATTTCCCGACTAATCTAGATGATTTTTGGATACAAATTCTATCGGATCAAATATTTGTCAGATAGTATCGGATCGAAAATAAATATGGATTTATTTCTATCGGATACGGATTCGGTAGCTAATTATCCGTCGGATATGCATACAGATCCGTATAATCCATATATTTATGGTTTGGATTATACGGATATGCACGTGAGCTGGGCTAAGGCTACTCTTTTAGCCAAAAAGATTTCTAATATTCAAAATCATTTTCTAATTTAATTAATCAACAAATTAAATTTTAATTATGAAGAATTGACAAACCATCATTTTTTTGGGAAGTTGCTGACATAATATAACATAAATTTTTTTAAAGGTTTATCAGCTTTTAAATTTTCTCAAAAATTCAAACACTACTGTCCTTAAGAGGAAAATATTTTAAGTAAGTATCTAAAAATGCATAAATATAGTTCAACAAAGAATACAAATCAAGGGTCATTACATGTTCCTCATGAATGTTTGGAGCAGATAAACAAGTTGCTTTTTTTTTCCATTTTATGTGTACAATTTAAATGGTTTTTGTATTTTGATAAATTAATATTCATGACTGCATTTACTTTGTACCTATATTTGACATTATTTGTATTCGTATTCATATTTGGGTTATCCGTATTTGTATCTGTAGCAGAGAAAAAAATAAAAACAAATATGACAAAGCTATTATTCAACCGCGTTTGATCCTTTTTTATTCCTATCTATGACCTACCAACTCCGTGCCTCGGCATGCAAAGATTTGTTTTAGGGCCTGGTTAGTGCGGCTCAGCTCCACCAGATCCGTGGATCTGGTGGAGCTGGTTTTCTAGCTCCACGCATCCGTGAAGTCGAGCCGTGAGTACATTAAGAATGTTTAGATGGATCATCTTGTTTATATTTTAGGCCAAAAATATAAACTTAATTTACTTTATTTTAGCCTACAAGTTTCAGATCTCAGGAGAAGCTGGGATCTGGAGCTCTACCAAACAGGCCCTTAGTATTTTATTATCATTCCCGTAACAAGCTACCTTCTTCATAGAAAACTTTCATTAAATTTAAAAGGTTTGCCAATTTTGAAATGAGTAAAATAGTTTCACGTCAGTTTGTTATTACTATTTAGACCACCCAATCAGGGGTATAGCCAGCAGGAGGGCTTTGTTGGGATTGAGTTCAGTGTCAGGCCGCTGGATCCTAAGTAACTCATTAGCACTGACACTCTGTTTTTACATAGTGGCAACGAAAACACACGTGTTCGGGCTTGGATAGAAAGAGGAAGCTTTGCTAGGTGGGTGAGCTGCTTTCTGTGCCATATCACTGGATGGCCACTGCTTATTAGAGGTATAATTTAGTAATTGGTGACTTCGTTTATTGCTTGCACAACTAGACTCGAACCTTAAAAACATGTAGAGACCATATAGAGAGAGATAGCGTGGCTTAATGCCTCTCTTTCGTGAGGACATGTCAACTCACTGAGTAGAGAGAGCTTGACGCGAATCACTAGGAGTTGGTGATTGTGAGGGAACAACGAGGACATCAAATCGATGCCGGGAAACCAATGAGGGTGTGATCGTGCTGCGACAGGCAACCCATTGTGGCGGTGGCGAGCAGACAAGGAAGGCGGTGCAGCGTAACTTAGTGAGTGGTTGACCGGCTAAGTAGGCTAACCATAATAATAAATAGGCAATACGAACTCCTCTTCTAATTTATGGTTTTTTAATCGATGGTAACTATATATGCCAATGGGTTGAATAGAGACAATAGCCGATTTGTTTGATTGATTAGTATTAGTATGCTCATAGATTTGCAAAAGTTTAACAAGCGAATGTTGTATAATTATTTCTTAAATAATGAAGTACTAGTAGTTACACTCAAATTGTTTAATATGTCTGAGACCCCAGATTTACCATCCGGAATCTCTTGTGTATTTCCGTACTAGTCCCAGATCAGTTGCTAGTACACACAAGTGAAGCATGATAATCATAACCGTAATGTAGCAGAAGTAATTGCATAAATATAAAGTACTAGCCACATGGCTATTTATTACATTTCCGGTCACATGACCTGAGTTCATAGCGTGAAACAAATAATGTATGATAAAACCCAAAAAGACACCACAAAGTGACGACTAGGAGCGCGAGCTTAGTTATCTGGCGACCTTCATCAAACTCCTCTCAGATAGAATTCTTCATCTTCAATCGCATCTGGTAATTCTCGATGACAAAATTTTGTGTAGTATGTGAGTACAAACGCATTCTCAAGTCCGGGAAAATGCAACATGTAGGGCTTTCCAAAGAAAGGCTTAATAGGTTCTTTTGCATAAAGCCAAGTTTCATCAAACTATACTTATTAATAATTTTCACAATGCATATTTAAAACAATTATTTTAATAATTGAATTATTTAATATTCTAGTGAAGGTTCTATCCACCATCACTAGTATAAAGTCTCTATCCGCCACATTTAAAAGATTAAGGCAAACCAACTCATGACTCCATCCGTCATGATCAAAACAGGTTCCATCTACCTGATTGGCTCAATCCGCCAAATAAATATCCGAGAGTTCTATCCACTCCCGAATCCCAAAACAAAACATCAGTTATTTTTAAAACCAAAACCAAGTCTACCAAGATGAAAGCATTCTTCGCTTTGCCTTTGGACAGAGGCACGGCTATTGAATAGTTTTAACTCTGCAGAGGTGTACGACTTTACCCACAAGACATGATCATCTCTTTAGTGCCACGCGATTAACACACTTCCTTGGTGTGTCAAGAGAGATCATGACAAGGCCTTTGCAATGTATACGCCTAACCCGACTCACCACCGAGGTTTTACCGCTATTAGGGTTCCATCCGCCAATATAGAAGCCCCTCTTGCGCCGTGTGGGAAAATACGACTTGCCTCCATCCGGCACCCACATTCCACCATCTGGTGAGTCTAAGTTAGGTTTCTACAAATTATTCAGCCGTGTCGAGCCCATTTGACATGTGGTTGCACAGTAATGCTTAGAATGGGCGATCATAAGCGTCGGTCCTTAAATTGTTTAGGCGGCTTTCACAAACCAGAACCAGTGCTCCATCCGCACCCGACTGACAAACCATTCCGCCCCAATCCAAACCATTTTTATTTTATTTTTATTTTGTAATCACAGCAGCAAGAACTTTGCTATAATTCTCAAATCATACTTTAAATCATACTTTTGATATAATCCCACCCGTAGGTCATTTAATCAATTTTTGTACTAAGCAAAACTACCGTTCTAACCATCAAATGTCACCATATAAATTAGGCATGACATAGCAAAGTATCCTAAGGTTACAATTAAACATGGATATCAACAATCAAGGAGATGATAGCAATTCGGAATATCTAACAATCTATATTTGACATACGGTTATAAATATAGCAATGCATGTTTACAAAACATTGTAAAACATTTGCAAACATGGGCTCAATGTGCGTCAAGGAGACTTGCCTTCGTCGACGAGATGCGATGCGCTGCACTGAAGGTCTTCTCCTTCGTCGGCGACTACGGCAGCTTCTTTGATTACGCGCAAAACGATGCATAAAAAGAATAAAATAAGTTTAACCGAAACTAAAAATTATAATAAAAATACTGGCAGAAAGAGGATGAATTTAGATGAATTTAGCAATTGGAATCACTCGATTCGGAGTTATGACGGAGGAGAAACAATTGTTTGAATTCTCAAAATCCTAAAAATTGGAAAACCAAGGAATATTCCTTTGGAATCTTTCTTTTTCCAGCATTTCCTGATTTCCTTCCCTCACTTACAAGCGGTCCCACCTGTCATTGGCTATAGGCTTTTTTCTCAAAGTTTCTGTACAGAAGAAATGAGCAAGGGACAGAAGCAATCGCCATGGCCAAAGGAAAAGAAAACTTGCTAGCCAGAGAGGAGGTTCGCGGCAAGCAACCAGGAGGGCGGGCGGGCAATAAGAGGAGGCGGCAATAGCCGGAACAACGAGGCAATAGCCAAGGCGCGGCAGTGCTGTTAGGCATCAGGCGGCAAAAAGGCATCGGCTGCATGGCGGCGGAGGCGGCCGGCCAAGGGTGGCGGAGGTGCAGTTCGGCGGCGCGGAGGGCATGCGATGATGGCGGGCGATCGGAGGCCGAAACGACGGCTATAATGCGAGACCGTGACGTCCAAAAACGAGCCGGCGGCACGACGGTCAAAAACACCCGAAATCACGATATTTCTCGAAACTAAAATGAGCACGGGATAGCTAGCATCAAGGGGAGTCTACGGGTGCAAGGAATTGAATTGGTTCGTACCCAATCGGAAGAAATCGACGATGAACGGAGCGACGGCCGACGACGAACAAACTCGAAATCCGGGGTCAAACTGCAACGAAAATAAAATCCGATTGAATGGTTGTGATCACGGGGGCAAAAGGCACAAAGTGACGCGGTTGTTTTGTCTAGAAACTCACCGGAGCAAGAGATGGCTCGCCGGTGTCTTTGGAGGACGCCGGACGTCGATTTTCGTGAGTTTTGGAGAAGGGAACGGCACAAGAGCAATGGATCAAGGTGAGCACAGGGTAGAGGACGTCGATACGCATGTTTGAGAAGTGGAAGCTCGTCGTTTCGTTGAGAAATGGCCGAGTTATTGAAGTTTGAGTGCATTTCGGTTTCTACTCAATTAATCCAATTCCGACGAGTTAAAAGATGAATGGTCATGGAAAATGTGTTCTTCTCATCTCCCTCTTCGCAATGGATCTAGCCACGCTTGATTTGGTGGAGGAAATAAGAAGTTATGATGATTTGAATTTGGAAAGCCATGAAACGTGCTCTCTGGAAGTGGTTGGCTGGAGGTGGAAGAAGATGAACGGTATCTACCACGTGTCGATTTCTCGTTGGTTGAAAGAAATGAAGAGACAAAAGTGCGATGAATAAAATAATAAAAATGATCTAAAAAATCCTAGAAAAATTCCTAAAAATACTAGAGATTATTTGGAACCCAATAAAATTAGTTTCACTGAATTTTAATGAATTTTGGAATTTAGATAATTCCGGAACGAATAAACTGAATTTGAGGAAAGACCGCGAGAGATAAAATACCAGAGGGATTCTATAAATCTTGGAAAAATTCCCAAAATCATTATAGAATATTTGGAACCTATTTCTATGGGTTTCGAGATTTTTAGAATATTTTAGAACTTGGATGAAATTTCGATTAAGGAGCGGAATCTGAATTTTTGACTTTGTGGACGATAAAGGATTGAACTTTAATTTCGGAAGGATAGAGATGCCAGGTTAATTAGAACATCGAGAAAAAATCCAAAATTTAAATTAATTAATTTTAAATTAACTTTAGGCAAAAGACCGAAATTGGGGATGTTACAATATGTTTATTTAATTTACCCTAATCCTTTAAACCCACCCTCTATTTTTATCGTGGCTTCATCAATACGCAACAGTGCTACGTCGTGTTAGGACAATGAATGCAAGATGAAAGTAAAATGTTCGTAATCTGTAAATAGTTTTTTCTTCAAATTTTGAATGTTATTTTCAGTGATGGCATTTCGGTACGATCACATTTGTAATTAACAATTAATCAATTATAATTCAATATTCTTCAGTTTCATGTACTAGGAAATGAGCAAAAAATAATGAGCTATTATTGAGAGGTGCAGGCTTAAAGAAGCAACGTAAAGCACATAAGAATACAAAAGAACAAACTATATCATTTATCTTAAGAAACCGCCTGTCATCTTTATCGCCAAATTTATGCTCTTGATACAGATAAAGGCAGCGGTTGGCCTGGTGCTACTACATATGATACCTCCGAAATTTCTTCACATAAGAAAGCTGCTATGTTTGTCCCTAAAAGATATACTCTTACCAGTGCATGTGAGCTATTTCCATGCACGGGTGACACATGAATCTTTCCATGCTGCCTAGGCGCGGAAGGAGTCACCGCGGTTCCGGCTAGCTTACGTGCTCCCCGGACGCGGAAGGAATCAGGTGTAAAAAAAAGTTTCTCAAGGAAGTTAGATTTGTAAAAAAAAGTGCAACAGGGTCAGGTGAGTGAATAGTTCTAATTAAGGTATGACAAATATACTAGGTAACTGCTTAATGGAGCCGATTTCTCTAGGTACAAACGAGAATATGAGCACAAGGATCGACGATTTTTTTCCCAAACGGGAAAGGGTTGTTTGTGTGCATCCTCGGTTAGAAACCAAATTATAATTATATCAGGATGGAAAATTTCACATTACAAAGAACATTTATAAATGCAGAAAGCCAAAAACATGAAAAGCTTATTCAATAATTTTAAGTAGCACTATTCACTACCACACAAAGAGTTATCACTGACGCCTCATCTAAGATGGTTTTGGTATCTTCACTAAAAACCCATCCATGAAGACCAGAAAAATACAATGTGATTATCATTGACGTTTAGAACTAAGCAACCGTCAGTGATAATCACAGATTGTTTGTTTGTGCCAAGATCATTTTCACAGATGGGTTAGAGAGCATAGCCATCTGTGTGACGCAACACTGAAAGTTTATATCTTGTAGGCATCTGTGATGAGTAAAATTATCACAAACGGCTTCTTTCTCACAACTGTCTGTGGTATGGTAGACAACTTTTGTGACACTGTCATATGTGATTAGTCAACTTATCACATAAGATGAATCTAACAGAGTCAAAACTTTCTGACTTTGTAGCCTTGTAGGTATGTGGCAAGTGGAATAGACCAGCCGAAAAGATGAATCTAGTGAAGTCAAAACTTCTAAATTATTTGGAATTTAATAAAACCAACAACATGAAAATGCTCCATTCCGAAGTTATCTAAATGTTTCATGCAGAAAGTTTTTTCAAATTACCACTTGTATGAAAACTACGACATAATGTGAAATTCAATCAAATTATTGAAAGTGGGACTTTGCCAGTTGAGGAATGAAAATAATATTACAGACGATTAATTTCACGACATCGTCTGTGATATAACACAGACATTTTTTTTGAATAGCCGCTTGTGATGAGCAATATCACATACAGTTAAGTTTTGATAATCGTCTGTAATAATAGACTCAATCGATTCAGATATTCACACTTAGCGCATCTCTATTAAAATCTAGGGTTCCTAGCACCGATACCCCTTGTCGCTGAGCAGTCCTCACCGCCCTATCACCGTCGTCGTCCTCTCCGCTCCGTCATTATTGGGCACCTCACCGCACCGCCACCCTCTTTGCCTTCTCCGTCACCCTCCTCACTGCGCTATCACCATCGCTGTCCTCACCAACCTGTTATCGTTGTTGTCGCCATCACCCTCCTAGTCGCACCATCAACCTCCTCACCACATCATCGCCCTTCTCAACGTCAGCCATATAGTAGCAAAACCAAAAGCAAAGGTTTCCATATCTGTCTGCTGTGACAATTTTAAGGCAATAACTATCTGTGATATGCACCATCATAGATGGCTACTTTCGAACCATTTATAATAAGGAAAAATTTCAATTCCTATAGCAATCAAGAAAAATCCCCTATTACAAGTGGAGCCCAAACAGTACAACATAACTCTAATATTATCTTGTATTATTATAGTCCTCACTCATTTTTATTGCTTTATAGCCCAATTAATCAACCTTAAGGGCCTCTTTGAAACCTAGGAATCTAAAAATGCAGAATAGAAAAAGATGTATGATTGGAATGTCATGGCTTATCGAATTTTACGAAAAACAAAACCACATAAATTGATTAAAAAAAGTGTTTCGATGCTTCACAGGAAAAATACAGGAATTTTGAGTTTAGATGCTACTTGATTAGATAGAGCGAAGAGAGGGAGATAATGCATCGGACTTCTTAAAGGAAAAATAACATGAGGTTTAAGCTCATGTTCATTTTCCTATATATGAAATTTGGGGGAGGGGGATGGGTACAAGAATGCATTCTATAGAAATTTGGCAACTTCATTTCTGTGATCAAAATAACTCTCATAAAAAAATTCTAAAGATTAAATTATGTAAAATCCTATGAAACAAAGAGGCCTTAGTCAGCAACATCATTGATCATGAATGAAGAAAGAAAGAAGCTCTGAAGTTGGTTGCGTTAACTAGTCGGAGTTTTCGCTATTTTAGTCTGACACACTTCTTTTTTCAAATCCAGGCTTTATATGAATGAATTTACAAAACTAGACCCGTCCTTAACCGCGAAAGCGATAGACGACACATATTACATATCACGCTCTCGTATTGCAGTAGCGAAAGCTCTGAGCTTAGCAGGCCGCTTACTGCGAGTAAGAGTTTGGCAGCAAGGATCTGTCGAGCATGCCTAGCTTAGTAAGTAGGGTGCTTGATTAATTGAATTTAATTTGCTAAACTCATTAATTAAGTGATTAAATAATTAAATTGATTAATTATGTGATTAATTAAAGTGATTGATTGATCAAAGTGTCGACAAAGGGCAGCTCGGCATGAAAACCTTGCGATGTACAGGAGCGCTGCAGATGACTTGCCACGCCTTTCACGATCGAGAATAAGAACATTTTTATAAATTTATTTTTAAGGGAACTAGATTTTTTTAAAAAAAGTTAGGGCCAAACCAAAAAGGCTTCAACCAGTTAACGTTGAACAAGGTTCAAAATCCTGGTGAAATTTTAGAAGTTTTGAACGAGATTTTGGATTTTGATTGGGGACGTGATTCCAAACCCCGACCAAATAAAAAATATTAAAAAAATCAAATTGCTACAGTATTTTCAGAAATTTGGCAATTTTTTGGTAAATTTCACCAAAATCTCAATAATTTTTTACTAGATTTTGACTTTTTTAGACCGTATTTCGGACAATACCCCTCAAGAATGTTATCTTCCAAGAAAATATTTGAAAAAAACTGAATTTTTTAGACATTTTACAAAAATAGTAGAAACATTCTTAGATTTTTATAAAAATGTAAAAGCTTGATCATACTATAAAAAATTATTTTACCATATTTAGTAGAATAGGATCATACAAAAAAAATTTCAAAAGAATTGAGCCTAATTTCTTATCTTTAAAAAAAATCAAAAACCAAAGAAACATAAATGAGATAGTAAAATTGTCAGAATTTTATAAATTCACTCGTATGTGAACATGATCCAGAATTTTTATGAGAGTTTAATAATTGCCTCATAATGATTGTCTAAAATTTTTTAAATTTTTCTCAATTAAATGTATGGAATCAATACATGTACTCAGTTATGGTTTTATGAGGACAATAGCACTGTCACAATTTTTTTAATTTCTTAGGCTTGATTATCATCTTAAAATTTTATGACAATATTAGTGTAGCATCAAAACCATCTACAAAAATTTTCAAAATTTTATAACTTGGTTTGGACCAATTTTCATTCGATTGAAATTTGCTGGTAAAGCTTTTCTCAGGACAGTACAACTCTCAAAATTTTTGAAAATTTCTCAAGCTTGATCATCATCTAAAAATTTTATGAGAATATTATTAATGCATCAGTACCATTCAATTTTTTTAAAATTTTTCTAATATTGTTTATGCTTTTTTATTAGTTTGAAATTTGACGGTCAACCGTTTATTAAAATAATAGCACTGTCAGAATTTTTAAAAATTCCTCAAGCTTGATCATCATTTGATATTTATATGGAAATATTAGTGATGTGTCAGAATTATCCACAAATGTTTTTAAAGTTTCTAACATCATTCTACCACTTTTCACTCAATTGAACTTTGCTCAGATTTCGGTAATTTCAACCGAAATTTCAGAACTTTTATTTTAAAAATTTCAGAATTCAAATTTGATTTTTGAATTTTAACTAAATTTTATCTAAAATTATAATATTTATTGAAATTTTAGATTTCACCTACCTATAAAATGTGAATCGAAAATGAAATTTCATACCTAATCGAAGTGTAAAAAAGGGGCATGTCGTCTTGTATAGATTCTTCCAATCTCTGCTTTGCAAAGGGCAGTGAGGTCTTTCTGGCTGCTCAAGTCATGTCAGTTACTGGCAGGAAAAGATACTCTTCATGCAACTGCAACCTGCAGATATTATGCAGCTGGGACACTCATACATGGCATGCACAACTATAAATAAATCATCATCAGCTTTGCATCAATTCCATTGACGCGATCGATCTCTCACACAGATCGGGAAAAGGGTTCTGCACAATTATCATTGGGACCGTAGCGATGGATGCAACGAACAGTGTGAATCACCAATAACGCTCATCAACAGTATTTGCCACGGTGCTAGTTACAGTGTTAGAATTGGCACATAGTTTTTGAACAATACTTCAGAAGATCGAGCTATTGGATTTTTATTCTGTGGTCCGTGTACAGCTGTAGAAGTTGCTGTTGTAATAGGGAACGTAGGTGATCCTGATCTTACCGATTGATACAGAAGGGTAGTTGTAATACTCTGAAAATATAAAAACAAAAAGAAGGACGAACCTCATGGGCTGAGTAGGAATCAACGTGCATGCTAAGCTGGACTCGGTCTGACCGGCTGTATACGAAGGCGAGGGGGCAGGGTAGCACACCCTAGCACCGCCCACCTGTTCCATCGCCACCCTTGCTGCCCTAGTGCCCGCGATGTCCTAGTGCTCACGTCGCCACCCATCCAACCACGTTGTCGGGCCAATCAGCGTGCATCGTCGCCCAGCCACCGTTGCCCAACCACACGCTGCTGCCAACCACAAACTCCGACCATTGAGGTAATCTGACGTGTCGCGTCGCTTGTACTCTGGAGATGTCCCTCCCGTCTTTCCGCATTCCCTGTCAAACTGTACACCCAAATTGAAATATGTTCATGTCACCGTATGCAGGAGGTGACGAGGATCTTGAAGGATGTGTTGTAGGAGTTTCAGAAAGCGTGAATGAGCGAGGAACGTGAGGAGATCACAAAGGATCACCAGCACCAACGTTTTAGTGAATCTTCGGGACACAAATATAAACCATAGATTAGTATTGGTTATGTTGGTGCTTTAGTGGACCATTGTTATGGTCATTTTGAGGGTAGATATGGTAGATAGAGAGCACCGAGATGGAATTTGGGAGAGATTGGTATTCGCTTAATAAGAGGCCTTTCCTTTTGGGTTAAGTTCTGGAGTATTTACAGTCAGTTTCATGACTTCTGCATGTTATAAAAAGTGTACATTATTGTCTAAAGTTTCATGAGAGCGATATTTGAATGTTATGGCTTGTAGAACTGTGCTGTTTGGAAATCGTCATTGTTGAGAGTAGTTGTGTTAATATGTTTTAAGGGAAAGCTAATGGAAGAATTAAATTATATCCATAACTAGAGAAAGCTAGACAATTTTTCCTAAACTTGAGAGATGCTATGGTTCATTTTATTTGGGGTTGTATAAAAATTGTAACGACCCCCATTTTTACATAAAATGTAAAAATAGAAATCTAATGTGCATACAGTACTAGTCCCATGATTAGTGGCTAACACGCACATTTACAATAATTGATATCACATCCATACTCTTTATTACAAATAATAATGGTAATTTACACAATAAGGTCTTACAATATAGAGTAATGCAGTGGAAAGAATCAAAAGTCTTGTAGTGTGCCCATCCAACCCTCAGGCAAATGATAAGGCATAATCCCAAAAAACTTGATAACAACATTCCCGCACCTTGCGTCAAAATATATGTCATCTGGAAGTATGCTAACTTCACCTAAAAACAACAAATAAACAAGGGTGAGTACTTTACATACTCCGCAAGACTTTTGCAAAACCTATAATATATGTAGGCCATTTCAAAGGAAAGGCTTCTACGATTAATTTGCATTAAGCCAATTTGAAATGTAAATATAGAATAGTAGATTGAAAATGGATTTTAAGAAAAAGCAATTTAATATAGAAAATAACAGAATGTAAGCACGAGTAAGTAAAATCACGAACCTGGGTGTGACCATATTCAAGAACCATTTCCCACCAACACATCGTAGAAACCGGATTTTATGAAAATAAAAATATCTAACTATGTGATGACTTTACCAAGTGCTCATGACCGCGGGCGTGGCTAATCGATTAGTTTTACACTCTGCAGAAGTGTACAACTTTACCCACAAGTCATGACCTTTTCTTTCTGCTGCATGTTTCACGCACCTTTGGCGTGTGGCTAGAATGTTCATGACAAAAATCTTTACATTATCTAGGTTAACTTTGCACCAGCACAGTGATGTTGAACCCGTACTATAGTGTAAATGTTTTTACAGTCAATGTACAGTAAATAATTAAGCATATCCATAGTATGGCGTACACCGTTGTATCAGCAAACGTTATTCCCAACACATCGATGTGGGCACCTCTCCAAGCAACTAGTCACTGAAGAAGCCCGTACTACTCCAGCCTTCCAATGTGCAAAGTTAAACTAGATAACTTAATTAGTTCAAGATTGTTCCATACCAGCACTTGTAGTTGTACAGTTATCTTAGCCTAAAAAAACCTATAGTTCAGTTCTTAATCCGACACGGGTAATAATCTCCCCATACACTACGTACAAGTCCCTTGTACATCTAGCTATTGCCAATAATTGCCTGCATCAAAAATATAGTCTTATTTTCATTTTTAATCAAAATACCAATAACCATCATCATGTCTCAATATTTCTAAGTTTCATCTCATCAATTTTTTAATTGATTTATCCCAAGTCTAAAGCATGGCTAAGCATGATTATTAACCATCGCACATACCCAAATATATTGACATCATATATTGTCTAGCATTAATTCTAGGGTTGTCAAGGTTCACATGTCAACACTAAGGGAACTTCATAAGACAACAGATATATCTACCAATACCACAATATAGCAAATTTACTGAAAATACATGCATGCACAAAACATTTGATAAAAACAAATAAATTAAAACACTGGGATCAACATGATCAAATGGGGTGCTTGCCTTGCTTATTTGTATGTTTACAATAAAGTTGTAGTCATAGCCGGCGTTGTCGACGATGGAGTTAGTGACCTCGAGTTCTACACGTCGTTCAATGAAAATATAGCAAATAACAAACTTTAATAAGGGTAAAAAGAAGATAGACAAAAGGCCAAATAAAGACTTATTGTAGAAAATAGGAATAGTTTAGGATTTAGGTGTCATGATTTCAAGTTCTTTTGTTTTAGTTGATTGATTATATACATATACATTCATATCGTTAATAGTTTCCAGGTTGAGCGATGCATGGTTACTTGTATAGATTATTTATTCTTATCTTATGAATTCAAGAAGCTAAAATTATGTATTCTTGTATTTATAACTTCGAATTCAAGATGCTAAAATTATTTAGATTAATAGGATTAAAACAAGAGTTTAGGAATAGTTAACTCATATGGATTACAGGGTATTTATTATTCAACCAATTAACACGAGAAGGGTCTAAGTTTAGACTACTGGTTTTAGGATATATGTTCATGATTTTAAGAAGGTTCTAGTGATATAAATGTTTTGATTACTATTTTCTTATTCCCTGTTACAGTCTCTAGTGTTTATACTATGTAGGGTTAGGCTTTTAACAGGATTCAGATGCAAAGCATGTTGAAAATAGAATTACTTCTACATAATAGGTTGATCTTGAGTTATAAGAGCATATATAAACTAGGTTTACTTGTATTAGTACTCATTGATAGGTATGCATATGTAACACCCCGGCGCCAAATGCACCGCGAATGTTACCAAAAGACCCTAAATGACGCTTACAACACTTCGGAACCATACTGGTCCAGAGTGTCTCCATCAAGACCCAAGAAATAAAACTTGACAAAGAAATCCAATTGAACTAATAACTCAACGAACGAACCACTAAACCTTCTACCATTACTAAAAGATTGGAATCGACCTTGAACCTCTCTAAACCAGTTTAAAGCTAAGTCACGGACTTTACAAAATTTCGCATGACTCTCTAGATCGAGAGGACATCCACTCAAGCAGACAAAAGAATAACAAAGAGTTATAATATTATTCTAGCAGTCCTTAGTTAGTCAATCACACACCCAAAGAAATTAATGAATTTCATCACGATGGAGAATAAATTACAACCACATCAATTACATCCAGATTGACGAATTGGTTAATTAAATTGTTGGAGATCGCAGTCGTGTACGTGTTACTACTCCCACCCCGACGAGTCATCTTCAAGGTACCTAAAAACAAGAAACAACAAGCGTGAGTCCAAGACTCAGCAATGCACACAAGCGTAGCAAATTCCAGATTTAACGAAAGTAAAATAAGAACTCGACCATAAGAGCAAATGTCTGAGATAAAACAACATCCGGACAACACGCATTTATACTCATTTAAGGCAAAAACTTGACCAAACCGAAAATCATCGCAATCAAGTCATCAACTTATTAATAAAACCATTCTGCACCACAGAAGTATTACTTGACTCTGAATCACAACGTCTCTCGACTTAACTACCCCTCGCTATAACTCAAACCATTTTCATCAATTGTATTTGAGTTCATAACTCGACTCCACTCCACGACATTCATACAACATAGTTAGCCGCAAGGAAATCGCTAATTCATCAAATTCAATTCAATCTCCCCTTTTTGGGTTGAGTTCCACAACCCAACCTTCAGTTACCATAATCACCATCCCTATGACACACCATTTACCACAACACTCATTATAAAAAAAAATGCAATACACATGAGTGCTTTTTTTGATGCAATGCACATGAATGCTCATTTCCATGCACGCAAGACGCTGAAAGTGCCCACCCGTCGGTGTGCACCTCACGCCCTTCCATCCCGTAGATAGAAGGTGCCTACTCTTCTTGTCTCGCTCCCATTCACCTCGATGAATGGGACTACGAGGTAGGACTTTCGTGTTCACTACGTGTGAACACAGAGGCCCACATCAAGATGGGTCGCCTCTTCCATTATGAATGCACTAATGCAATTTTCATGAATGAAATGCAACTTTTCATTCAATGCCTACACAAACATACCATAACCACATACACACACATAGCCAATTCTCACATTCCTAAGTCACTAGCGGTATTTGTACAAGCAGATTCAACCGTTTGAACCAAACCCATGTTAGTCCCAATCACTCGAACAATCTACTCACTATAAACAACCTTACTAAAAGCTCGGTCTCACTTAGAGTTCATATAATTAACAGAGCAACAATTAAACTAAGGAGCATCACATATGAACACACATCCACACTCAACAACACGGTGTACTTGCATCAATTTCCTTAATCTTTTTAATCATCATAGACATTTCCATAAGAGGAAGCACTTTCTAGTTATATCCAAGCCAGGCTTACCTCTTGCGTATGCACCGCAATTACTTACGCTAAGAGCAACAATCGATTAATCCTCCTAGCCACGCCTAGAGAATGCACTTGCCTTTTTACCGACGAAGAATGGAGTGGCATACGGCTAAAACCACTCCACGTAACCTTCTCGCAATTAAACAATAATCATCCAACTCAACGTTATGCACACTCGAAACACGCGACAAAAGAAAACAACTCTTTTGCATATTTGACTTCCCAGGATTAAAGAAAGCCTGAATTCAGAATATATACACACAATATAACTTAAGACAACAAACCACCTAAACAAAATCACTAGAACTAGCGCCATTAAATCTCAGGAAGATGCAACATGAAACATAAGCATTGAGTTCTGGGATAGTCAGGAGTGAACCTCCATAAGAACTAGCCACATACATCGGTAAGCTACCAGACGTAAACAATCATTCCCATTTACCTAGTACTACCTACAGGTATATTATTGCTCCATCCAAAGTATTCAGTATAGCATGCAACAACTCTACAGTATAATCTTTCTTACTGCATCTTATGCACACCAGTAACTAGTTCATCGAAATGTTTGAACCTGACAATGTAGACAGCATTCATTCCATTGCCTAGAATACATATTGGCCACATTGCCTAGAAGGTCAAGATATAATCAACCACAACATAAAAGGCATTTAACCCACAGCCAATCTAGGCAAGAATATATATTCTTGTTTCATGTAGCTGTCTTGGGTTTCTACTAATATTATTTGAAACTTGAAATGCTTCAAAATCCATATTATTTCCAGATCCCAGAATCAAAATTTCCCTCACAAAAAAAAGACCATCCTCATGAAAACCTAGCTAAGCATTTGATCAAACATTTGGCATGCATACTAGAAACCAAAATATCACAAATTCCATTGCTTGAGCTCTCACCACAAGAAGCAAGGGGGAAAGCATGGTCTTTGGTCTTGCTTGCCGAATGATTCTTTGCTCGGCTCTTTCCTTGCCGCAATGCTTCCATCTGTTCTTCTGCTCCGCTGTTATTCTTCATTGCTCCATCCATTCTTCTTCTTTGCCAGACGGTCTTCTTGCGGTTGCTCGATGAGTAGGCAGGCGCCACCCCGGCGACGCCAGGAAGACTCGAGGGGACGGCCAAAGCGACGCAGGGGACGGCTTTGACGTTAGGGGGGCGGCTGGCGACTCCACGTGATTGGCTTGGGCGACTCCAGGGGATCAGCTTGGGCGACTCCAGGGGATGGCCAGCAAAGCAAAAAGGGGAGGAGCCGAGCAGGAGATGGCAAGCTCAGCCCAAAGGAGCAGTTGGCCAGAGCACAGAATGGGGAAGTCGGATGGCTGGGTGGGGAAAGATTTTCGGCCATGGGGAAGAAGAAATGACAGCCACAAGAAAAAATAGAGAGAGATAAGGTTAGGTAAAAAGTAAGGAAGAGAGGGGAAATTCCAACAATACCCCTCCCAAACCTAAATCTTCAACTCTAACCTTAGAAACCTTTTTCTTTTCAACTGCGAGGCGACAAAACTTTCTTCCGGATAAATCCTTGAAAGTACGAAGACAAAGCAATTCCGGCCAGAAACCCTGGCAAACGATTTACGGTATAACACTCTTCCCCCCTTTAACAGAATTCGACCTCGAATTCTGATCACAGCAAGAATACCAACAAGAATAACGGAAACAAAATACAAAATAAGGATATCCGAAACAACAAATCCAGATATTTCTCATGCAAGAGGAACTCCAAAAGTCAAACCACTTCTCTTCCAATAAAAAGAAGCAAGTAACTTAACTCATTCCATCCCTTTTTGAATCAACACTCACTTTACCTCCTTAAATTGGCATGGCACAAAATTTCGGAAGCCAGGCCTTTCTCAAACTTTATGCTCTAATTCACCCACTAAGGGACTTAATCAAATTAATTGATGTGCCAAGTCCCACATCAACATAACATACCGCTAACACAAGACACTCTGAGGTAACTCAGATTTAGCTTTCTCTTAGCCATAAAGCATAGCACAACTTTTAATCAACGATTCCACTCTAAAGAACAAGGTGCCAACCTCTAAACCTGACTCCAATTCCTTTTTTTTCAGCTTCAATCTAATCTCCCTTCTTAACCATTTTACCACATTTCTCCTTACTCATGACAACAAAATTGACACAGGGCCTTTTTATTCTATCATGCCCCTAAGCCAAATCTATATCAACCAAGCATTCATACCATCCGCTTAATCATCCCGGGTTCCCAACTTGAACCCCAAAGAATCAAATACAAATAATCCCATCTTTTCCAATTGATTAATCTGTTAAATAAAAAGACCAGAATCAACCATGCCATCGAAGTACGTAGTCCACATTGGCAATATATATGTATATATTTTTTTTTCTCCAATCGCATGTCTACAATATACAATTTCCTATCCTCCCCTAGGAATATCTCACACCCAAGGACAACTAGCTAAATTAAATGTTCGCCACAGAACACTTTACAATCAACTTGCTATCCCCTTCTTTACAAATAACGATTCTCCCAAACATTTGCATCGACATCACAAGGCTCCATCATAACCCACCTTTAAACTACTTGCGGTCAACGCCTAGCTCATGCTAGGACCGCAAATCAATACCAAACCACACTCGGTTCTTTTCTTAAGAGGGTCTCACCCTCACATTCTTTTACTCACATAATCAAGCCCAAGAGTAAAAAATCCTTATTATGCTCAACACTATCCCACGAACAATCCTATTCTTTAACTCCAGCTAAAATGCGAAAGAAATACAATTCTCTTTAACCAAGTGAACCACACACATCATCTTGATCCAACAACACTAAAATTTACCTTGGAGAGAAACTTGATAGAATCCACTCATCGCTCATTTTCTTTTCCAACCGAATCGCAAAGAAAACTCTATTCTCTATCATCACATAAACCACGCTTAACATTCTCAAATCAATGCAATGAAATTTCTCATCGGGAAGAACTCCAATTAAAAAAAGAAGCCCCATTCAAAACTTTTGACAGGAGCCCTCAAACCAAAACAGCTCATCTCGTTTTTACCAAAGCAAAACCCCTTATTTTAACCAAAATCAATATTTTGGAAGAGGAAACCGATTCCCAAGTTAAACACCTGCACCCACAACCACCACAAATTCTCTCAAAGAGATAAGGGAAACTCATTCCCAACAGAAACCAACTCACCATCAAGATCACTTACGAAACATTCATAAGAATCACATTTTGAAACACTCGCCAATACCACACACACCCTTTTTTTTCTTTCAAATCCAGCTCTAGACAACAAGAGTTACAATTAGTTTCAGCTCAAGAGCTTCCATCACCATCCCTCATGTCTATCTATTCCCTTCAAATATAAATTCCAAGTTAATCCATTTTGTATGCTGCGAAGTGCAATGCAACCATACACTCTTGGGAGTAAACCATAAATTCATTCATATAAGCTAAACAACTTAGCCAGGACAAAAGTTTGACATGATTCAATGAAATAAAGTGTTCAAAATTCATCAACCGATTACTTCGAAATCACTCCATCCCCATTTTCACTCATCACGCCTACTCCGCAACTTAACCAAAAAGGCATACACTCCCAGAAAGTCATACAATCAATTGAATCCATAAATAATTCTAACAGCTCGATGTAATCCCCACCAGCCATATTCCATAAAATAAGGCTTCAAGACAGACATTTGTTTAAAGATAATAACTCGATCATTCACACAACCATTCCATATATATATGTATATATACCCATTCTGTGATTACACATTGATTAAGTCATTTAGTTGGTCCACAATTTACTTGACCCAAAAACAACATAAACCCACAATCCTCACGTCTCTACCCCATCCCTTACTATAATCGATTCATCAAACAGGAGATCCTTAACCTCCTCAATCAATGTCAATATTAGCCTTAATGGTACGTAATCCCGTACTCCCAATCAATTCTCTGACTCGCAATAGTTCGCATAAAATACTAGTCATCTTTCACTTCGGATCTCTACCATCACAATTTACATTAACCAACTTGGTGCTTTACATCATCTCGATGCTCTAACCATGCATCACAGGCTTAGATTCTCAAACATCCTCGGGGGTCACCTACCCGCTGAAAAAGAACAAGATGTGACCCCAACCCTTTAAATAACACGACAACTCACAACATGAACAACACCAATAAACATTTTCTTTCCAGGGAAACCCATCCATAAATCACAAAGGATCACGATTCTCAAATGCCCAATTCTGGTATATAAAAACTCTTCAAGTAAATCTCAAGATTTACAACTTCCACTAAGGAAGGTGTATACAAAAAGAAAACCAAAGATCAACCAAATCTTTTCCGGTAAGACCTTAACACTGAAAATTCACACGATTTAAGGTTTGCACCAAGAAAACTTCAATATCTTTCTTAAATGAAGAGATAAACAACCACAAGAACAATGCCTTACCTTTCTCCACAAAGCAAACAATCAAACTGAACACCAAAATGGTAGCAACCGAAATCCAAAAGGATCCATCACCAGTCTCTTTCTCTTTGTCCCCAACCACTAAAGGCAAAAGAATCCAACTTTCTCTACCCACTCTCGAACTATGGCGTAAAGGACAACTACCCTCACCTGAAAGAGGTTCCCAAACTTCAAAGGGGCTTTAACCAGCTACACCAACATCCAAGACCCTTAACACAGTCAAAAGTGCAAAGACAAGAACATAATGATTCAAACAATCCTTTTATAATCAAAGCAGTATGCAACAATAGTTTAACATTCAACATCAAAGCTTAAACACAACATTTAAGCGTAATGCAATAATACCCATCCCTTCCTACTGTGCACCAGAGTGTGTCAAGTTTTAAGTTAATGAACCATGCTATTCCAGATTTTAAGGTTATTGCCCTAAGGCCACTTTTTAAAGGAATAAAAACCTAGGCCATGTTTCTAATTTCACGCAGCAAAATTTTAGTTTACTCTAGAGTAATTCGCTACATTCACTTGTCACGGACCTAAAGCCCGCTCTGATACCAACTGTAACACCCCGGCGCCAAATGCACCGCGAATGTTACCAAAAGACCCTAAATGACGCTTACAACACTTCGGAACCATACTGGTCCAGAGTGTCTCCATCAAGACCCAAGAAATAAAACGTGACAAAGAAATCCAATTGAACTAATAACTCAACGAACGAACCACTAAACCTTCTACCATTACTAAAAGATTGGAATCGACCTTGAACCTCTCTAAACCAGTTTAAAGCTAAGTCACCGGACTTTACAAAATTTCGGCATGACCTCTCTAGATCAGAGGACATCCACTCAGCAGACAAAAGAATAACAGCAGTTATAATATTATTCTAGCAGGTCCTTAGTTAGTCAATCACACACCCAGCAGAAATTAATGAATTTCATCACGATGGAGAATAAATTACAACCACATCAATTACATCCAGATTGACGAATTGGTTAATTAAATTGTTGGAGATCGCAGTCGTGTACGTGTTACTACTCCCACCCCGACGAGTCATCTTCAAGGTACCTAAAAACAAGAAACAACAAGCGTGAGTCCAAGACTCAGCAATGCACACAAGCGTAGCAAATTCCAGATTTAACGAAAGTAAAATAAGAACTCGACCATAAGAGCAAGTAATACAGATAAAACAACATCCGGACAACACGCATTTATACTCATTTAAGGCAAAAACTTGACCAAACCGAAAATCATCGCAATCAAGTCATCAACTTATTAATAAAACCATTCTGCACCACAGAAGTATTACTTGACTCTGAATCACAACGTCTCTCGACTTAACTACCCCTCGCTACAACTCAAACCATTTTCATCAATTGTATTTGAGTTCATAACTCGACTCCACTCCACGACATTCATACAACATAGTTAGCCGGGCAAGGAAATGCGCTAATTCATCAAATTCAATTCAATCTCCCCCCTTTTTGGGTTGAGTTCCACAACCCAACCTTCAGTTACCATAATCACCATCCCTATGACACACCATTTACCACAACACTCATTATAAAAAAAATGCAATACACATGAGTGCTTTTTTTTGATGCAATGCACATGAATGCTCATTTCCATGCACGTACCGGTACTGCCGAGTGCCCACCCGTCGGTGTGCACCCTCACGTCCCTTCCATCCCGTAGATAGAAGGTGCCTACTCTTACTGTCTCGCTCCCATTCACCTCGATGAATGGGACTACGAGGTAGGACTTTCGTGTTCACTACGTGTGAACACAGAGGCCCACATCAGCATGGGTCGCCTCTTCCATTATGAATGCACCAATGCAATTTTCATGAATGAAATGCAACTTTTCATTCAATGCCTACACAAACATACCATAACCACATACACACACATAGCCAATTCTCACATTCCTAAGTCACTAGCGGTATTTGTACAAGCAGATTCAACCGTTTGAACCAAACCCATGTTAGTCCCAATCACTCGAACAATCTACTCACTATAAACAACCTTACTAAAAGCTCGGTCTCACTTAGAGTTCATATAATTAACAGAGCAACAATTAAACTAAGGAGCATCACATATGAACACACATCCACACTCAACAACACGGTGTACTTGCATCAATTTCCTTAATCTTTTTAATCATCATAGACATTTCCATAAGAGGAAGCACTTTCTAGTTATATCCAAGCCAGGCTTACCTCTTGCGTATGCACCGGCAATTACTTACGCTAAGAGCAACAATCGATTAATCCTCCTAGCCACAGTCTAGAGAATGCACTTGCCTTTTACCGACGAAGAATGGAGTGGCATACGGCTAAAACCACTCCCGACAGAACCTTCTCTGCAATTAAACAATAATCATCCAACTCAACGTTATGCACACTCGAAACACGCGACAAAAGAAAACAACTCTTTTGCATATTTGACTTCCCAGGATTAAAGAAAGCCTGAATTCAGAACATATACACACAATATAACTTAAGACAACAAACCACCTAAACAAAATCACTAGAACTAGCGCCATTAAATCTCAGGAAGATGCAACATGAAACATAAGCATTGAGTTCTGGGATAGTCAGGAGTGAACCTCCATAAGAACTAGCCACATACATCGGTAAGCTACCAGACGTAAACAATCATTCCCATTTACCTAGTACTACCTACAGGTATATTATTGCTCCATCCAAAGTATTCAGTATAGCATGCAGCAACTCCACAGTATAATCTTTCTTCGCATCTTATGCACACCAAGAACTAGTTCATCGAAATGTTTGAACGACAATGTAGACGAGATTCATTCCATTGCCTAGAATACATATTGGCCACATTGCCTAGAAGGTCAAGATATAATCAACCACAACATAAAAGGCATTTAACCCACAGCCAATCTAGGCAAGAATATATATTCTTGTTTCATGTAGCTGTCTTGGGTTTCTACTAATATTATTTGAAACTTGAAATGCTTCAAAATCCATATTATTTCCAGATCCCAGAATCAAAATTTCCCTCACAAAAAAAAACAGCACCATCCTCATGAAAACCTAGCTAAGCATTTGATCAAACATTTGGCATGCATACTAGAAACCAAAATATCACAAATTCCATTGCTTGAGCTCTCACCACAAGAAGCAAGGGGGAAAGCATGGTCTCTTTGGTCTTTGCCGCGAATGATGCCTTCTTTGCTCGGCTCCTTCATATTCTTCTTGTTGCTCCATCTGTTCTTCTTGCTCATTTGCTCATTTCCGCAATTGCTCCATCTGTTCTTCTTCTTGCAGACGCAGTCTTCTGCGGTTGCTTCGATGGTCAGTAGGCGCCGGCCACCAGGCGACGCCAGAAGACTCAGGGGACGGCCAGCGCAGAGGGGACGGCTTTGGGCGACGCAGGGGGACTACTGGCGACTCCACGTGATTGGCTTGGGCGACTCAGGATCGGCTTAGGCGACTCAGGATGGCCAAGAAGCAAAAAGGAGGAGCGAGCGAGAGATGGCAAGCTCGGCCCAAAGGAGCGATTGGCGAACCTGAGAATGGGAAGTCGGATGGCTGGGTGGGGAAAGATTTTCGGCCATGGGGAAGAAGAAATGACAGCCACAAGAAAAAATAGAGAGAGATAAGGTTAGGTAAAAAGTAAGGAAGAGAGGGGAAATTCCAACAATACCCTCCCAAACCTAAATCTTCAACTCTAACCTTAGAAACCTTTTTCTTTTCAATCTGAGGCGACAAAACTTTCTTAGGATAAATCCTTGAAAGTACGAAGACAAAGCAATTAGGCAGAAACCCCGCAAGCGATTTACTGAGATAACAAAGATATGTTAAATCTTTTGTATTTAGAAATTAATATTATTTAGAAAATTTGTTATTGTTAAGCTAAATATAATTATCTCAGCAAGTATATTTAATCTTAGACCTATAACATATTTATGGATTACATTGGCACTTAATTATGGATTATATATATTAATCTTATGCATTTATTTAAGCAAGATAAACTAAAAACTTATTTCAAACTTAAATTAATATGAAATATTTTTGCATAAACAGTGGTTTTATGGTCCTAAAGAAGCATAGGATTTGGTTTCACCAATATTTGAATTCATATGCTCTAGCTACAACTATTTTAATTTCTATGTATTGAGAGAAAATTTATTTTCAAATCTAAATCAAACTGGATTCAAATCTAAATAATTTAGCATATATGGAATACTCATGATCTTAGGATTATCATAAAATTTATTTCATGATTTAAGGTGTTGTGGTTTACAAATATTACATATTTGTAATAGTACCATATTAAGGTTTGTTTGAACTTTAAATTCAAATAATTCAAATCATGTTTGAAAATTAAATATTTCTAAACAAATGTCTTTATTAGGGTCTCAGGAGCATATGTGAATTATTTCATCATTTTAAGGTTTGTGATGCACAACCTTTGTATAAAGATCATATTATAGTTTTGAATAAAATTAAATTCAAATATTTTTAATTTTGATTCAAAAATAAAATTTTTATATATTATGAAACTACATGATTTTTCATGAATATATAAATTTATTTCATCAAATTTGGTCTTGAAATGTACAAGATATAAGCAATTGAATAGTTTAGGTCTACATAAATTAAAAAAATTGCCAAAATAGGGAAGTTCGCCTTTAAATTGGGATTACGCTTTCCCTTTTTGGACTAGGCCTGGGTTGAGGCACTGACCAGCTGGGCCCATGTGTCAGTGTGAGCCACATGTTCGTGAGACTGCCCGGTTGGGCCCAAATGGCGGTGATCGCAATAGAGGAGAGTGAATCCAAGCTCATCGCCCATGAGGGGAGGCCAGAGCGAGCAAATCGGTTCCACAATGAGCATTAGGGCACTCGTGCGCATGCTGGGGAGCTGTTGGTGTGGTTGGTGGTGGCCGGAAGATGGGTCGCCACCGCATGGGGGCAACGACGGCCATGATCGACCAGCGGATGGGCACAATCACGGGTTTTCACGGTGCATTTTCACCGTATATGATATCAGTAGGATCTGGGTATTCCATTTTTGAGCTTATACAAGTAGAAGTGCTACTGGGGAGGGTTCTCACCATGTGCAGTGGCGGCGGAAGGAGAAGCTTCGGTGCGACAACTTGCCGGAGAAGATGAGCTTCAACTGAGGTTGGAAACGAGCTTTAGATGCTATGGGGAGGCTCTGAGCTAAATTATTTGAATTGTGGTTCAACGGAGTGGCTAATCGGGGTTTTCCCCCTTCTCTAGTTATCGCCGGATTTGGAAGAGGAGGAGGTTGTGGTGATATTTGCAATTGTAGAGCAAGCTGAGGAATATGGTATGCTAAGTGCGTGAAGCTTTTGGCACTTTATATATGCGATGAGGTAGGTTCGGCACTGGTTTGATCGCAAGCTTGGATTGCGGCTCATTTCGGTGGAGCAGGAAGTTGCGAGAGTTCTTTGCTGTGGCAGAGAAATGAGGGAGATAGGCTACCATGGCAAAGATAATACAAACTGTGTTGGCAGGTGGTTGAGGGGAGATAGGCTACCATGCTCGACTTTTGATGTGTATTGCTTCTCGGGTTACTCTCGTGGATAATTAACCCTTCGGTTGAAAATTCACGATGCGATAATCCTGAATTAATAACAAAATATAATTAAGAATATTTTAAAGAATGAAACGTTGCCTTGCAACAGATCAGAAATTGCCTAATCCATAAAGACTGTTCATTAAATAATATTTTAAGAAACAAAGATAAGAGCTAAATCATTCTCATATACATCTCTTCTCTATTCTATAGAATTATGAGTAACATTAATATTCTAATGAATTGGAAGTTACCTGATAACTAAATTAATTCTCATCTTACCTTTCTCTGTCTCACCTATCTACCCATTCATCAATGATTCCAAAGTTAAGTTCTTTAATCCCAGCCACTTCTTGATCCTTCATAAACGTCAGTAAACAACCCTTTGTTGTTCCTAAAAAGATGGACCACGTCACCTGCATCAATTGTGATAAACTTGGATACTCCACCAACACCTATCCAAGAAGAATTCTACTACAACTCGAAGGCTTGAAGTAAGTCAACAACAATTTCCAAATCGTCTCGAAAACCTTTGCCTCGACATCAAGTTTTGAAAACAAACACCCTTTTCTTGCAATTGCCTCCGACACCTTTTATCGCGATATTGAGTACGTTCCTTAAGTATTCAACCCATGCAATCGAACTCTTTGCTTCTGAACATTTTATTCATTCATGACCAAGACAATTGCCAAATCAAAAGCCATCCTATAACCTCCTGCCATTCCCTTGACCCGGCGAATCTCGAGGAAGAGATTCCTGTTAAGGGGGGTAGTCTGTAACAACCCTGTAAATTCAAAAATAAATAAAAATGAAGATTTAATATTTGAAAATAGGAATGAATTAAAATTGTAATTGAAATCAAGATTTTGATTTTAAACAATATCCTTTCCTCATTTCTTCCATTATGATCTTAATGAAAAGAAGGAATTCAAAACTTAAAATCATTACTATCAAAACAAATGAAATATCAAAATAAGTTTGAAATGTGAACTTGATTTGAATTTCCATTTTTCTGAACTATCTTGCATTATTGGAATTTCTTGAGCTTTTACTTTTAAAAGAAAAGTTAAATTCAATGAAATGGTAAAATAGTAAAAGTAAGAAAGTAAAAGTAAAATATCAAAAAAATAATATTAAAATTTAAGAAGCTCTCAATATATCTCCAGAACCAAATCATGATGTTTGAGATAATCTGAACAATTAAAATAAAAAGAAAACATGAGACAATCCTGAAATAAGAAAGCCGTTCTAGACCATGTCAGATTTTTGTAGCAGTATCCAGATCTTATCTCAAGTTGATATTTTCATTATACCAACCCAAGACCCATATCTACCTCTGGTAAAAATATAATAAATAAAAACTTACATTTGTAGCTTTTAGAAATTCAAAAAAGAAAATAAATAAAGTTCTAAATAACAATGTCAGAATTTTTATAATTTAAATATCAAATATAAAATTCTAAAAATTTTACAGAAGAATTATTAGCTCAAATTCATCTGAAAAACAAAGTTTCAAAAATAAAGAAAGTCATTGAGACACTTTAGTAAATCTAAAACAGAATGATCAGAAATTCAAATATTACATTGTCAGAATTTTAATAAAATAATTACAAAGAGTTTTTATCTGAAATTTTCCTGAGCCCTTATCTTCACTTGGCCAACCTCTGTAAAAAGTTTTGTAAATTCTTGAGTCGGTTTGGTAACTTTAGCGAAGAGACCAAGCCAACCTCGGCCTTTCCTTTTGTCTTTGTTTGAATCATGATCGTAGGATTTGCCAAGTGTTGATCAACCCGCACAGCTCTTTCTCTTCCTCTCTCTGCCATGTGGCCCCATGGCCCATTTGTCAGCTTCCTCTCCCTCACCCTGCCTTTTTTTTCTTCTCTCTCTTGCGCGCAAAGACCGGCAGAGCCAACCACCTCTGTTCCTTGTCCTCTACCGCGCCGCAACTCTCCGCCCGAGGCCAACACCTTTGCCAGCCCTCTGCCACGGCATTGCCTCAGTGTTTGCACCCCTGCCATGCATTGAATCACCTGCGAAACCGCCTTAGCTGACCTTGCCCGCTCTGCCGTCTCTGCCAATCCTTGCCACAGCTAACTTCTGTCCACCCAATCGCTGCCACGGCACAAGGTCGGCAAGATTTGATCAGCTCCCCTCTGTTAGCGTCTGCCCAGAGCCTGCCACGGCAAACATTTCCATTGAGAATTCACTACCACGGCAAATATCTCAACACCGCCTCTCCGTTTCTCCTTCGCTACGCACCAGAAACCAAACCGCCTTGGCTCAGCCATAAAACCCAGCTCGACCAGTCTCCAGAGACCATCACAACCCTCCCTCAGCTTGTCCCTGAGCCTTTCCTATGCAAGCACCCACCATCTTCCCCAAACCCGGCAGGAACTGAAAAAGGGAAAAATCCATGCGCGAAGCTCCATATAACAAATCAACCTACACCAACTGACCCGAAGCATCCTCATGACTCCTAGAATCCATCCCCAGTGCCAATTTATGCTTTTCTTCCCCGGTGAATTGTCGCACAGAGTTCTCCCTTCCGCCATTGACGTGCACGGTGGTAGCTCATCCCCGCATGTAAGTCCTTCGAATAAAACCCAAAAACAAGTCTCTAGTAGCTCACTGATGCTCGCCTTGGTGTTAATGAGTGAAGGGATCTACTGATTGGGCTTTGCCGCCGACCTGCCATGACTGCCGTCGTCGGCTCTCGGTGGTGCACCCCTTCCGGCCATATCTGACCACCAAACAACCACCAATGGGTGCGCAAGGATGTGCTTAAGCTCATACAAGAACCCATTCAGCCTCTCCGCTCCTCAGCCATGGCCGAGCTTTGAAAGCCAAGCCTCTTGCTTACACATCGGCATGCGAGACCGAGATGTCGACCACTCGGTTCCTCACCATCGCTTGCGCGGGCGGGCGCTGTCGTGCTTTGCTGCGTAAGCCACCGATTGTGCCACTACTACTGATTGCCTCATCCGCGACCCCCATCACTGCCGGGTAGGTCCGAGCGGTAGTGATAATATTATCCACCTTTGGTTCCAAATTCAACCGGCGAGATAATATTATCCCGCCGGTTCAAACTTCAATCGGCGGTGATAAGAATAGTTTCAATTTCGCAGCAATGGAGGTAATATCATTGCGGTTTAATAGAGAACCGGCGGTGATAAGAAGATATTCTTGCGGTTGATATGTAAAACCGGTAGTGATTTATTATTGCGGTTCTATAGTAAAACCGCAAGTGATAAGACCATTTTCACTTTGCCGGTTTTACTATAGAACCGATGATGATATTCTTGTTCCCCATTATTAGTTGATGCAGAACATAATAAACATTGTAATTTATCTCGCATGTAACATATGAAAGCATAATTAGTTAAAAAAGCAGAACATATGAAAGCATAATTAGTTAAAAAGCAGAACATATGAAAGCAAATTTGTAATTTGCGGGATATGTATTAATTAAAATAACATTTACAAAGCATAATTTGTTCAGATTACATATTTAGTCCTAATTATAATAGTCTAATGGCGCAAAGCCCTATATCCAAAACTCGCGTCGTCGTCATCCTCCTCCTCCTCCTCCTCGTCGGGCTGCCGCTTGATGTCTTGGCGGTGCTAAATCCTCCTTCTCATCGAATCCGATTCGGTGGCGGAGTTGGTCTTGCCCCAACGCCCAGCTTCCTCGCCATTGCGTCGCCGTAAATGCGCCGCCATCGCTGTCGTCCTCCTCCTCCTTTGCCTCCTCTTCCTCCTCCTCCGCCTCCACCTCCTCCTCCTTCTCCTCCTCCTTCAGAAGCGACGGATCGGTGGGGCTCGACCAACACATGCACGCTTCTTAGGTGCCATTGTTGCAACAAAAGTGGATTGTGTGGGGGCTGCAACAAGTGGATTGTGTGGATTGTGACAAGAGTGGATTGGATGCAACAATCTTGGCATTATATAGAGGCAGAATGGGAAGGGCAAGCTTGGCAGAGGAATGTGAAGCGGTTGGCGGCGGAGAAGAAACGAAGCAAGCGACGGTTGGTCGGGCGAGCGTTGGGCGTTGAGTATCACCGCGGTTTGTATTACCAACGGCGGTGATAATCGACTATCCTTGCGGTTAATACCTATAGCGGCGATGATATATTCTCGCCGGTTTAATTTATAGCCGGCAGTGATATTTAAATTTTACTGCCGGTTCGTATATTCAACCGGCAGTGATATGTATTTTCCCGCGCAACGCAATTTTCCCCGCGTAGTATGACCTTATCACTGCCGGTTCTGCACAGAACCGGCAGTGATAAGGTATTTTCCCGCGTAATATGACCTTATCACTGCCGGTTCTTGGCAGAGCCGGCAGTGATAAGCTATTTATATAGCAATCTTCACCTGACCGACGCATTTCCGTACGAGTAAGAAGAGGCGCTCTTTGCTCGGGTGTATTTTTCCGGAGAGGTCTTGCGAAATTTGGTGTCGATATTTTGTTCATATTTTTCATCGAATCGACATCTTCTCCGATCGAGCAAAACCAAGAGGAGCTGTATTATCTTGGGGAGTTCTTCTTTGAAAAATTGTATTAAAATTTTTCGAGGTTCTTGACTTGATGTATGTTATATTTGTCGTAAAAATTTTACTTTACGAAGTGCTATAGATGTTGATAATTGCTGATTATGCAGTGTGAGCAGGTTTATGTAAGTCTTGCTCAAATTAAGATCTAGCTAAATTATTGAATAAATTATAATTCATATTGTAGCTAAATTATTGAATAAATTATAATTCACTTTGCCGATTTTTAATAGTAAAGGATTGCTAGATGATCAATTATAAATAGTGAGAATTGCTAGTTGAATATTTAAATAATGGGAAATGGTAGATGGATTTTGCAATAATGAAAGTTGGAACATAAATAATTATTTAGAAATATATCCTTATATTCAATTATATGCTTGTTTGTTGTAGATTAATTTAATTTAATAGCTAGCGCTACATAACAAAATGAAATGAAGAAATCTTCTAAATAATTAAAAAATACTAGATGGATATTTAAATAGTGAAAAAGGTTTGATGTATTATATAGGCAAAATTGCTAGATGTATTTGTAAAACTAATCATTTACAATTATATATTGTTATTTGAGAAATTCATATCCATTTTAGTGATGTAGTGGATGTTTAAGTAATAAAATTGCTAGATGGACAATTATGCATAATTGTAATTAATTTAATTAATGAAAATTTGTTATATGGATTTTTAATAGTAAAGATTGCTAGATGATCAATTATAAATAGTGAGAATTGCTAGTTGAATATTTAAATAATGGGAAATGGTAGATGGATTTTGCAATAATGAAAGTTGGAACATAAATAATTATTTAGAAATATATCCTTATATTCAATTATATGCTTGTTAATTTGTTGTAGATTAATTTAATTTAATAGCTAGCGCTACATAACAAAATGAAATGAAGAAATCTTCTAAATAATTAAAAATGCTAGATGGATATTTGAATAGTGAAAAAGGTTTGATGTATTATATAGGCAAAATTGCTAGATGTATTTGTAAAACTAATCATTTACAATTATATTGTTATTTGCGTTATGTGCTTATAATGTGTTTATCGTTTTAATTAATTAGCAATGCATGACTACTGTAAAGAATAAATTATTTTGATATCGTTTGTTCATATCTTTGAAATGTAGTTTGATATAATTAGCGTAGATGGACCGAAGGTGGATGTATGACACGGACCGTCGTGGTGCGAGTTCTTTAATGGTGTGACTTGTTTTACGAATGCGTTTGCGGCACACAAGTCGAGAAACCTGGCGGACTATATGTGTTGTCTATCGTTGATTGCAAAAATGAGAAGATGTTTTGTAACATAGAGTCGATCACGCGCACACTTGCGAAGGGGTTTCAAGGTGGCTATACTGTTGGATGAGCACGGTGAAGATGATATTGTACATGAAGGGCAACACATTGATGAAGATGATATTGTACATGAAGGGCAACACATTGATGGAGATGGCGGAGACAACGATATGACGGCGGTGGAAGATCGTTCGTTGATACCCACGAAGATGATCTAGATCAAATCTTTGCGTGATGGGGAGGGACTTCACGAGTGAAAGGGAGTTTCAAAAGTTCCAACAGATGGTAGAAGACTCTACAACGCCATTGTACCCGGCCGCAAGGAGGAGCACGAAGTCGCATACCGTGCTTTCACTATCGCAGCTTGAAGGCAAGCAATGGTTGGTCCGATAAGAGCTTTACTTGGTAAGTTATGTCTCTTGGGGACTTGCTTCGAGAGGGTAACGTGTTGCCTTCAACTACGTGCAGCCAAGCGGGTTGTCCGCCTGCTGGGATTGGAAGTACAAAGAATACGCGATGTCCAAGCGATTGCATATTGTATCGCAATGAGTTTGCGACATGGATGCTGTGTTGTTTGCAAAGCAAAGCGGTATAAGAACAACGACAGCGATATCGAGAACGAAGATGTCGGGTGAGGCGAAGAAGAAGAGGTGTCCCCGTAAGGTGGTGTGGTATTTCCTATAATCCCCGTCTGCAGGCGATTGTTTGCGAACAAAAGGCATGCCCAATTGCTACGATGGCACGCCAAGAGCGTAAGAAGGATGGAATGCTCGAGACTCGCCGATGCGATTACGTGCAATGGAGGAACATCGACGAAAATATAAGAAGCGCTTTGCATATGATGTGAGGAATATAAGGTTCGGGTTGAGTACGATGGGATGAATCCTTTTGGCAACATGAGTAGTCGTCACAAAGACTTGGCGGTGACTTTATGCATCTACAACCTTCCTCCTTGGCTTTGCATGAAGCGAAAGTACATTATGATGCCACTATTGATCCAAGGGCCGAGCAACCCGCAATGATATCGATGTGTACCTCAAACCATTGGTTGAAGATCTTCTAATATTGTGGACCGATGGTGTACAGGTATGGGATGAGTATAAAAGAGAAAACTTTATCCTACGGGCATTATTGTTTGTAACCATTAATGATTATCCTGCTCTTGGCAACCTGTCGGGCCAGATGACAAAAGGCTTCAACGGATGCGTCCAGTGCCTGGATGATACAGCTAGCCGGTGGCTGAAGAACAGCCGAAAAATGGCTTACATGCGGCATCGTAGGTTCCTCCGTAAGGATCACCCATACCGCAATAATAAGAGAGCTTTTGACGGGACAAAGGAGACTGCATTAGCTCCGAAGAATCAGACTAGGAAACAAATATTTGCTGCTGTAAAGGACCTTACAATTATTCACGGAAAGGGAGCCGGCAGTACATCTATTCCGACTTCCCGGGATAAGGCTCCTTTGTGGAAAAAGAAATCAATATTTTGGATCCTACCTTATTGGCAGCACCTGGAAGTTCGACACGCAATCGACGTCATGCACATAGAGAAGAACGTGTGTGATAGCTTGCTTGGTATCTTCTTGGACATACCGCAAAGCGAAAGATACACTTCAAGCAAGGATGGACCTCAAGATATGAAACTAAGGAAGGAGCGCATCACGAAGAAATGGATACAGCAAAAAGTACCTTCCATGACTGCTACACTTTGAGCAAGAAAGAGAAAATTAGCGTTTGCGAATGCTTGCACGGAATCAAAGTTCCGTCTGGTTACTCTGCTAACATAAAGAGACTAGTCTCAATGAAAGACTTAAAGTTAATTGGTATGAAGTCTCACGATTGCCACGTGATGATGACACGAGATGCTTCCAATTGCAATTAGGGGTTACGCAGAGAAAGTCCGAGACCCAATTATCAAGTTGTGTTCATTCTTCAACGCGATTTCACGAAGGCCATCGATCCATTAATACTAGACAAGCCGCAGAAGGCGTGGTTCACACTGTGCGTGCTTGAGATGTGTTCCCTCCATCTTTTTTGATATTATGGTCCATCTCATTGTTCACATTGTGAAAGAGATCTGAATTCTTGGTCCCGTATTTCTACATCGGATGTACCCTTCGAGAGATTCATGGGGTTATAAAGAAATATGTTCAGAATCAAATCGACCGGAAGGTCAGCATTGCCAATGGCTAGGGAACCGAGGAGGTCATTGAGTTCTGCGTCGATTATATGGATCTCAAACCGATTGGTGTGCTCAGATCTCGGCATGAGGGAAGGCTACAGGAAAGGGACACTAGGCGAGAAATCGAGACGTACTAGCAATCTAGTGCATTTACACAAGCACATTTCGCAGCTTTTGGGACAATCGGTTGTGGTGGCCCCATATGTCGACATGCACAAGAACGTGCTATCCAAAACAAACCTGTGGAGGTCGAGGGTTGGCTCGCGAGAGAGCACAGAGATAATTTGGCGATTGGTTGTGTAGACACATGATGCATACTGAGACAGATCGCACTCGGTTGAAATTGTTGGCTCAGGACCGTCAACTACAATTCGGACATTCCAAGGATCGACATAAATGGTTTTACATTTTATACAAGAGCGCAAGATAAAAGAGCACCAATCAAAATAGCGGTATCCGTATAGATGCCTATGACAACAATGGAAATAGGCAAACCTACTACTGATTCATAGAAGAGATTTGGGAGCTTGACTATGGTCCTTTGAAGGTCCCTCTCTTTCGGTGCCAATGGGTCGACTTCGTGGCGTGAATATCGACAAATACTGGCATCACTACCGTGGACCTCAAACTCGTCGGATCTGAGAAGAACCATTCAGACTTGCTAATTACATTACACAAATCTTCTTTATGGCGGCCGGCTAACAAGGAGCGCCACGTGGTTATTCAAGGAAAAAGAAGGATTGTCGGAGTTGAGAATGTTGTCGACGAGGAAGAGTACAACCAATTCGATGAGCTTCCCCTTTGGAGAGGACGTTGACCTAAGTACCATGGAAGACAAGTGAAGCTACATACATACGCGCGATCATAACAAAGGTCGAGTCGTAGCTTAGTTGTAGTAATGAAATGTATGCTTTCTTTTGTATGAACGACATTTTATTTTCTCATATGTAACAATTAATGTAATATATGCAATAATGGAAATTGAGGTTATGCTTTCTTTTTATCAAATTGAAAGTTTTCTTGCATTTGGATTTTTGTGATTTTGACTGCACTTGAATTTGTTGAATTTGACAAAGATTTGTTGTTCAATTTGACAAAGATTATTTGATTTTAGAAATATTAAAACAATTAAAAAGTTAGCAATCTGATTTTTATATGAACGGGTAACTAGATTTAAACTGAAACTTTCATAAGTAACTAGGAAAATGGCAATGATGTTCACTTCCTTTACGTGCTAGTAAATCATGCTACCGCTGCAATCCAACTAAGAAAAGTTTCCAAAATTTGAAACAAAATCATGGATGTACATCTCATCTTACCCCATCTACATATAAAATTTCATGATCAAATTAGTCCTATATTAAGAGTAATAAAAAGACAAATTTTAACGTAACATGGGCAAAGAGCTTATCACCGGCGGTTGTACAATGGACCGTGAGTAATATTCCACTATCACTTGCCGGTTGTACAGCGGACAAGTAATATTCCACTATCACTTGCGGTTGTACAACGGACCGGCAGAATATTCCACTATCACCGCGGTTGTACAATGGACCGGCAGAGTATTCCACTATCATCGCCGGTTGTACAATGGCGGCGATGATATATATCACCGCCGGTTGGTATGACCAACCGCAAAGTGATATTCCACCACTATAAATAAAGCGCCGCGCCTTCCTCTCATTTACCTTAGCCCTAGCCCGCCTCCTCTCATTTACCTTAGCCCTAGCTAGTCACCTCTCGAGCTCCTCGACGCCGCGGCCCGGACCACCGCCGCGGTTCGCGTGAGCTCCCGCCGCCGCCTCGATTAAGAGCCGTCGCCTCGCTTCGCCTCGAGCACGTCGCATGTCGCCTCCCACCGTCGCCTTCACCTCCCGCCGTCTCCCCACCGTCGCCTCAACCTCCCCACTGTCTCCCGCCGTCGTCGACCTCCCCGCCTCCCGCCGTGGTACACCTCTTCTTGTAAATTATGACAGAGGTCCTAATGTTCAATGTTGCTTGATGTCCCCGCTGTCGCCTCTAGTCTCGCTCTTGCGATGTGTGAATGTGCATGTGCAGATGTGAATGTGCGATGTGAATGTGAATGTGATTGTGAATGTGCGAGATGTGAATGTGCGAGATGAATGCTAAGGGCCACCAATTCGTTTGGCTTGGGGACCTAACATGTGGGGTATAGTGTTCGGTGAGGATTTGGGATTGAAATAGACAATTTGTGACACATTGTTATTTTTTACATGGGCAATCTACATCTTTGGTATTCAAAAATCGCATGCTTGATTGGCAATGTTAATGCTTCACCGTAAAAAGGTAGTTGTTCTTGCTATTGATATATGGCTTTCTTCATTGTGCTTCCATTAATATGTTAATGCTTCACAAAGAAAAACGTGGCTCATTATGACTGTTTTCGCATAACACAACACTTACCGTGAATTTGTGTTGATTTACCATACTTGTCTTTGTGTATTGAGCAAATTCATTGAAATAAAGGAGGCACCGTAACACCTTTGTGCAATATGGTTTCATTCTTATATGATAAGAGTAGGAAGTAACATGGTGAACTATGATAGATTGCATAATATCATGATGTGCAAACTTCACTTTGTTCATTTTAGTTATACTTGTATTTTATGCATTATTGTTAGTTTGTTGCGTATATTAAGGTATTACCCGCATTATGCTTATGTTAAAATACAAACTGATATTTTTTGTTAATGCTTCACGGTATTGAATTGCTTCATAGTATTGAGTTAAAAAACTCAACTCGCATTGCTTATTAGTATCAAAATTCAACTGCACCTAATGGAGCATCATCATCTCTAATTTGCTATGGACAACTCTTGAACAAACCTGAACGTGCATTTATAATTATTGTAACTTTCCTTGTATCACTATGCTCGCTTATTCTTCATGAATTTTTCTACTTGTTGATATTGAGTTTCATGCACTAACAAACACACAAAAATTATGATGTCGCCACTTGATGTCCTTTATTGATTCTCTCAGATTTGACTTAGTTACTTCCTAGCATGTAGCCCCTATACTTTTAGCTACTATTTATGTTAATGTGATGTTTCAACAGATCATATAATCTTTTAAACTTATAGGAGTAAATGGCTTGATAGAAGCATATACTTCCATTGTTGTGTACACCCGATACGTTGTTTAAATATTGTTTGTGGTTTGTTAATCATTGAGTTTTTGGGCATTTGTGTTTGATCTTTTGGTTAACTCTTTTGATATAGAACATGAAATTTTTCATTGGAAAAGTTGGACACGCAGACTCCATGATCAATGAAGAAGAGGAGCTGGAGGAAGCCTATGGACAACAGACGTTGCATGAAGAAGACTGACAACCAAGTCCCAAGTCCATTTCAAGCGAGCATGTCTCCTCATGGCTTCGCCTCTGCGGTGTCTGGACGCTCGTGACACCCATGCTTCTTGAACTTGCAGGGCTTATTTTTTTAAAATCATTTTAGTGTGGAATATATTCTAAGAATATATGAATTTTTTCATTTCGAGATGTATATGTATCATGTGATTTTTTCTAATGTATAAGTATCATTTTAAAGTTACATGTGCACATGTTTGTAGCATGAGGTGACAACATCACTTATTCCTCTCAACTCTAGCAAATTACCATCGCTTGAATTCACAAGATTGATGTCATGTAGCAACCATAAATGAATGCAATATAATTAACCCAATAACATTTTGGATTGCTAGGAATGGCCTCGAATCGGGACAAGTGCCGAGGGAGTTCCCTCGAATGTACACGAAGTAGGAGTGGGTAGCCCAAGTGGCTACTTGAACCTCTGAGGATATTGATATGGAGCAAGTCGACGCCACGACCATAGACCAAGCCGACGCCATCGCCATGGACCAAGCTAACGCCATCGCCATGGACCAATTCGACGCCACTAACATGGGCGAGGTAAAGTATTAGTACGCCAGATTCCCAAAACATTGTAGGGTCATACGACTAATAACAAGATCCAATTGTAGGCTCAAACGTCTCGGTGAACAAAGGCGGCGCTGCAGTCGTGGTCCGAGCAAGATGCCTAAGGCGTTCACAACATAGTCCAGCTCTCTAAGTCGGGAACTCGCTATACCCGCGTCGGTATGGCGCCAGACATGACGACTCATGAGTACTTGTTAGGGATAACGTGCCCATCATCTATAGATCATGGACCGCCGCGAAGGTGATCGATGGGTGGTTCTGATGACCAAGGACTCGCTATGGGGCAAGCTAAAACAAGTACTCCATTTCCCCAAGGGTCGAGTTGGTTGCAAAGAAAGCGTGCACTAGGTATCATGTGCACATCTTTGGAAGAATTGGAAGACTCACTGAATAAGACCTATGTGAAGAAGAATGTCACGCCAAATTTTAACATGTTTCCAAAGATAAGAGAATTTTGGAAGGACTTTGTGGAGTCTGAATTTCAAGAAGCCCAGACAGTGAGTCGAGAAGAACAAGGCTAAGCGCGATAAGAATATGTACCCTCACACACTAGGCAATGGTGGCTACGTGAAGAAAATACTCGCATGGGATAGGCGCGAACAAGAGCTAACCCTCAAGGGCGCATACTCTGCGACGGCCGAAGTTCATCGCACGATCAAAGCCTTGGTTGCTTGGGAGGGGACTTCATCTCGAAGATGGCGGCTTGAGCCGGGAGCGATAGAGCCCGGAGGTGTCGCAGAAAATATCGATGCTCACGTGGAGTCTTCCCAAGGGCTTTTCATGCCACGAAGGGAGAATGATGAGTCGATTGTTGCCTGGGTAACGAGGAGCATCCGGGCGCACTCCAGGAGTTGGTTTGGTGCCGTGGAAAGAAGGCTTCCCAGATGACGATCGTTGTACAAGCGGCGAAAAGAATAAGAGAAGATGAAGCGCAAAGTCAAATACAAGATCTTTGTGGCAAGGCGTTAGAGGAAGAGAGAGAAAGGTGGATCAAGTTGTAGAGCAAGCAAGATGAAAGCTCTCACTCACGACCGCCATTCGATGTGACCCTCCGAACCTCGATCCACGGTGTTCTTAAGAGCACTACGCGTCCATAGCGATTCGGGAGAGCATCGACTCCATTTTCGATGGATGACATCACGTAACCGACACCGTGCAAGCTGCATTTGTCGCGACATGGCATTACCATCAAGGTGGCTGATGGCGGGGCTTGGCCATCGCCGCCTCGCAGAGTTCTGCTGACCGCCCAATACATCACGGGATTCGCCAGGTCGAAGTAAACGGTGTAGTCCGACAATATCGCAAAATGGAGGTAGAGATTCTGGCGAGGACGAAAAAACAAACTTGGAGAAAACGTGCATGGCTTCCTCGCGTGGCGCAAGAGCTTGATTATGTTCGGCTCGGACGATGAGGCCGATAACGGCGACGATGATGATGAGCCGCACTTCCACACGCACACTGCCGCCACGAAAAGTGCAACTCCTCCGCGGCACCGGTTAGGACAAGTCCAACTCCTCCATGGCACCATCCACAAAAGGACCAACTCCTCCGCCGGCACCATCCAGAAAAGTCCAACTCCTCCGCGGCACCATCCGAAAAAGTCCAACTCCTCCCGGCACCGGCTAGATAAGTCCAACTCCTCGGTAGGCACATAAGAAGAGTCGAACATCGGCACCATCTCGGAAGTCCGTGATCGTCTTGTACCAAATCTCGGTCATCTGTCAGGAAGGCAAAGACCTCGTAAGAAATTATCGCCGATATGATGAAGAAGAAAAAAAAGAGCAAACAAAGGCCGAGGTAACATCTCACTTCCAAAAGGTGCCATCACCCGAGAAGACTAAAGTCGATGCTAATGCGCAGGAGTTTTTCTTGAGTATGGCAAAAGCCAAAGAGACAGCGGGCTTCAACCTTCGAAATGTGGGACTACGAGCGATCTCCGTAAAGCAAAACTTGAAGATGGCTAGTGCCGAGGCGTCGATGTCGCAAGCTCAAAAGATGTTCTGAACAACGCCGTAATTCGAGCTAGGTCTAAACTGGAAGTACATTAAGGGGCAACCGATGGCTCCCCAAAAGATTTAGAGAACCTAACAACAAAATTGGCGCGTCCATCAAGATTACATGCAGCGATTGCCAAGAGGGTATGTGGGCGATCGGTGAAATACAAAGATTCGGATTTTCACAATGGGGATGGCATGTTTCGTTAGAGTTCTCGAATTGTATATGTTGTACTGGCGGATGCTCGGGACGCGTCCATCGGTCGGTGTGGACTTTGTAAGTCTCTATTTATATTATTGTATATTCTTCTACCGCTCAATCAGTATGTCTAACTTCTTTTTTACATATGTAGAATGGAGATACGCTTATGTGCAAAAAATAAGGATGAAGATTTAGGATTTCTCGATCCGGGGCTTGTTAACGAAACTCGTCGTGATAACCCAAAGTTTGTTGAAGACTATTTATTTAAGACTTTCTTCAAGCCGAGAAAGAAAACCTCCGTACTTGTACCCTATAACTTTCAAAGACGTATTACCCTACTTCTAATATTGTTTTACTATTTTTTGCGTGACACTGTGGGACTAATAGGTTGTGTTAACATATATGTCTAGTTATCTTCGGGTCCTCCTCGTCATCGAGTTAGAAGCTAGCGGGGTTTATGTCTTGGACTCGTTGAGAAAAGAACTTCGTGAGTATGAACATAATTTTTGGAAGATGATGAGCAGTAAACTCGATCGTTATGTTATTGCTCTAGTAATATTTTATTCTATTGTATTTAAGGTTAATTACTATTTAAAATCATTCACAGCGCATTCACACAGTATTGCAAGAAAGGTGGTCCGTGATCTTCCCTACAGACAACTTTCAAAGTAATAACAGACTTTCCATGCATGAGACAGGACTGTGGAAATAGTTTATCGCATACTACGGATGTACAAATTTACATGCAATTGTCACGAAGAGTGTCGGCTATAACGAAGACATGGTATATAATTACACATTCATGCCTACTTTTCTTTCATTTAACATCTATCATCATTAATTAAATTTCTCTTTTCTTCAATAACGGCGCTCCAAGATGAGAACCAATCGATTCTTCACGAAAGAAATTTTAGCAATTCAAGAGCATATCATTTGGATTCATTGACTAACATGTCATCGATCCAAAGGGCGAGTTCCTGACGGAAGCTTCAATCTAAAGTGAGCGAGATGTACTCACACTACATTTGTGAACAGACTATTAATTGTAAAAAACTAAATATTGTGATGCTTTAATATATTTTAATTATGATCTAACGATGCTTCATATACTATATATTTGAAGGCAACATATCATGTGCACACAGCCTTCCCATGTACACATCGTGCACACCAACTAATAAAAGTCACGAAAACTACGAAAAAATTTGTAGATGTACTTCATAGATTACTCTACCTATGTATAAAATTAGGTTCAAATTCAATACATATGAGGACTTACAAAAAGAGTTTTTGTAAGTCCTCATATGTATTGAATTTGAACCGCAATTTTATACATAGGTAGAGTAATCTATGAAGTACATCTACAAATTTTTTCAGAATCCTTGTCATCGCTGGTTCGTCTAGGAACCGCGGTGATATACGCAGATCACTGTCGGTTCATCGATAAGCCGGCAGAGATATACATATATCAACGCCGGATTCTAGGTTGAGCCGCAGAGATAGTTGAGTATCACTTGGGATGCTAGTGTAAACCTACAGAGATAGTCGAATATCACTTCGGGTTGTATAATGAACCCGGCGGTGATATCTATTATCCTTCTTGGTTCCTAAGCGCAAGTGATAACCCCGAGTATCATTGCCGACCAATCGCTCGCCGCCCATAACCGCAAGAATGGCGTGACGAATCCCAAGAAGTGATGACCTATTCTGTAGTAGTGTGCGGGCCCAGGCGGTCAGTCCCTAAGCGCCAAACCGAATCGCTGCCACCCCGGGCCCAATTGCCAGCTCCTCAGCCCAAGCCAGCCAAAAACGGAAGGCGTAATCTCAGTGAGAAAGCGTACTTTCCTTATTTGGCAATTCTCTATTTTTTTAGTATTTTCAAACCCGAATACATTCAAATGCTGATAACTTTTGAACTAATAGTTAAAATGAAATGAAATAAATTTATAAATTCATCTAAATTCATGTAGATTCAGAATATGCAAAAATATTCTGAAGTTCAACTCTGTTTAGAATTTGAATTTGAATTTAATTAAAGAAAAGAATCAAAATATGCTATATATAGAAATTCTGTAAATAAGCTCCAAATTAATTAAAGTAAATTTTTTTAGAATCCTTATGAAATTAGAAGCTTGAATATGCAAAAACATTTAATTCTCATGCTTGGTTTAATTGATTTGGAATTGAAATTCAAATGAACCCTAATATGGTCTCTTAACAAAGTTTATGCAAACAAGCCCAAATTTGAATATAACCAATTTTGGTAGAAACCTTAAATCCTCAGGAGCCCAAATATATAAAAATATTTAGATTCTAACTTAGTTTGAATCATTTTCTAAAATAAATTGCTTTCATTGTATTAAGTATTCAAAAATGAATATCTTTTGCAAATAGAATATAAATCATGTAAAACCAATTCTATGAGTTCCAGAAATCAGTAATGAACATAGATATGTAAAAACATTTAGGGTTAAGTCTGAATTGAATTAGATTTGGAAATATATTGCCTTTCAAATGCATAGAAGTTAAAACAGTTATTAACTTGAGTTCATGAGATCAAATAATGGTAAAATGAATTCATAATCCTTAGTAAAATTGTAAAGTCCCTGGTTATGCAAAAATAACATATGTTTGTGTAAATTTGAACTAAGTTCGCGATAAACCCTAATAATCATTTACATGAACAACAACTCGGATATAAGTAAAATATTGTGAAACTAGTTCTAAAATGCTTATAAAGTCATCCCTAACTAATATATGAAATGTGGTTCAATTATCTTGTAAGACATAGTTGAAAACTTAAAATGAAACATGGCTGATTTAGCATAAATATTGTGATCATTCATACCATTTCCTTAATTAATAAAATAACTTGTCTAAATGCTGAAGTTAGTAAAACTAGTTTAGAAACACTTTACAAAGTCTAAACTACTGTAATCCGAAGAAAGAATCTCGCTTCACCATGAATTGCATATTAATCTTGATAGCTTAATAACCCTAAGTGTTCACATTATTTTAGACTGCAATATGAATAAATGAACTTTAGGCATAAATGAGAAATCAATAATTATGAAGCTTGTATCTCCAGAACCTTCTTAAATATCATGTAAATAAGGCTAGTAGTCTAAATTAGTATGTTAGCTTTTATAACTAGAAAACTAATTAAATGTTGCTTTGAATCTGAATCCTAATTAAAGGTAAGAATTCACTCTAAGTCTGAAATGATCATATCTATTTAATCTTAACCAGTTTTTGCATCTTGAATTTGTAAAGTAAAATTTATAAATTCATAAAGAGTAATCCCTGTTTCTTGTGAAGTTTTTTTTGTTCTTGGTATCTATTTTCTTTTTTCCCTTATTGAAGTTGTTAATTGCTACTTTCATTGGAACGATGCGTAGAACCCGACGTAATTACCTACATCGTCGACTGCGACTTCAATTTCGTTGAAGACATCAATAAGCAAGGCAAGCACCCCCTTTGATCATGTTGATCCCAGTTTTATAAATATTTTATTAAATGTTTTTATTGCATATGCTATTTTCATTAAATACTGCTACTTTGTGGGTACTGGTAGATATACCTGCTGTCTTATGAAGTTCCTTTAGTGTTGACATGTGATCCTTGACAACCCTAGAATTAAGGTTAGATAATATCTGATGTCAATTTTGGTATATGCGATGATTAATAATTATGCTTAGCCATGCTCTAGACTTGGGATAAATCAATTGGAAAAATTGATCAGATGAAACTTGAAAATATTGAGACATGATGATGAATATTGGTATTTTGGTTAAAAATGAAAATAAAATTATGTTTTTGATGCGGGCAATTATTGCCAATAGCCGGAGGTGCATGGATTTGCACGTAGTGTAGGGAGAGACTATTGCCCATGTCGGATTAAGGACCGAACTAATTGTACGTTATATCCAAGTATTTCCGTACAACCACAAATGCTGGTATGGGACAGTCTTAACCTATTAAGTTACTTAAAACTAGCTTTGCACATTGGTAGGCTGGAGTAGTACGAGCTGTTTCTTAATGGATTGCTCAGAGGGGCGCCCACACCGAGGTGTTGGGAGTCACGCTTGTCGACTCTAGCAGTGTACGCCATCTTCGTGGAGAAGTTCCATCATTTCTATGCTCTGAGTTCTTCTGCCATAGTATGGGTTTACGTCCCGGGCTAGTGCAAAGTTAGGGTTAAGTAATGTAACGGTTATGTCATGACTATCTGCGGCACACCAAAGGAAGTGTGCTAATATCGATTGCACAAAGAGTCAGTCATGTCTTGTGGGTAAAGCTGTACACCTCTGCAGAGTGTAAATCTTTTCGAAATGTTGTTCCCGCGGTCATGGGACACTTGGTGCGCCTGCATTAGTTAGCAGTTTTGATATTTTCAAAATGGATTGGATACATTTGTTGGAAAGTATTTGTCTCAGATTGAACCATGTGTTGGCAATGGACATCTCGATGCTCACGTCGTGGAGGACTGTGAGTTGTTACTTATGCTTTATTATTTTCATATCTGTCAAATTTGCTTTTATAAATTCTGTTTTGTAATTACTACTTGTTTTACAAATTAAATTAGCTTTATGCAAATTAACCCTAGAAGCCTTTCCTTTGAAATGGCTTGAATATATTGTAGGTGTCGACGATCGGGATCGCCTGACCGCAAATGTGAAACGGGGTTAGTGTGAATGAGGGACTCAAACGAGCTACACTCAACGGAGGAACGGATGTTAGTTGGGGCGAGATGACAACGAGCGAGACATAGCAGATTATACTGGTTCGAGCCCCCGTGAGGGTAACAGCTCTACTCCAGTCTTCTCCTGAGGCGGAGGAGTTCACTATCTTCGTGTACAGAGGTGGTTACAGCTCGAGCTTGAGCGCTCTGGCTATGGCTACTGTCCTATTGCTTGTGAGTTGATGTCGTGTCCTTTGCCGTTCTGCTTCAGGGGATTTTATACCCCTCCCAGCCGTTACCAGAAACAGCCGGGAGAGATTCCTGGAGTACTGCATGGTGTGCATTGAGGATGTGCTACAACCGTCCCAGATCTGACGCCCACGTCTGTCTTAACTCCGAGATTCCCAGTCTTGGTAACTGCCGAGTAAGCGCACACCTCTAAGCCAAGGTCGAGGTCGTGTGGGAGTTGGATCCCCACTCCCCAAGCTCGAGGTCGTGCGGGATCGGTGCGGCTTAGGTCGTGGTCGAAGTCCCATGCTGCACAGCCCTGAGCGAGAGACCCTGTTGACCACACGTTGACCTGCCAGAGATTCCCAGTCCCCGACAGCTAGCCCCCGAGGCTCAAGGTTGTGGCAAGTACTTGGGTCGACCTCAAGCCTCCCAGCATGGGTAAAGGGGACGGACTTCTGGAAACTCCGAACTCAAAGTCGAGGTCGGACGAAGACCTACGAATGGGTTTTGGTGTCGTTACACCTGGCACCCCTTGATCTTCAGAATTCCGGTACGGACACGATCGAGCAGCGGAACCGTTTGCAACACCTCGATCCCGCCGCTCAACCCTTAACTGCACCTGTCGAATCGCCTGACCGGCGCGCCTTTTGAGATGCCCTAACCTCCAGCAATGTTTCGGGCTTATAAAACCTGAGCCTATTGCAACCTCGAAGAGCTCTCGACCTTCTTGCAATCTTTTCCTCCTAACTCCTTACCCGAGCCCTTCTTCTTCTGTCGATCAAACACCCTCTCAACCGCCATGGCCAAGCTCGGAAATAGTTCCCTGTCGGCGAGGATGAAAGAGCTCGAGAGCCTGGGACTGCTGGACCCAGCGATGTGGCGGCTGTTGGGCGGAGAGACCGAGCCGCAGCCACGGGACGACGAGCTCGTCAGCACGGAGCATTACATGCTCTTCGGTTTGCGGACGCCGGAGAGCGACTTCCTCGCAGCGGTTCTCGCCCAATGCGAGATCGAGCTTATCAATCTGGTGCCCAATTCCATCCTTCTCCTTTCCATCTTCTCTCATTTGTGCGAGGGGTTCCTCGGGATTCTTCCCACCCCCTCTCTTTTCTTTCGTTTCTTCTCCATATTCCGCACCGAAGGACCCGTAGTCGGATGCTTCTACTTTCGAGCTGCGGGCGGGGCTCCCTTGGTCCTTCCCTGAAATCCGATCCCGGGACTTCCTCGGTCCATGGACCGAGCGGTGGTTCTACCTGAAGAGGGGCGAAGACGGCGCGCTGGTGTATGACGGAACCCCCATCACCGGGAAGAAGCAGACCCTGGAGGCGGACGACCTGGAGATCGACCAGGAGGCCATCGCCGCCATCCACATCTGTGCCTCGCGTGGCCTCACCGGGCAGGCCATTGCCAACGACTTTCTGAGGAGCCGGGTATTCCCTCTGCGGAAGAGGATGCACCCGTTCTTCGAGATCAAAGGCCGCGACGACCTCACCCGTGAAGGGATGTCTGGTAAGTCCTTCCGCCCTGGAACTTGTCCGAGTTTTGATCCTTGGGTTCCATTGACAAACTTATCTTTCCAGCAGCGCCGAAAGAGTCCTAGATCGCCGCTAGGATGAACGAGATGTTCGGGAAGGCGGCGCACGACTATACCCTCGACGACCCTATTTCGAGGAACGTGCTGCACCGGAAAGCCGAGGTAAGCCGCCTTGGGCCGAGTTTCTTAGCTTACATATGCCTAGGACCTTCCTTGACTCTTCGACGTGCCCACAGGACAAGCAAGAGTTGCTCAACACGGCAAGGAAGATGCTGCCGCTGCCCGAGGCGAGCAAGGGCAAGAAGGCGGGCAAGAGGCCACTCCCGGACGAAGCGGGCGGTAGAGGCTTAAAGAAACAGCACGTCGAGTGGGACGACCGCGCAATGGTGAGTGTCGGCGTATTCCACCTGACAGGCCCGAGTCTACAGACCGGGTTTAGTTCGATAAGGGGGTGGCTTTGGTAATTGGCAAACCCTAGTAGAGGGAAACCCAAGTACCTCTCACACTAACGAATTCTAGTCACTACGTCAGGATGGGTCTATAGTAACACGCATATGTGCTACTATAGCTAAAAAAAGTGTTACTGAGTCCTATTATTGTTAGTATAGCTCAAAAAAAGTGTTACTATAGGCCCATCCTAACGTAGTGAGTGCCCCTTCAATTTGATGAACACACCGATTTTACCCAGGTTCAGGCCCCCTCCAAGAAGGGTAACAACCTTACGTCCTGCTTGATTTTGGATTGAGTATTTTGGGCTTGGTTACAGAGCTTGCTGATGACCAGCTCTTCTGTTGAGCCTCTTTTTTTTCTCTCTCCTTTTCGACCCCCCCCTTTCGTATGCCCTCAAATGCCCTTATATGCACGGGTTTACACGGGTCAGATAGAAGAGGGATCGTCATCATGCCTATCTTACATGCATTTTTACTACTTTTCATACTTTGTCCCATTCCTTCAAATTTCTAATCAATGCCAACAAGATGCCTTCGCCGGGTTCTTCCGGAATGTGACCCCTCCGCGACGGTAGGCGTGAGGCGTCCGAGAACGGGCTTGTAGTAGAATTTTGAATCGACGTGTTCGGCACAGCGAGTTCGTCTCGACATCAGACGTCGGGAAGGAGACTTGGGACAAGCCACCGCGATCCCACCATTTTGCATGGCAATGGATGAACAGGCGTGTTTCGCCACCCGCCACGTGGATCGGGCGCCCGGCGAAAGCGGCGGCCGCCACCGCCGCCGCGCGCCACGTGACCGGGGCGCCGGCAAGGGCGGTGTTTCGCCCACACCGCCAAAGCCGCCACGGATCGGACGCCGGGCGAAGCAGGCGTAACCACCACTGCCGCCCGCGCGCACGTGGACCGGCGCCGGTGGTGAGCGTGCTCGCCACTCGCCGCCAAAGCCGCCACGTGATCGGGCGCGAAGCAGCAGGCGTGGCCGCCACTGCCGCCCGCGCGCCACGTGACCGGCGCCGGTGATGCGAGGCATGCCGCCACCGCCGCCATGCCGCCACCGGATCGGGCGCCGGCGCGAAGTGTGGTGGCCACGCCGCGCGCCACGTGACCGGCGCCCGGTGGGCGCAGCGTGCCACCGCCGCCAGCCGTCACGTGATCGGCGCCGCGGCGGTGGCGTGGCCGCCACTGCCGCCGCCCAGCGCCACGTGGCCGGCGCTGGTGGGCGGCGCGCTCGCCCACCGCCACGTGGTCGGGCGCCGAGCGGCAGCGTGGCCGCCACTGCCGCCCGGCGCCACGTGACCGGCGCTCGGTGGACAGTGTAGGGTCGAGGATGCGCCAGAGGGGGTGAATAGGCGTTTTCTGAAATCAATCGCCACTAAAATCGATCGCTCTAATACACCCTAAGTCAAAACCTAATCAAAGATATATGCGAAGCGATAAATAGGTTTTGACAATTAAAGCCTAAATCAACTAGGCTCACTAGTGCACTTAACTAAATTATGTCTCTACACAAGAATTGCTATATTGAACAACTAATTAATACTAAGCAATTCTAGATACTATCAAGTAATTGAACAATATACAATAAATGTAAATACTTGAAAGTAAAAGAGACAAGAAGCAAACGATGTTTTTCCGTGGTGTTCGGAGACTTGCCGGTCTCCCCTAGTCCACGTTGAGGCAAGCTCACACTTGGACCGCCTCCCACTCGAGCACCCGCCTCTTTCCACTAGTCGTGTTTTTTCACGCTCGCGCATAGGCTCAACCCGAACCTTCACAAACTTCGCCGGCTTTCACAACCTTGAGTGTTCTCCAAGACGACGCCCACGCTGCCTAGAGTCGGCAACCTCCAAGAGCAACAAGCCGCTCCTCCGCTTGAACTTCACCGAGCACAACGATGCGCCCCGGTGATCACCAAGTGCAACACATGCACAAGGACCTCACTCAAGTGCAACACATGCACAAGAGCCTCTCAAACCCACTCCTAATTGCAACACATGCAATTAGTTCACTCTTTAGCTCAAGAACCAAATGTGAGTGTGCAACACATGCAACACTTCACTCAAACACTCAAGCAATGTAGCAACAACTGCCCCAAGCACCCCAAGGGTATTTATAGCCCTCACAAGAAAACTAGCCGCTTGGGGGCAAAAGCAGGCAAAACTCAAAAACCCGGCCCAACCGACTCAACAGTCCGACCGCCCTCACAGGCAACGGTCGGATTTTGGATCTTGCACTACGGCCGCATCATAATCCGGCCGGTCACACCGCACACGGCTCTCATCGCCACGCACGGCCGCACCGCCTGCATAAAACCGAAAACCACTCGAAAAATCGCGCCGAGGAACGAGTGGTCGCGCACCGCACCCGCCCAACCGCCGCAGAACCGAAACAACCTCTTCGAAAAGTTGCACCGGTTAGCCGGCCCGACCGGAGGTCCTGGTCACACCGCCTCCATCCGGCCACACCGACCAAACTGAACCAACTCCGGTTTCTTCGCAATCTTTTCTCCGAAAACCAAATATCATTCTTTGAGCTAATAAATGATCAACACATGATCATACACATGTGCAAAATACATTTGCACCAAATTAACTCATGCTCAAAGTATTTCAACCAAATTACTTAAACGCATTTAGAACCAAAACCACTTAACTTATGCAATCAACCCTCTAGCCATGTAAGGATCAACACATGACCCCTACACTTTGCAAAACACATTTGAAATGCCAACACATGCTCTAGCATCGAAGACATAACTTCAAGGCTCATTTGCAAAACACGCTTGCACAACTAACTAACTCCAAATGGCGAAAACACATTTCACCAAAATCCAACTCAAGATCTATTTGCAAAACGATAAGCAAATCAAACTCGAAGTTTATGAGATTAATCCCCCTAGCCATGTGAAGGTCAACACAAGACCCGGTCAACTTGCCAACTCCCATTGCAAGCCCCACTCACATGCTCTCAGGATTCCGGACTCATAAACCTCAGTTTATTCGCACAATGAACTTGCAAATAACGCAATAAACACATTTCATGCTTGAGCACTACTCTTTGCAACACATGCAAAAGTCTAGCTCCAAGCAACACCAAATTAACTGAATGAGCTCTCCACTTGCAACACATGCAAGCCTCTAGCTCCATACAAACACACAAACACCAAATCATGCTTGAGCTCTCTCCTTTTGCAACACATGCAAAACTTAGCTCCAAGCAACACCAAGGTTTTATAAAGATGTTTTATGAACCAAAGCATGAAGCTTCAACTAATGCAACACATGCAAAAGTGAACTTCACGCAAAAGCCAACGCATTAGCTTATCCTATTTGCAACACATGCAAATCAAAGCATAATGCGAAAACCAAATGCATATACTCTTTCATCTTTGCAACACATGCAAATCAGAGCATAATGCAAAACAACCAAGCATAGGCTTAACACATTTGCAACACATGCCAAATGGTTAACCCATATGCAAAAACTAAATCAAATAAGATTTGAGCTTGAGTGAACGCGGGATTGAGATCATCAACACATGATGAAGCTCAAACAAAGGGAACGACCCCTCTTAATAGTACGGCGATAAAAGCTAGACTCAAAGACTACAAAAGTCCTTAGCCTATCTAGTTATACCTTCGCCGCCGCGCGCAAGCAATTCCCTTTGGGGTCTTTATGATCTTCACTTAAACTCCCCTGGGATCATCACTCGACTCCTCTTTATCTTCGGGATCCACTCTTGACGCCCATCAACTCATGATGCCGTTCTTGTCCCGTTTTCATCATCTCATTCATTTTTGGACCTAACTCAAACATAACTCATGAAACTTATTAGTCCAAGATGCATGGTTGTCTCAATTATCTCTTGCACTCCATTAACACATAATGGATACCTTTAGATCAATTGAGCACAACCTAAATCAATTGAAATGATTTTAAATGTGTCTTAAGTATAATAATGCAACACATGCTTAATTATACTTAAGCACTATCCATTTGTCCTTAATTAATCACGGAACACCATCAACACATGATGAAATGTTCTTTACTGATTAATAGAACAAATAAACTCAATTTAAATTTTCATTTAAATTGAATATTCAAGTTAGAGTGTGAACTCCCCCTAAATATGTGCATCCATGTAATATATGGATTGGGAAACATGATGCACATTTTTGTGGTTTAATATAATGGGGACATTCATACTTTAACTTGACTCCAAAGTATGCAACTAATACTAAGATAAATACGCATACATACCTTGGGTTTTCCATTTTTCAATGTGATGAGACTAATCAAAGATATTCTAAATAAACAAGTTAGTCTCAATATAAGATTTGTCATTAATAACAAAATCACATTAAGGGATAATCTCAATATTAGATTTATCATTAACACCAAAACCATAACTAATGAATGTTGAACTTACAACAGGGCGTGCTCGCCACCGCTTCGCCAAAGCCGCCACGGATCGGGCGCCGGCGTGGCCGCCCGCACTCGCCGCCGCCACACGTGGGCGCCCGGTGGGCCGGCGTGCTCGCCACCGCCAAAGCCGCCACGAGGATCGGGCGCGGGCAGCAGCAGGCGTCGCTGCTGCCGCCGCGACGCCACGTGGACCGGCGTCTCAGAGCGGTGTAAACACCCACCCGCCGCTAGATCGCCACGTGAACTATGCATGCTTTTGTGCGGCGAAGAGGGTACCCTGGCGTAAAGTACGCTGACAGTAGCCTCCGGGCCCACCCAAGAACGCACATTAGAGCTTTCCGAGACCTTACATTAAATGCCGGTGCATTCTTGGATGGGGCCAGCACTCATGAGGATCTGGCGCCTCGATTCTTGCGCTTCATTGCATCCGCCGATTTTTGGGGACCCAAAGCGGCGACGATCTATCTTCGTGCGGAACCGCTTTGCGAGTGGGGATACAATAGGCCCATCCGCTTTTGAGCCGCTTCACGCTTAGCACCCTTTGCAAACTTCATCTTCTTGCTCTAAGTTTTTTTTGCCTTTTGCCATTTTTCGCTTCCATGGCTTCCTCAGGTTCGCCTCCTTTTCACGCTTCCTGAAGGACTCCTACACAAGTGGGAGACTCCACACCATTGTGCCGAAGACCCTCTCTTTTTTGGGCGGGACCCCTGACGTCCATGATGCCTTTGGCGAGATCATCATCTTCGTGTGGGGCATCATGGCGGGCTTGGTGCCGCCTTTTTCTGATTTTTTCCTCACCGTCCTCCACTTCTACGAAATCCATCATCTTCACCTCACCCCCAACTCCATTCTTTTTCTCGCCATCTTCGCACACCTCTGTGAAATGTTCATGGGGGTGATGCCAAATCTCCCACTTTTTCGCTACTTCTTCCTCTGCCGCGCCTCCTCCGACGGTGAGCTCTTGGAGGCTGCCATTTCCGTCTTCGGGATGGGATGGCAGCCCGCTATATACCTTTCGGCCAGATCAAACTGAAAGCTGGCGCAAATAATGGTCAGACGTCAACAACGATAAAGGGCGTTGAGGCTCTGGAGGTGCCCAGGACCGCCGGCGGTCACCGAGAATCGAACTTCGCCCGTCGAAGAGACGACGGAGTTTCGGCAATGGCGATTCGCATCAACAATCTGCGGGGCGCCTGGATTAACTGGGCGCCGGTTATTAAGGGATTTTGTATCCGAAGACTTGGCCCTTCGCATCGCAGATTCGCCAAACATGGCGAAGACCTGACGGCAATGACATCACCCGCACCTTCGGTAGTAAGACTTCACTTTGCTATTTTTGGCTTTTTTTTACGCATTCATGTCTCTTGTGTGTTGCTCCTACCAACCGACATTTTTTTTAACTTTGGCCACCATGGAAACTTGGATGGGCCACGCCGGCCAGTGGCTCTCCGGGCTCATGCCACCGGTCCGGCCGGCTGAATTTTCCTTCATCGATCCGGCCACTTGTCGACTTGGAGACTGCGAGCTACCGAGGATCGTCGGGTTGTTGCCGCTAATGGACTCCACGGCCTCGCCAGGTAGTGCTGCCAGCGCCTCCACGACGATCAGGGACGCACCTCCCCCCACCGATCGGGCGATGGGCAAATGGCCGCTCGTCCCGGACACTTCAAGTCCGGGCATGAAGAAGGCCCGCCATGCGGGCGAAACTTCCGCCGCCACCAGCCCAAGGGCGGCGGTGACTTCACATGGGGCGGTCACACCGGCCGCCCCAATTGCAGCGCCAATCACACCGGCGCCACCGCCTGCGGCGCCAGCATCTCCACCTCGGCGCCGCCCCCTATCCCTTCTCGGCGCCAACGCACGAAAGCGCCGGCTCCGGCGACCACGGCGCCAAGCGCCCGCAGCGCCGACTCCATTATCTTCTTCTTCTTGACTCGCCAGTGGCGCCGGTCTCATCCTCCCCGGCGCCACCGCCTTCGCCACGGGACCCATGCCGCCACTCGACAAAGGCGGGCTTGAGGTCCCCAAGGTCAGCTTTCCGGCGAGGGCGGCGCCAAGGGCGGCCCTCAAGATGCTCCAAGGAGCAGCGCCACTGCTGCTGCGGTGGAAGCCTCCGCCAGACACACGCCGTCGCCACTACCACGGGGCAAGGCGGTTCGACACCGGCGCACCTCGCCCACTGCCATGACCAAAGACTCGTCACCACTCCTACGCCCGACATCGACGTGGGTGATGAGTGAAGGGTCACGCCACCCACTTTTTTTTGTTTTTCTTTTGTCGATCAGTTTTATATCTCAGTATGAACACTTCAACAAACTTTAGCTGTAATGGATGTTTTTCGGTTTTACCTTGAGCTCGTTTGCTGTGCTTATTTGATATTGCATCTTTGGAATTGCCAGCGACCAACTTAGAATTCAATTGAGGCGCCCGATTAGGCTTTTGAGTCTAGGCAACATCCCGAATTCTGCAGAGGTCGTGATGCTGGCACTCACAAACGTAAGTACGATCTGGCGCAAATTACATAGAACTTAGGCAAAGATGGCTTTGAGGCGTAATAGTCTGTGCTTGAGCACGGAATAGTTTCGCCATCGAGATTTTATGCAGGGTTGTCATTGGCTGAAACCTTTTCGGAAGTTAAATCCTTGTGATCTTTTAGAATCGTGTCCTAGTGTGGCGCAGAAGGTGATAAGTTCCCAGGAGTGGTCTTGGACCAGCAAGGCCAATCTGTGACAACTGGCGGTGCTTCTAAGAGCCAACCCGAGGTGTACGAGCCGTGTTTAAGTACCGTACAAATTCACACTGTCACTTAACCTTACCAGACGCCACATCAAGACTTCTTCTAATCACCAAGGAGCCGCGGGTTTGTGATGCGTGATAACCATGCATAATTCGATCAATTTCAGCATACGATAAGCAAGTAATCGGAGTGTTACTTGAAACACTTATCGGCTTATGTATTAGCCGGTGCCCAACCCAAGCGAAGAGGGCAACCAGCCCCCCATACTGGCGACAATAGAGTCTTCGAGCGACCAGCCCCAAAGCCGGGCGACCAATGAGCTTTCTGGGCGACCAAACCCCCAGCGCCGGCGACCAGCCCTAAGTTACCGGGCAACCACCCAGCTGAGCCTTCTAACGCTATTAAAATTTTTTCTCGAATCGAGCCAAAGCTTTAAAGTTTGACTCGTGCACATATGCAAATTATTGCGGCGAATGAACACTATGCGGGGCACATACAATATAGATCATGACAACACAAGTCTGCGCGATGGGGCAATATTGGTTCACTCGCTTTGGCTTCCATGTTGTCGCCGTTTTCCAAAACACGCCCATGGCATTGTGCGGTAAAGCAAATAACTCCTGGGAAGGATACTAGGCCGCGATTGTTTGCGGAACGACGGCGGTGCTTCTGAGAGCCAACCCGAGGTGTATGAACCACATTTAAGCACCGTGCCAAATCCGCTTCCTGGTTGTCCGTCCTTACCCGGCACAGATACCAGGCATAATTATGGACCAATAAGGGATTGCCAAAACTTAAGGACCAATAGCATCCATGCAGCAAACTGTCCTGTAGGACACAAAAAGAGGAGTAATAACAAAGTTGAAAATCCTCAAGATAATAACATTATCAACAACCAATGACCGCCGATCAGCTGGGGGATAGGTCTATCCCGGGGCTGATCAAAGCAAATCACCGGGTACTTACAATTTTTCATGGGTAAAACTTTTAACAATTCCACATTGTAGGAATTCGCCAATTCCCGTCTTGCCTTCGGTTAACCGACCGCCGGTCGAGATATTGAGACCACCTTAAAGGGCTCTCCCGCGGGAGACATTTTATGCAACCCAAAGATCTTTGAACTCAGGTAAGACCAGTGTCGCCCTCGCCGATGATCTCTTAGAGACCCGGTGGCATGGTATCGCTGAGGCTTTGCTTGATATCGAGGCGGCCAAGGGCGGCTTGATCACGAACTTCTTCGGGGAGGTTAGCGTCTTCTTGCGGATGTCTTCATGGCCTTCCTCACGAAAACCGAGGCGGCGGAGAGCAAAGCGATTCAGAGGGGAAACGACTTCGCCCCATACACCAAGAAGAAGGGCTGCCCCAAGAGTCTGACCGTGTGGTACGCGGGCGACCACAACACGTAGGAAGTTCCTCGATCCAGCGCGGCCCCCGCCAGGAGTCGATCAAACGCCTTTGTCTTGAGGCCCTTCAACACCAATGCATTGGCACGCCATTTTGACCGTTACTTTGGGGTGGGCGATCGGGTTAAGCATACTTTGGCGCCCATCTCATCGCAAAATTCCGGGAATGCCGACCGGTGAACCGAGTTCCATTGTCGGTGATAATGCGGTTGGCGACTCCAAAGCGTGAATATCCCATGCATAAATTTGACAAAGCGGAAGCCGTAATGGCACGTCTTTGCCTCGACCACCCACTTAGTGAATTTATCGATGGCGATTTAAAAGGTGGGTGAAGTTTCACGTGGTCCGCGAACGACTCCAGACCCGGGATATCTGCACCCGCGAACGCCAAGAGAGCGGGATGGTTTGCGAGCTTGGGCTGGTCGGTGGACTTGCTCGGCGAAGAACCCGGCAAGCCAGATGTCTTCACCAGTCGCAAGCATCACCGAGGGCGAGGCCAATAAAATCTTGGCGAACGCTTTGCCAACTAGCGTTAATACGGACATATGGCTCCCCAGACATGCCTCCATGGATATCGAGAGCAGTATGCTCCCCTCTTCCCGAGTGATGCACTTCAAGAGAATTCGCTTACGCCCGGGCAGATAGGTCCCCACCCACCGTAGTATAGCACTTGGCCGTACGCTATCTTCTCACCGAGGCATCATCGTCGGGATCACTTGGTCCCGCAGAAGGCTAGGATCGGATCCATCCACCGATCTTCCCGCCAAGTGTGGCGAAAGCACTCGGTGTTCGCCCGGCACTTTGTCGGGCCAAGATTTCAAGGCCGCATTGGCAAAGACCGCCGCCTTTCCTCCCGGACTTGGGGGCCGAGGCAGACGCGCGGCCTTCCCTCCCCGAATCGAGGTCAGAGCTGCAGATCACCTTCCCCACTGAAGTCGGAGGCCACGACGGCCATACCATCGCCCCTCCTCAACCGGGGGCGATAAATACACCATCATTCCCACCGGTCATGGGTTATACGATGGACGGCCGTGATAGTCTTTCTTCAAGACTCGACCGACAGAAGCCCTTGAGGACGCAAGCCGCGAGAGCCCATCCGCAAGGTGATTATCACGCCGGGGATATGAATATATCCCAATCCTTCAAAACGCCGCCCATTTTTCTCGACCTCCGCCAAGTATGCCGCCATGGTGGGGTCAGGCATTGAAATTCCTTCTCGCTTGATTGATGACTAGCAGGAGTCGCCTTGACTTGAAGACGCCGGATACCTAGCCAAGTTAATACGCAACCGCCAAAGCAGACCTTCATACTCGCAATATTATTAGTGGCTTTAAAATCAAGAGCAACAACATATCAAGGATGTCACCAACGGGAGACTAGGACAACACCAGCCTTCACGCCTCCAATCAACGAGCCATCAAAAAATAAGGTCCAAGGAGGCGACGCTGGGCTTTTTCCGCTCAGAGTGGCGGAGTCCACTAAGCAACGAACTCCGCCAATTTTTGACTTTTGATGGCAAGTAAGGGGACAAACTTAAGGTTGAACTCTCCGCCTAATCGACCACTTGGCAATGCGACCTTCGCTTCACTGCTGAACAGATTTCTCGCAAGGATAGGCCGTGACCACAAAGAATCTCGCCCGAAATAATGTCGCAACTTCCTAGACGCCACCAAGATCAGATACAAGATTTTTTGTGCTTGTGGGTATCGGATTTCGCTTCATGCAACACCTTGTCGATATAATAGACCGCTTTTGATACCTTTCTCTCCGCCATCAAAGACAAACAACACCACTTCAGAGTAGCAAAGAATATACAAAGCAACGGTTCACCTTGTGCAGGGAAAACCAACACCGGAGGAGAGGTGAGGTACCGCTCAAGTCTTCAAAGGCCTCCTGGGCTTCATCAGTCCACTCGAAATGGTTAGTTTTCTTCAACAGCTTGAACAGAGGTAAGCTTCTTTCTCCCAGTCGGGCGATGAACCGCCCGAGGGAGGCCAAATGGCCGGTCAGGCATTGAACCTGCTTAAGTCGCGCCGGAGGCTTCATATGCTCAATTGCTACTATTTTATCTGGGTTGGCTTCAATACCTCGGTTGGACACCAGGAACCCCAGTAATTTACCGAAAGGAACACCAAACACACACTTTTCTGGATTCAACTTCAGGCAATTCTTCCGAAGATTGGAAAAGGTTTCCTCCAGGTCTTGAATCAAGTCTTCACCTTTTTTGACTTTCACAACCAAATCATCAACATACACCTCAAGATTCCGCCCTATCTGTGGACGAAAAGTAATGTGCATAGCACGCTGGTAAGTAGAACCAAAGATTCTTAAGCCAAAGGGCATCCTAATATAACAATAAACACCCATAGGGTTACAAAAGCATTTTCTTCGTCTCCATCGCCATGCTAACTGATGGTACCCAGAGTACGCATCCGTAAAGCATAGCACTATTAACCCGCCGTGGAGTCAACAATGAGGTCGACTCGCGGCAAGGGATAAGGATCCTTCGGCAGTTCTTGTTGAGGTCGGTGAAGTCGACACACATCGCCACTTCCGCTGGACTTTTTAACGAGCATGATTGGCAAGCCACTCAGGTGAGTGACCTCCCGATGATTCCTCGCGCCTAATAATTTCTCCACCTCCCGCCGAATAGCATCTTGCCGCCCGAGCTTGCCGCCGATCTTTGTCAACCGGATGCGCTTCGGGAGCGTTGTTAAACGGTGCTCGATCACTGGGACCCCGGTCATATCGGACGGTTGCCGTGCAAACACGCCTGAATTACACCGAGGAAGGTGACGAAGCGCCTTCCTATTTGGCGCCGAGGTCACGCCAATGTTGACAGCTTTATGGGCTCGCCTCACCAGTATGCACCACCTTAACCTCACCGCAGAGCTGTGCAAGGCGCGGTCCGGCCCGAGGGCTCCCGAGCAGTGGCATCAAGACGCCCGCATGTGTGGCACCACTCATATCAAGCGAACTTATGATAAAACAAGAAAGCTTCAGACTCGTCCACTGGATGGTTATGGGGCCGGCAGGCCCTGGCATTTTCACCACCATGTATGCATAATGGGTCGCCGCCATGAACTTGGCCAGCGCCGGTCGGCCAAGCAAAGCATTGTAGGGGAGATCAAAATCAGTGACTTCAAAGTCCACCAACTCGGTGCGATAATTATCCCTTTCTCCAAAAGTGACGGGGAGACGCACCTGGCCCACGGGAATTGCACTAACCCCCGGGGCTATTCCAAAGAAAGGCAACGACGGATGCAGATCCTGCCGTGGGATTTGAAGAGCCAGAAATGCCAGAGAGGACAGATGCCGAGAACTCCCCGCCCACCAAAGACACCACTCCACCGACATTCTGGATCGTGGGCGACACCACAACCGGAGATGCTCTGCCGTCAAGCGGCTAATCGTGGTGGTCGGCCCGATCAAGATGATCGCCTCCTTCACCATTTCAAAGATCCGACGCGACTTCAACCTGATCTCGTGGCGCACACTTCTCTTCAACCGCTTGCAAGCGGTATTAGAGCCAAGAGCGGATTTAACCGCCATAGATATACGCTTAGGTATGATCCGCCTCGCCGAAACAAGGCGTGGTTTTCACCACGATCACCATCACGAGGATGACGCCATCGCCGCAAGGGCGACGCTCCTGATCCGGGCGCCCACTATTCGGTCCACGACCTGACAATTGTCCAGGTCATGGGTGTTAGTTCGATGAATTGGGCACCAAGGCCCTCTCTCCCTCCGCCACGGTGATCGCTCCCACGATCGCGACGGTTATCACGGCCGCGGCGATCATCGCACCGATCGCGGGCGATCATCGTCTCGCCACGGTCACGGCGATTGCACTTGATCACGGCGGTCGCGCCCGCGACCCAGAGTCATCAGGTCACGCTTCGGCGCCAAGACCCGCCGGTCTCTTCAAGGCTTCGCGGCTTGTTTGACGGCCGAACCCTTCGAGGTCCTCGGCTTCATCTTTACTCGCCACCCCGGGACAGACACGGTCCCCGGCCTCAGAGTCTGCCAAGACTTATGCACGAGGGAAAACAACTCGAGGTGGTGCCGAGAAAGGGATCTTCTCCTTCATCTTGCGGTCGCGAACGCCTCTTCGAAAGGCGATGCAGCTGCTAGGCCCGAGCTCGAGGGCGGTTTGAGTCCTCTTGAGGGAGCGACCCGGAGCGAGGTCGCCCCCAGCGGAGTGCCCAAAGGTCCGTGCCCAAGCAACCCAGCGACGACAGCGGACAACACCGCTCCAGGGTCGTCGGGTAGTAGATCCGCTGAGTACACCCACATAATCTTCAAGGGACGGCTTAGCCAGGTACTAAATCTCTTCATGTCATTTTTGAACTTTTAGCTCGAGTCTCCCTTTCTTCTTTCTTTTGACAAGGACTATGTTGACCCCTCGAACCCCACAGGCCATCGGCTTCGTCGCCCAAGGTCTGCAGGGTCTCCAGACGCACGCCGATGCGCTGAAGGTCTTCCTCAACGTGGTGGAGGAGCGGGAAGCGCAGCGCTTTAAGCTCATCGAGACCCTGGAGGTTGGGAAAGAGGAGGCTGTGCAGAAGGCAACGGCCCACTCCAATGCGGTCGCCGGCCTCCGCCAAGCGACGAAGGCGCTCGAGGCCTCCCATGCATCCAAGCTCCAGCGGGCCATCGCCATCGAGCGCAACCACGCGTACAAGGCCGTCGAGGAGGAGCGTGCGAGGTCGGCCAAGGCGCTCGAGGCCGAGCGAGCCAAGACCGAGGAGCTGAAGAAGGACGCTGCAGACCAAGCAGCCGCCTCGGCGAGGGCCTCCCCCGAGCTCGAAGCCAAGGTCCAGGAGCTCGAGGAGAAGCTGGGACGGGCGAGCAAGGTGGCAAAAAGCGCCCTGGCTCAACTTCAAGAAGAGCGAAGCCGCGCCGCCGCCGCTGCTGCCGAAGCCCTTCGACTCCAAGGCAAGCTATCGACCTTAAGGGCCAAGGTCGCAGAGCTCGAGCAAGAGAAGCTCGTGCGCGAGATGGCCGACCTGTAGATAGGTTTAGATCTCCTTACCTATATGCATTACTTTTTGTAAGACAAAAGTTTAATGGAACAATCACGTTTTGGCAGAAGGAGCTAGTATCTTTGTTTGCTCAAAATTTTTCGATCAAGAGATTCTATTCCTCGTCCAGCCCCTGTTGTGACCAAGGTCGAAGTACCGCCTTGTGCGCAAGGTCCAAAAACTGCGAAAGGTCACGACCTGCAAGATTGAGAAGAAACCTACAGGAAGCACAACACAGGCGTACGAGGAAAAACTTAGGGTCGAGAGTGTTAGGGTCATTTCTAAGTTAGACTTTCGAATCCCGACCACAACTTGTGCCTTGCTCGGTGGTCCTGTCATGAAGCTTTGGTTCAACCTCGCATGGGGAGCTGAGGATCTTGAAGAGAAACACAAGTAGCTCGACCACTGGGGGTGAATTTCAAGCTCGCAACGTTCGGACCGAGAGCAAGTGCGCTTGAATGCGGGTCGGATTGAAAGAGTTCCCGAACTCGAGTCGGCACAAAGTGTGGAAAGAAGTAAAGGCGCAAAGACCAACATAACAATTGAACAACAGTTTTTTTGAAATTTGAGGTAAAGGTGTTACACATAGAATTTTCGAAGCTGGTCAACGTTCCACGAGCTAGAGAGCTCTCTGCCATCGGGCATCGCTAGCCGGTAAGCCCCCGTGCGATCTGTTGAAACAACTCTATAGGGGCCCTCCCACCGCGGGGATAACTTGTTGGTGTTGGACGAGCCCTAAATTCGTCTTACGGCTAGGTCCCCAACAATGAGCTCCCTAGGTCGTACCGATCGAGACGCATGTCTGCGAAGAGCTTGCAGATAGTGCGCTAATCGTAGCAGTGCACGGCATCTTACTTCTTCCGCCAGGGTAAGGTCAAGGCACCATTCTTGCTCGAGGTCGATCTGGTCGACCGAGCTGACCCTAGTGGAGCCCAGCGTGACCTCTAGAGGTAGGACGGCTTCAGTACCGAATACAAGCCAGAAGGGTGTGGACCCTGTTGCTCGGCTGACTGTGGTACGAATAGACCATAAGACAGTGGGAAGTTCATCCACCCAGGTCTGGCCGTATCGTTCGAGCTCATCTGATACTCACTTTTTGACGCCTTGAATAATCTGTCCGTTGGCGCGCTCTACTGCTCCATTGCTTTGCGGATGGGCCACCGAAGCATAGCATACTTTGGTGCCGATGTCTTCGCAATACTCCTGGAATAGTTCACTGGTAAATTGTGTTTCATTGTCAGTGATAATTCTGCACGAAACCCCATACCTGGTGACCACGAACAGGTGGAAGAACTTGACCGCCGCACGAGCCGTGATGGTCGAAACAGGTTCAGCTTCGATCCACTTGGTGAAGGTGTCAATGGTGATGAACAAGAACTTCTTCCCACCGGTCGCCTGTGGGAAGGGGCCAAGGACATCTAGCCCCCAGGTCGAGAAGGGCCAAGCGAGTGGAATGGTCTGGAGTGCGTAGGCAGGCTGGTGCGACTTTCGAGCATGGAACTAGCAGGCTCGACAGGCGCGGACGATGTTGCGAGCATCCTGGAGCGCTGTTGGCCAATAGAACCCCATGCGAAAAGCCATCCCGACCATGGTCCTGAAAGAAGAATGCGTCCCACAAAGACCTGAGTGAATGTCGTTTAACAGGTACTTACCCTCTTCCGTGGTAACATACTTTGTCAGGATTCCAGAAGCATTTCGACTGTAAAGCTTGCCGTCCATGAGCCTGTACGAGCTTGCCCAGCGCTTGATCCTGCTCCTCTTCGCGGGATCGGTCGGAAGCTCTCCCTGTGCCAGAAAGTTGTGGATTGGCTCGGCGAATACCTTCGATGAAAGCGACCGAGGCCCCTTGGTCGAAAATCGAAGGCGACGCTAGGGTCTCCAGGATTACATCTGGAGGAATTTCGTCATCGGACAACCCGAGCTTGGAGCGGAAATCCGCGCTGGAATTGTCTTTCCTTGGCACATGCGTGATTTCCAGGTTCTGGAACCACTTCTCCATCTTGCGCGCTTCAGCGAGGTACATGGTCATGGAATCTTCCGAGCATTGATAGTCCTTGTTGAACTAATTGATGACGAGCTGGAAGTCGCCCTTGATGACCAACCGACGCACACCCAGCTCCTTGCAAGCTCAGAGTCCCACCAGGAGGGCTTCGTATTCTGCTGCATTATTTGTTGCTGGGAATCCAAAACGAACCACATACCTCAGCCTGTCGCCCTGCGGGGTGAGAATGAGGATCCCAACCCCCGAGCATTTGAAAGATCTTGAACCATCGAAATACATGACCCAGGGCTTCTCCTCCTCGACCTCAAGCTCGGGAGCCGGCTACGATGTCTGCTCGACCACGAAGTCGGCAACCACCTGCGACTTGATGGCCGTGTGCGCCACGAACTGGACATCAAACACAGACAGCTCCATGGCCCATTTGGCGATGCGACCTCTAGCCTCTAGGTTTCTCAAGATCTCCCTAAGCGGGAAGTTGCTCGGGACGACCACGGAGTGAGCCTGGAAGTAATGCCGGAGCTTGCGCGAAGCCATGAGGAGGGCGTACAACAACTTCTGGACCTAGGGGTAGCGCTCCTTTGGCCCATGGAGAACTCACGACGAGTAGATCGGTGTTGTTGTGCATCCCGCCGCCACCGTGACCGACGCAGCCTAGCGGTGGTCTGCGAGGTAGAGTAGCAATTTTTCGCCTGGCTGCGAAGTCGTGAGCAAAGGTAGACTTGAGAGGTATACCTTTAACTCGTCGAAGGATCGCCGAGCCTCGGGCGTCCACTCGAAGCTCCCTTGCTTACGCAAGGTCTTAAAGAACGACAATCCACGCTCGCCGAGCCTCGAGATGAATCGGCTGAGGGCAGCCATGCGATCGGTGAGGCATTGCACCTGCCTTACCGAACTTGGGGGGGCCATCTTCTCTATCGCCTCGATCTTCTCCGGGTTCGGGCCGACCCCCGAGCCCCCGATCATATAGTCGAGCACCTTTCCTGAAGCAGCGTCAAATACACATTTCTCTGGGTTAAGCTTGATCTTGTGCTTGTTCAGGTTGGCGAAAGTCTCTTCAAGGTCTTGAACGTGGTTGTCTTCAGAAGAGATCTTGACGAAGATGTCGTCCACGTAGACCTCGAGGTTGCAGCCGATCTGCGGATCGAATGTCTTAGTCATCAGGCACTGGAAAGTCGCACTGACATTGCGGAGACCAAACGACATGGTCGTGTAGCAGTAGGTCCCGAACGGTGTGATGAACGACGTCTTGCTTTCGTCGTCGACCGCCAGCTTGATCTGGTGATACCCAGAGTAGGCGTCCAGGAAACTTAGCATCCTGGCATTCGCGGTGGAGTCGACAATCTGGTCGATGCGCGGGAGAGGGAAGTTGTCCTTCGGGCATGTCGAGTTTAACCTCGTGTGATCCATGCACATCCTCCACTTCCCACCTTTCTTCTGCACGATGACAGGATTAGCCAACCACTCGGAGTAATCGATCTCACGAATGAAGCCGGCCTTCAGCAGCTTGTCGAGATTCTCCTTGATTATAGCGACCTTCTCGGGAGAGAAGCGTCAGAACTTTTGCGCGACGGGCAAGCGGCCGAGCCAAGACTGCAGATCAGGTTCGACCACCTCTCGGGACACCCGCATGTCCGCCGGCCCTGCCGAATATGTCCTTGTTGGCGCGGAGGAAGGTGATGAGCTCGAAGTTCCTATTTGGAACTCAGCTCGCCGAGACGGACGACTTGGACGAGTCGCCTTCCTCAAGCACACTGACCTTCATTGCTCGCTAGGCCGGATGACCGCCTCGGCGGCGACTCGTGGTCGCTTTAGGGCCCTATTTGAGGTAGCATGCCGGCGAGAGCCAAGGCTTAGGTCTCGCAACCGTGCGCCGCCTCGAGGTCGCCCCGCACAGTTATGATGCCCTTGGGGCCTGGGAGTTTCATGTAGCGGTGGCCGTAGTGGTTTGCTGCCATGAATTTGACCAAAACCGGACGCCCGAGGATGGCGTTGTAGGGAAGATTGCCTTCGACCACCTTGAAGGTGATCAGCTCGGTGCGGAAGTTGTCCAAGGCGCCGAAGGTGACGGGCAGGACCACCTGCCCCAGAGGAGTGGTCGAGCTTCTAGGAACGATCCCGAAGAACAGAATCACGAAATTCTTGACCCTCGACCGGGGAATCTGCATCCGGCCGAGTGCACCAACCAAGAGCAGGTTGAGGGAACTGCCCCCATCGATCATAACACGCCCGACCATAGTGTTGCTGATGGTCGGGGTCACAACCAGGGCAGTCTTGAGGTCTTTGGACATACCTTGGGGGGCATCCTCCTGCGTGAAGGTTATCGTAGCCCTGGCCCACTTGCAGGGCTGGTCTGTGGGCTTCCCAACGGTAGCATGGTAGACCGTGCAAGCGACGTCCTTGATTTCGTGCCGGGACTGGTACGCCAATGAGCCACCGAAGATGACGTCGATCCGGCGGTTGCTCTGCTGAAAATCCAGGTCAAGGTTGGCCTGGTCCGCCCGGTATTGACCCTGTCGGGCTGATCTCCCTCTTTCGGGAGCGTGGGCATCTCTCCGCGGCCATCGTAGAAGGCCTCCAGTTTGCTCTGCCAAGCCCTGCAGCTCTGCAGGTTGTGGCCCGGGCCCTGTGGAATAAGCAAAATTTTTCTTCATCGAATCGAGGTCGCCCCTTAGGATCTTGTGGGTGGCCGTTGGCTTGCCGAGACCCAGACCGGCGGTCCCCCTGCCGAGGTCGGCGTGGCACCTACTGAGGTCGTGGCCGATTTTGCTGAGGACGGGACCCCTCTTGGGCCGGATCTCGTACCTCCATGACCTCGCGGTGGCCATTTGCCAAAACGACTACCCACGGTCGGCCATCGCCATGCCTGCGGTCCCTCTTCCGCTTCTTGGCGGTCACGCAGTTAATAATTCTATTAAAGGTTTTGGGTTTTTCGTAAAATTTATCGGAATGGGTGTTTTCTCCGAGTCGTGTCTCTTCTACGGCAAGTTGTACTAAAAAAGAACTTTGCTTTTCGCCAAGAGTTTGAATTTCTATTTTTAGAAATTGTGGGGTGGTGGTCTTTAGTATTGTTGAGTATAAAAGGAAGAGAGGAAGTAATGAAAACCCTAGCTCTCCTCCTATTTTTCTTTTCTTCCCCACCGACTCCTCCGCCTTCTCCCTGCGCCTCCCTCACCTCGGCTCTGGCGCCAAGATGTCGTTTCTTCCTCCCTGGCGCCCCCACTCGGGCAAGCCCTCTTGGCGCCTCCAGCTGCTCCTGGTGCCTCCAGCGACTCCGCCAAGCCTCCCTGGCGCCTGCTCGGCCAGCCTCCGCCTACTCGCCCGGCCAGCCAATGACCCCTCCTCCGGCCTAGCACCTTCTCCACCTCCCTCATTCCTCCATGAGAAAGATTTGAGGTGATGTGACCTGAGTGTCATCAACTTCGCCCTCTCGGCTTGCGAGGTTGAAGGCAAGTATATTGTAGTGGTTGGGGCTTAGGGTGGCCATTATGTTTCGCAATACTACTGTTATCCGTGTGTTACATTGATATTGCCATGTTTGATCTTGCATGTGATATGATTATACCTTGATGATGTTCACTAGTATGGTTAGGCTAATATGGATGTTGAAATCATGAGAATGGCTTGTTTGTGGCCATAGTTTGCGAGTATGGTGTTTATAAGAGTATAGAAGTTAATTGTGATCATAAAGATATAAATGTGGAGAATATGCATAAGAATGTTGGGAATGGCATTTGCATAAGTGCATTCATGAAAAGTGCATCGAGGCAGGTCGGTGAGAAAGTCATATGGAATATATGACTAATCTGGAGTGCACAGAGATCCTACCCCGTAGTCCCATCCACTGGCGTGGATGGGAGCGGTGTCAAGCGTAGGACCCGCTACCGGGTAGCGGGCAAGTCCTGTTTTGGCAGGCCCCTTCCACGGGATGGTTGGGTTTGAGGGCACGCAACGACGGGTGGTGCTCGGCAATACCGGTATGTGCTAAGTAAAGAGGCATGATACATTGCATTGCATTGCATTGCATAAATGAGAATGTGACTGAGGAAGTATATGAGCATGTGAATGAGAAAGTCTTCATGGATTGTTTCCATGGTTGGTGACCGGCGTGACGTATGTATGTGAATTGTTATTATTTTGTTCATGATGCATTGCATTGCATTGCATAAATGAGAATGTGACTGAGGAAGTATATGAGCATGTGAATGAGAAAGTCTTCATGGATTGTTTCCATGGTTGGTGACCGGCGTGATGTATGTATGTGAATTGTTATTATTTTGTTCCATTGCAATACACTTTGCTGAGTGACGAACTCACGCTTGTTGTTTAATGTTTTTCTTTTAGGTACCTTGCATCCGGCTTGGGGAAAGGGAGCTAGACTCACGTCATCACTTAGCATCACACATTTAATCAATGCCATGCTCCTTCCATAGTTGTGATGGTTGTCATATTCAGTTAGACCTTGGAATAATTATCTCGGTTGCCCTGAATAACCGTTTACTCCTTATTGGTTTAGGTGATGATTAAATCTATGTGTTGAGCTTGAATTGATGTTGGAATCATGGATTGTCATGTTATTGTTGTTCGTCGTGGTGGAGTTATTAATTGCTATTGGATGTGTGGTTGGTTAGCTAAGGACCTGCTAGAATGATATCTTATAACTGCAATTGTTTTCTGTCTGCTGAGTGGATATCCTACTTTCTAGAGAGGGTCATGCCGTAATTTTGTAAATTTCGGTGGCTTAGTTTTAAGCCGGTTTTTATAAAGTTCAGAGGGTTGGTAGCATCCGTGGCGCGTTTGGCATCGGGGTGTTACAACACACACACACATATATATTGTAATACTGCAAAGCTTCTTGTTCCCCACCTACCTCTCCTCACCTTTTCCTTAGTTTGTGGCTGAGATTGCTTTGGTCATTTGTTTTTTCCTTCTTCCCCAATCCTCCTAACGTGTGGTCAAACTTTCTTTGGGCTGTCTTCTTTTCCCCATTTCCTGCCGATTCCTCCTCTCCTCTGGATATTTTGCTCCCAGGGGCTGGCTTCTCCTATCAAAGCAGAGAGCAGCCAGCCTCAGTGCCTCCTCTCCCCTGGGCCGAAAGCAGCAGCAGCCCAACAGAGAAGCAGATGCTCGGCTTCTCCTTGATCTGGCGTCGCTCTCTGCCCTCCCTGGCCGGCGTCTCCTCTTCAGCCTGGCCGCCTCCTCCGATTGAAGCGGCCTTGTGACAGGAGTGGCTCCACTCCAGCCGGTTTCCTCCCTGCCATGTCCCCAGTCCTGCCGAACCAACCGCTCCTCCCCTGAACCTCCCCTAGCTCGGCAGTACCAGCAGTAGCAAATGGAGGCAAAGAAGAACCAAAGAAGTAGTAGCAATTTCAAAGAAGATCAACGCCCTCCCTCCTTTCTCCATGAATCCATGAGCAAGATTTGAGGTATATATTTTTGGGGGGGAAGTAGCTTGCATGAAGGGTGTTTGATGAAATGCCTAGGTAGGTTTTCATGAGATGAAATGATTGTGCATGCCATGTGTTCGATGAAATGCCTGTGAGGTGTGCTTGGGTGTAGTGGCTCTCGTTTGGGCCGATTCGAGGCGGTGGTTTGATTGGTTTTAATGACTAGCTTGATATCTGATTGTTATGATTTTTACACTTGCCGCACATATGAAAAGAATCCCTTATGAATCTGCAGATGAGTTCATGGTTATAATATCCTTTCAAGCCTTATGTCTTCTCTATATGTTATTTGAATATGAATTGGGAGTTCAAGACCTTCAGGTTATTAGTGACTAAATGCGATGATATTGACTGCTTGTTGGTACCTTGTATTTATTTTTCTTGTCTATTCGTGCAGTTGCAGTTAAAAAAAAAAGTGAGATATGTCCAACACTTTTCTGTGGGTGCTTTGGACCTTTGTTGGTGGGACTAACAAATAAGTCACTAAATTAAGCCAGAGAATAACACATTTCACAGCTGTTGTAATGCACCTTTCTTGTCATGTTTACAAAGGCATAAGATAGAGCTCAGTAGCAAGGAGATTATCTTGTTCTCCAGAAGTTTACATATAAAGCTAATAATAATGTAACTATGGATAAATCCTTGGTTATTCTGGCCTGTAGAGTGTCTAGTCTCTAGTGTGTCCCTAAAGTGAGAATATTGGGTGGTGGTTATTCTGCGGACTTGTAGCGGTTGTCCACCATTAGCTCTTAATGTGCACCTACTTCTTCATAGATGTGTATGAACAAATAATGGCCAATCTTGCTTTTGTTTACTATTGTTGTTTCTTCCTGTGGTTGTAATATACCGGTAATTCTCACTTGTGTGCATTGTTACACATTTCAATGTGTAATCCTTTCTTAATCCTTGTGTTGTTTCTAAATTGTTCTTTGTCAATCTTCACGAAGTATTCTTCTGTCCTCTCAAAAACATTTTATTTATGTCACCCATTACCTATGTATGCTAAGAGAGGAATAAAGACTTTGATCTGAAGAATATGAATTCTCAGGGCTTGCTTGGCCGAAATATCTATACTGGTAATCAAAGTATGCCTAAGTTGGTGTAGTATCGCTAGACAATGTTGAGTAAAACTACCCATGGGGATTTAGATACACAAGGGTTCTGTGTTGCGGTTGATTGATTGTTTGGTCGGTAATTTGTATCTATGTTGATTTCTGATTTCAGGAGGAGTGGCCTCTTCTTCGCGCGCCACTCCACTTCCTGCGGTTAAAGGCAAGTACATCGAGTTGTGTGCCTTATTGAGTTATTCGTTGTTATTTATTTGTTCATGGCTAACCTCTATTGATTGTGGCAAGTATGAGTTATATTGGTGATCGTCCCTCCGAGGACGTGATTAACTATTTGATTCGACTGGTCATTAGTAAGCCTTAATCTCGGTAAGTTTGCTGTACCTTTGTTAATATTGCAGTGAGTAGCGAGTATGGGGTACGTAGATACTCGTACTTAATTGTGCTCCATCTGGGAAATGGAATTGAGTGTGTGTGCGAATAGATTAGATGGTTATGAATGTGAGAATTTGGGCTATGTTTATGTATGTGTGTCGTTATGGTTATGAATGTGGGAATTTGGGCTATGTTTATGTATGTGTGTGGTTATGGTTATGTTAGTATTGGCGATGAATGAAGGGTTGCACTTTATTCATGTAAATTGCATTGTGCATTCATTAAAGGAAGAGGCGACCCATTCTGATGCGGGCCTCTGTGTTCACACGTAGTGAACACGAAAGTCCTACCTCGTAGTCTCATTCATCAAGGTGAATGAGAGCGAGACAGTAAGAGTAGGCACCTTCCATCTACGGGATGGAAGGGACGTGAGGGTGCACACAGACGGGTGGGCACTCTCAGCGATCTGAGACGTGTATGGAAATGAGCATTCATGTGCATTGCATCTTTCATAATGAGTGTTGTGGTAAATGGTGTGTCATTTGGATGGTGATTATGGTAATTGAAGGTTGAGTCGTGGACTCAACCCAAAAAGGGGAGATTGAATTGAATTTGATGATTGAGTGCATTCCATTGCCTTGCTAATTAGGGTATATGACTATCGTGGAGTGTAGATTGAGTTATGAACTCGACTTAAATTGATGAAAAAGGTTTGGGTTGTAAAAAGGGGTGGTTGAGTCGGGAGTCGTTGTGATTTAGCGTTAAGTAACGGTTCATGGAAGTTGATTGGTTTTATTATCAAGATGATGGCTTGATTGTAGTAATTTTCGGTATGGTCAAGTTATTACTTTAAATGGGTATAAATGCTTATTGTCCGGATATTGTTTTATTTGCATTGCTTGCTCTTGGTTAAGTCCTTGTTTTACTTACGATAAATTGGGTTTATTATTCTCGTGTACTTTGCTGAGTTTAAACTCACGCATGTTATTTAATGTTTGTAGGTGTTTTGAAGCCGGCATGCATGGATGGGGGTAGTAACACAATCACGTTGCAACACATCATTCCATCATATCAATTATAGTTTTGTTCTAGCTCATACAAAAATTTTTGTAAAAGGTTGTTTGCGGTTATGTTTAATAAATTCCATATCCTGTAATAATTATATGGTGGAGTTTATTAAATCTCTATAGAATGCGTGATTGGTTAACTAAGGACCTCGCTAGAATGATATTATCTCGCAAATGTTTTTCGCTTCACGAGTGGATGTCCTAGTTTTAGGGAGGTGTCTTTGCGAATTTTTTAATAATTTTGACAACCTCCTAATTGTTAGCTCGTTTTGCGAATATTTATTCTTAGCGATCTGTAATTGTGGGTGCTAGAGGGTGTAACATTCGGGGCACGGGGTGCCGGGGTGTTACATATATACATATAGACACACAAACATATTGTCACAGATTTCACGGGGTACCCTCTCCGACGACAAAGCCCTTCCACGTGGCGGCTGGCGGGCGGGAGGGCGAAGCACGCCCGCCGGCAGTGCCGGTCCACGTGGCGCCCGGCGAGTAGGTGGCGAAGCACGCCGCCGCCCGGCGCCCGATACCCACGTGGCGGCTTTGGCGGACGGCGAAGCGAAGGCGCTGCCGCCGGCAAAGCCGGTTCACGTGGTGCCCGGCGGTGTGGCGAAGCACGCCGCCGCCGGCGCCCAGCCCACGTGGCGGCTTTGGCGGACGGGCGGCGAAAGCACGCCACGGTCAAAGCCGGTCCACGTGGCGCCCGGCGTGGGCGGTGCACGCACGCCGCCTTTCGCCAGCGCCCGACGGGCGTGGCGGACGGGCGGGCGAAGCCCACCCCGCCGCCAAAGCCGTCGTCACGTGGCGCCGGCGAGCGGTGTGCGAAAGCACGCCGCCGCCCGCCCACGGGCGGCTCGGCGACGGGCGGCGAAGCGCTTCGCCGGCTAGGTGCCGGTCCACGTGGCGCCCGGAGCACCGATCCCGATTCCGCGCGGGACCGTGGGGACCTTCGGTCGCACTTGGATGAAAGCCGCCGCCGGCGCGGCGATGATCTCCATGGCCGCCTGCTGCGCCACCTGGTCCGGGAGCGCTGCCACGGGAAGCAGGTAGTCTCGGACGATGGGAGCCCCTCCCGTGGCTCTCAGTCTCGGACTAAGGAGGAGGTTCACTCCTCCGACTCTATAGGGAGCCAGGCCTCGCGCTCCCGGGAACGGTCTCCGGATCGGGCCCCCGATGAACGGCTGGGCTCCCTCTACGGCGTCGGGTGCCAAGCCTTCTCCCGGCGGCTACGCCGCATGACGTGGCCGGACAGGTTTCGCCCGGCGTCCGTGGAAAAATATGACGGCACCACCAACCCGGAGGAGTTCTTGCAGATCTACACGACGGTGGTGCGGGCAGCTGGCGGGTCTGAAAAGATCATGGCCAACTACCTTCCAACGGCCTTGACGGGTCTCGCCGCTCTTGGTATTAAATCTCCGCGAGGTCGGTGCGCTTCGTGGGGGAGTTAGCGACCTCTTTGTCGCCAACTTTCGTGGCTTTATCTTGCTTGGCCGGCGTGGAGGACGACCTCCACGCTCTGGAGCAGGAAAAGGGGGAGTCGCTCCGCGACTTCATTCGGCGGTTTTGTCACTGCCGCAACACGATCCCCCACATCTCGGAGCAATCGGTCGTCATCGCCTTCCGAAGAGGCGTACGCGACCGCAAGATGAAGGAGAAGATGGCCACCCGTACTATCAGCACCACCTCCGAGCTCTTCTCCCTCGCACATAAGTGTGCGCGGGCCGCGGAGGCGAGGGGGCCAGCACCCGGCCCCAAGGGTGGCCAAGGCAAGGACGAGGCCGGGACCTCAAAGGGTTCCGGCCATGCAAGCAAGAAGGCGCGGAAGCGCGAGGCAGGAGAGACCAGGCGGGTCTTGGCCGCCGAGCGCGACGACGAGGACCCCGCGCCGCGAAAGCGCAACCGCCGCGACCGGCGTGACGACCGCCGTGAGCGGCGCGATGACCGTCGTGACCGGCGGAATGATCGCCGTGATCGGCGCGATGACCACCGCGGTCGTGGGAACGACCGCCGCGAACAGAAAGAGGGTAAGCTCTATTGCCCGATCCATCGGACCAACACCCATGACCTGGATAGTTGTCGGGTCGTGGGTAAAATGGTGGAGAAGCGGCTCAAGGAACGCCGCCCCGACGACGATCAAGACGAAGATCCTGCCCCGCTGGCTTTCCAGCAGGCGGACCACGCCGTGGCCTACATCCACGGTGGTTCGTCCACCTTTTCCTCCAACGCCGCCTATAAGCGGCTGAAGAGGGAAGTGTGCGCCACGGCGTCGGGCTCAGGGGCGGGTCGGATGCTGAAGTGGTCAGAGCAGACCCTCACTTTTAGTCAGGCCGACCACCCTGAGGGCACCACCGGCGTGAGGCCACCCTGGTGGGCGGTGGCCTGGGCCCCCGTGGCCGAAGATGTTGGCGCCGCGGCCGTTGGGGCCGGCGCCGGAGGAGGAAGCGTCGGTGAAGGCGTTGAGCCGGGCGCCGCAGAGGGAGGGCAGCCGGAGGTGAAGTCATGGTGGGGTGGCTCGTCGCCGCCCTTGCAAGATCTTGGATGCCGTCGGGCATAGCGGCGGCAGGTTCGTCCGTGGGTCTGCCCTCTAGGGGTCCGAGCCCGTGGTGTCCGGGGCAATTGGCCGTTTACCCATGGCCCGATCGCTGGCAGTGGTCGTGTCCCTAATCACCAGCGGGTCGTGGGCCGGTACCACGCCAGGCCCTGTGGAGTCCATCGGCGAGCAACCGACGACCACAGCGCCAGCGTGCTCCAAATCGGCGAGCGGCCGAGCCGTCGCCGGAAAAACTGAGCCACTTGGAATCGCCTGCATTAGCGCGGCGAGCCACCTGCTAAGCACTGGCTCCTCCAAGTTTCCCGCGCCTGGCAAAAGACAAAGAGTAGCTGCCGGTTGGTAGGGAACCGCAGAAGGAAACATGTGCGCAAGGAAAAGCTAAAGGAAAACGAAGACTCACGTCCTGGCCACGTGCGCGTCACATCGTCATCACCTGTATATTGCCATGAAGGGCGGACGCGTCGACGAAGAGGGCTGATCCTCCGGGACATGAAGTCCCGGGCCACCAGCCCCCCAGTTAATCCGGCGTCCCGTAGTCTGTTGACGCGGGCCGCCATCGCAAGGAGTTCCGCCGTCTCCTCGATCAGTGAGTTCCAGTTCCCAGAGGCCTCCGCTGCTTCGGCGGGCACCTCCAATGCATCGACTCCGCTGTCATCATTGATGTACAGCCAGTCGCTGCGCCATGCCTTCCAATTGGATCTGGGCTGGAAGGCAATGTAGAGGGAAGCCATCCCGTCCCGAAGGCAAAAATAGCAGCTCCCCACTACTTCGTTGTCGTGGGAGGGGCGGCAGATGAAGACATGGCGAAAGAGAGGGAGATTCGGCATCACCCCCATGAACATTTCACAGAGGTGTGCGAAGATGGAGAGGAATACAATGGAGTTGGGGGTGAGGTGAAGATGGTGGATCCCATAAAAATGAAGGACGGTGAGAAAGAAGTCGGAGAATGGTGGGAGCAGGCCCGCCATCATTGCCCAGGTGTGGAGGAGGATCTCGTCGGAAAGGCACCGTGGCGTGGTGGTCCCCGCTCGAAAGTGAAAGGTGCCCTCCGGCGCGATGATGGCCATCCTCTTTACCGTGGCGGCATCTGCGGTGGAGGCAGGGATGGAAGGTGCCATTGAAGCGAAGAAGGCAAAAAGCTTTGAGCAGAGAAGATGAAGAAGTGAAAGTTGGAGTGCGCAGGAAAGCAGAAGGCGTAAACCGCTTGGTACAGATGTATCTATATAAGCATCACTCGCACCGACGGTTCATGAAGGGACAAGATCATGTGCCGTTTCGGGTCCCGAGAAAAATCCGCGGATGCGGGATAGAATCGAGGCGGTCGTATCCTCATGAGTGGTGGCCCCGCCCAAGAGCGCACTAAGCATTCAATGAAGGTTCCAAAAGGCTTTAGCATGCGCTCGTAGGCGGGCCCGGCTCTTGTCAACAGATTGCTACTGGGTACCCTCTCCGACGACAAAGCCCTTCCACGTGGCGGTTGGCGAACGGGCGGCGAAAGCACGCCCGCCACCAAAGCCGATCCACGTGGCGCCCGGCGAGCGTGGGCGAAGCGCCCGCCGCCCGGCGCCACCCACGTGGCGGTTCGGCGGATGGGCGGGCGAAGCGCCCGCCGCCAGTGCCGGTCCACGTGGCGCCGGCGGCGAGTGGCGAAGCACGCCGCCGCCGACACCCGGCCCATGTGGCGGCTTTGGTGAACGGCGCGGCAGCGCGCCCGCCGGCAGTGCCGGCCCACGGGCGCCCGGCGAAAGTGGCGAAGCATGCTCGCCGCCGCGCCGACCCACGTGGCGGCTTTGGCGGACGGGCGGCGAGCACGCCGCCGCCAGTCTGCCGACCACGTGGCGCCGGCGGCGGTGGCGGCGACGACGCCCGCCGCCGGCGCCACCCATATGGCGTTCGATGGACGGGCGGCGAAGCACGCCCGCGGCCAGTGCCGCCACGTGGCGCCAGCCAGCGGTGGTGAGCATGCCTCGCCGCCCGGCCGCCCGATCCACATGGCGCTCGATGGAGGTGTGGGCGACACGCCGCGCCGCCCGCCGCAAGGCAAAAAGGTGGTGCGAGGTAGCTTCGTCTCAAAGCCTCCTACCCCTGTCGTACCGTGCCAAGCGGCAGGCCTACTGTGTTAGATCTATCAACTGCGAGGATTTCTGCAACGAGCCCATTCCTCTGACGCCTCTCACCTACCCGTCAAAAAGGGGTCACATACCGGGCGGACCGGGCGAAGCCATGCGTCGGCATTTAATGAGGCTGGAGGAATGGGACAGCACAGGAAGGGGTAATAAATGTATGAAGATCAGCATGATGACCCCCCTTGTACCTACTCCCGCTAGCCTGGCCTATATAAGGGCCTTCTAGTGCATGGGAAAGAGGGGGGGACGGTCGGTCAAACAAGCAAGAGTCCTGCAGTAGAGCCTAAGGAAGAACTTGTAACTCCCAAGCTCTGTACTGTACTAGTTTCAAACACTCTTAAAACAATCTAGCACGAAGTAAGGCTATTTCCCAAGGCAAAGGGGGCCTGAACCTGGGTAAAATCTTTGTGTCATCCCTAGTTCATAGACGCAGGAATTCGCTGCAAGGGAGTCTCTAGGTTTTCACCCTCTAGGGTTAGCTACCAAGAAGACGCCTCCTCATCAACCAAACCCGATCAGAGGCTCCGCCCGCTGTGGAATACGCCACACATATATATACACACATATACATACACACACACATATACATATATACACACACATATACATATATATGTATACACACATATACATATATACATACACATACATATATACGTATATATATATACATATATATATATATAAGCTATCATGGCACTACTAATATTACTAATGATAACATACTAAAATAAAGATCCCTTAAACACATGTACATAAGACATAATAACCACATCAGTCTCCAAAAACAAGTGCTTATTTGGATTTTCTACTTGTATTCTTTTGCTCTTACTTTAGTTTATTATTCATCGCATGATTTCTTTTATTGGATGACGAGTAGATCCCGACATTTCTGATTTGGTTGATGACGAGCTCGTTGACGACCCTGACTACCTACCAAACAATGAACAGCAAGGCAAATACCTCCTTGAACATATTGATCCCACTATGTGAAATAAGTACTTTACATGGTTCTTGTCAAAACTATTATGCATGCAAATAATTTTCATAAAAAGCGCTATGATGGGATACTGGTAGATATACCTAGCCACACCTAAAAAGTTCTCACAAAATATGGAATTATGAACCTTGATAATCTTTAGCTTAAGTGTAGATGATACATAATATCACATGGGTATACACGACTACTTAACCATGCTTAGCCATGTTTAGTATACCACATAGTTATCTTTCATGACTTTAAAGGGATGTTATATGACTAAAAATGTTGGAATATGGTAATTTGGTTAAAAACCCAAAAATAAAAGTACAGTTCTGACACAGGAATATATGGGCAATAGCCGGTTGTACAAGGGAAAGACTTGTGCGTAGGCTAGAGGGAGATTTATGCTTGAGTCACCTTAAGGATCAAACTATTGTATTGTTTACAAGCCAAGAAAACCGTGCAACCACAAGTGCTGGTATGGGACAGCCTTAACCTATTAAGTTGCTTAGATCTGGCTTTGCATATTGGTAGGCGGGAGATAGTACAAGCACTCCTTTCTAGGTTTGCTTGTGAGGGGCTCTCACACCTCGGTGTGGGTAAATGCATGTCGGTACAACGGTGTACACCTTGCTATGGGAAGAAACCGTATTTGCAGGAAGGGACTGCCTATGTTGTTGATCTAGATACAGGGAGGAACTGTTATGTTTTATTTATTCATGTTTCTTCTACCATAACAAGGGTTTCACGTCCCTGAGCTAGTGCAAAGTTAGGTCTAGATAATATAACGGTTATGTTATGATATCTCTGCGGCACACCAAAGGAAGTGTGTCAATTGCGCTATACAAAGAGATGATCAATTCTTGCAGGTAAAACTGTACACCTCTACAAAGTGAAAAATCTAATCGATTAGCCACACCCGCGGACATAGGCACTTGGCAACGTCATCACTTAGTTTGCTTTTGGTATTCTCAAAAATGGTTTTGTTTTGGAAACAATGTAGGGCAATATACTTCATGTCAAGACGATCATGAAGTAGTCTAAAATAGTCAGGTAGACTGCGATGCAAAATTTATAAATTCTATCATACTTGGTTAAGAATAGTGGTCTTATAAATCCCATTTATAATCTACTATATGATTATGTTTTATTTCCCAATTGCAAAATAACTGTAGAGCCTTCCTCTTTTGTTATAACCTGTATTTTATTATAATTGCATCTGTGATACACTACAAATCTTGCTGAGTACGCAATATACTCAATTTTGCTTTCGTTGTTATTTTAGGTGATGATACAGAAATTCCCGATGACATATATGATTCCATAGGATTTAGGGACTACAATGATGATACAAAAATTCCCGATGACATAAATGATTCCACATTCTCAACATAATCACATTCTCAATACTCATAACCACATTCTCAACATAATCACATTCTCAACACTCATAATCACATTCTCAATACTCATAACCACATTCTCAACATAATCACATTCTCAACACTCATAATCATACTCACATCACCAATACTCGAGTAATTACTAATTCCATCTATCTGGACCATAAATTAAATCATTTTCGCAATCCAATCCTATACTTTCAGTATTCCCACTAGCCTATCAAACTAGTGAACATGAATATAAAAGTAAAATCTAGCAAGATGTCATTACGGTATCTAGACGGAATTCATTAAACATCACACATCACATTCCAATCCCGAGATGCAGCATAATTTCATGATGGCAAGGCATATAAAGTTCATCAAACAAATCATAAACCGTTCAAACAACGATGCACTTGTATCTGAATACTTACTCTTTTCATCAAAAGACAATTACCATACTAGACGCGCTTATAAACACGAATGCAATCGTAGCGTAAGCATTTACATAACACAAGCAATTAACTAAATACCCTATAAGAGATATATGGGTTGCACTTGCCTTTACCGACGCGAGAGGCAACTCAGGGTCGAGACCACCCCCGAAGACATCCTCCCTGAAAACAACGTTACGCACAAGAAACAATCAAAAGGCGGCTCAAAACAACATTGCACAACACTCCGCATTTTAATCCAAATCGGTCCAAATTCCAACTAATGAAATTTCCGTACAGCCAGCACTGAAAATGACATAACTTCCAAACGGCTAATCCAAAAAGGATGAGCCCAGGCTATAAATGATTGCAAGAGATAAATCTACAACTTTTTCTACAGCCGACCGATCAGAAAATGCACCGATTAATCTCAGATTTGCGACGAACAACAGACAGACGCAAATTTAACTCATTCTGGACAGCATACACCAAAATGAGCATAACTTGAGTTCTACAACTCCAAATCACATAAACGAATACATTTTCTCAATCTAACCGAAAAATCCTAACTTTTTCTAGAGAATGAAAAAGTCTAATTCGGCCTCTACGATGCTCTAATCTGCAGAAGAATACAGACTGAACCAATCGCGACAAGAATTGGACAGCACTCGGTAAAATAGCCATAACTTTTAAATGGCTGAACGAAACTTGATGATTTTGGTCTCTATTGAAAGATAACTCGATTATATACAACTTTCACAATAGTCAGACCCCCAGGAAATGCTTGCAGAAATTTCTATTAGCAGTCCAACCAGCGGGACAGTATTCAGCTCAAGCAGAAATCTAAAAAAAACACTCTAGACTCCAAATCCCTCAACTAAATGCATCACAAAAATAAGGATCCTAGTTGGGCATTTGATCAAACACCTTACATGCAAGCATTAAAATCCTCCAAAGACCTAGGGTTTTACCTCAAGCCTTTCTCATGGAGGAATGAGGGAGGTGAGGGAGAGGCTGCAGTGCTGCTGCTGCTGAAGCCGCTGCCGGAGGGAGGTCGCCGGAGCTAGCCGGGGTGGCACTGGAACTGGCCTGAGGGGAGCCACCGCCGGCCGCCTGATGGCTGCTCCTTCGGCTGCTGCTGAAGCTGCGCCAAGCCAGAGGGGAGGAGGCAGGAGCGACGCTAGGGGGGAAAAGCAAGGGGTGACGCCAGGTGCTGGAGGCCAGGGGAGGGCGCAGGAGGAAGCCAGGGGCTGAGGCGCAGGAGGAAAAGAAACTCAGGAGCTCACTCTGAATCCAGGGTCCCTCACGATTCCTCTCTTCCTGTTTACATACTCCATTAGGTGGGGGGCAATTTAGTCAAAAGGGCTAGGAGACAAAGATATAAATAAAACTATACAACAATTCTAAAGACCACAAACCAACAACTAACCAATAACTCCTTGATTTTACCCAAAATTCTTTCGAGTAAAACTCGCTGAACAAAATAGACAGCTCGGAGAAAACACCATTCTGAGCAATCGGCGCAGCTCAAAACTTTTTTTTTGCTAAGAATCTTAAAACCGCGAGACGACAATTCTTTTGCCCTTCCACAATAAATCCTTGGATTTAAGAAGATAAAACAATTTGCGGTATTACACTAAGACAATCTCCGCCAAGGGTTGGGTGCTAGACCATCACCGGTCGTTGGCCACCTGCCCCACGGACACGACGGCTCAGAGTGATCGTGCGAGGGCAGGTGGCTCCTTCCCAACGTGGCGAGGAGGTTGCCAAGTCAAGCACCAGTCTCATCGTCCAATCATGCATAGTAGGAGGATGCGCTCCTTCCCGAGGCAACACCCGAGCCAAGCGCTATGGCGTCAGCACCTAGCAAACGCGCAAAGGGTAGGTGCGCCACTTCCCGGCGAAACAGAAAACTATGCCACTCGATGTATCTACCGACCCAGCATGGGTTGAACAGACACCGATCGATCGCCAAGATCAAGACTAGACTCCAAAGCGAGGACACCCCATCCTTTCTTTTCTAAATTCTCATGTAACCTGCCCCCTCCGTCTATATAAAGGGAGGCAGGACCCTCAGGGAAAGGGACGGCTTTATGGGCGAACAGTTTTTACTCACACACACGGCTCGAACGCTCCTACAGCTTCGAGCCCTTAGCATCTTCAAGCTTTCGAGCTCTCCCACTCGTATGAGGTGCTCAAGGCCAATCCTTAGCCCTCGCTTGTAACACTGTGCAGTCATCTGCACCCAAAGCAATACAGATCCACCACACGAACTGGAGTAGGGACATTCGGCCCGAACCAGTATACTTCTTGGGCTCCCTGAGTCAGGCCATTCAAGGAGAGGGAACGCGCGACCCCTTGCTAAAATTCACTAGCCGATATTCGAAACACCGACATTATGTGTATGGATGTGATTCTAATTTGTAAATTGTGCGCACTAGCCACTGATCATAGAATTAGTACTGTATGCACACAAAACCCATTATTGATAATATTATCAAAAATGGGCCTTTACATCTCATGATCAGTGGCTAGTACGCAAATTTACAAAGTTAAAACCACATACATACACAATTTATTACATATAATTGTAGAAGTTGTTTATACAATAGTCTTAAAAGACAAAATAAACTGTAGCAAAAATTCAAAAGTCTTATAGTGTGCCACATAACTCTTAGGCAACTGATAAGGTATAAACCCTAGAAAATCTCATCATTGTAATCCCCGTATCCTACGGCATAGAAAGTATCTCAGGGTTTTCTATTCCTTCACCTAAAAACAACAATAATAGTGAGGGTGAGTACATAGAGTACTCCGCAAGACTTTTGCAATCCTATAGTAAATGTAAGCTTGTATCAAGAGAAAGGCTTCTATGCTTATTTTGCATAAAGCCAATTTGATTTGCAAATACTAAATAATAGATTGCAAACGGAAATTTGTAAAAGCAATTTGACAGGTATATGAAATAAGCATAAGTATAGCAATTCACGGTCCTCCATGACGTGAGTAATACTTTAAATCATTCCCTACCAACATATGGCACAAAGCCAGTCTTTGCCAACACATGGCAAAGTATTGAATCATCTGAAATGTAAACTTTCTAACACATGTTTCCAATTCCATTCCATTTTATGAAAATATAAAATCATCTAACTATGTGATGACTTTACCAAGTGCAAATGACTGCAGGCACGGCTTTTTGAAAAGTTTTACACTTCGTAGAGGTGTACTGCTTTACCTACAAGAAATGATCAACTCTTTGTATAATGTTATTAGCACACTTCCTTTGGTATACTGTAGAGAGATCATAACATAATTGTTATATTTTATAGATCTAACTTTGCAGCAGTCTGGTGATATCAAACCCTTGTTATGGTAGCAGAAACACACACATGACAGTCCATCCCTGTCATTATCACAGTAATTCAGGCAGTCCATCCCTGCCATAACCATTTTCCCCATAGCAAGGTATACACTGTTGTATTGGTATGCATTTACCCATACCTCTGTGTGAAAACCCCTATGAGCAAACCTACTCGGAGAGCCCGTACTACAGCCTTTCAATGTGCAAAGCCAAATCTATGTAACTTAGTAGGTTAGGGCCGTTCCATACTAGCACTTATAGTTGTATGGTTTTCTTGGCTTGAAAATAAAACAATAGTTTGGTCCTTAATTTGCTTGGGTGAGAAATCCCCCTACACTACATGCAAATCCACTCCTCACACATCTGACTATTACCACTACTCGTCCTTGTTAAATCATAGTTTTTTTTTTACTTTTATCAAAATACTAATACCACAATTCCCAATATGTCAATCATTTTCCATTAGGTCCAAAATCGTTATTAATAACAAACTACATAACTAACCATTCATTATCCCAAATCTAAAGTATGTCTAAGCATGTGCAAATATAATTGAGTATATCCATTTGACATTATTAAAATGTCTGACCCTAACTTATGGCTACAAAGGATGTCGTGTCAATATTTATTAAGAAAGTTGCATCAAAAAAGGTTATATCTACCAATACCATAATATAGCAAATTTACTAAAAATATACTCATGCATAAAGAGTTTTAACAAATCAATTTAGAAATGCTGGGACCAACGTGATTAAAGGGGGTGCTTGCCTTGTTGATTGTTGTCTATGACAAAGCTGAGGTTGCAGCTAGTGTCGTTGGCGACAGTGTCGAAACCGTCAGTGTCTATGCATCATTAGTTGAGAAATAAAGCAATAACAATAATAATAAGAAGTCAATATAAAATCAAATTTTTTATTAAAAGAAAGTTCTGGTGATAAATATTTTAGTTATTAGTTTCTTAATTTTTAAATTTATTTACTTATGTTCTGAATTCTTAAGTTCATATTATGAGATAAATTATTAGCTAGTATAGTCCAAGTGCAATATACGTCTGAATACTTTGTAGCTTCAGAGGGTCCTGACCTCTAGAAAATTATTTGAAAATAATTATCTTTATAGCATCAGAGGGTCCTGACCTCTAGAAAATAATTATCTTTATGTGCAATCGTCCATTCATTCTTTTAATCATAAACTGGTCCTCAGTAACATTTGAGCACGAGACAACTTTTAGGTTCATATTATTGCAAAGTTTCATGATTTCCATAGACTAGTGATCCTTGTTTTTATGAATTCAAGAGGCTAAAATTATTTGTATTTCAAATATTAACACTTAATTGCCATGTGGTATATTATGCGAAATTATGCTTAACCCTATATGTTTTGCATAGACAAATAGGTTGTTATTCAATAGAACATACGAATTGGTTTCACGTTATTAGGGGATTGTTTGCATGTGTTAGGTTTTATTCAGATTCCTAATTGAAGTTAGCTTTATTTTTAATAAGAATAAAGTTTGAGTTTAATTATTTGCATGAGGGTGAGGTCACAAGGTTTTAATAGGCTTAGTCGTACATCTTTTTAAAGCTTGCTTACAACGACTATGCATGTTTAAATTTAAATGAGCTACAAGGTATACCGACAACCAACAAACTAACGTATATAAAGTCTAAGTTTTAGGCTACTGTTATAGGGCATATTGTAACATCTCAAATTTTTTTGCTTTTATTGGATTTAATATGCATTTTACCTTTTTGTGAATTTTTTGGTAATTAAATTTAATTTATTTTTATTTATTGAATTAAGCCTCTTGCTACCTTTTATTTGTTTACTAGAAAAGAGTTAATGATATTTTGTTGAAAATATTTTATTTGAGTTCTAAATGTCTCAAAATATTTTTTTGGAATTTTTCTAAATTTTTTCTGATATTTTTGCTATTTACTTGGGCTTTATTTTTTTAGATTCATTTTTATTTGGAAAATATTTAAAAACCGTTCGCATATTGTTGCTCCGAAATCCGCTAGCCTGGCCTATTTCTTTCGCGGTACCAGCCTAGTCCGCCGGCCCATCCTCGCGCATCAGCCCGCTCCGTCAAAACCCTAGCAGCACAACCATTGGATTTTGATCCAACGGCCAGGATCGCTTCGCGCTGTCGCTCACTAGCAGTCGCTCGATCGAGTCTAAGTGGACGTCCGTGATTGCACCACGTCAACTCCACTGAATTTCCCCGAATCTACCAAGCCACCGTATCCCTGAAGATCTCAAAGTCCGTGTCTTACCGTTGCATGCTTCCCGAGCTGCCTATTTAATAAACCGCCCTACACAACCTGTAGCTTGAGTTGCGCCGCCCTTTTTGACCTAGCTCATCGAGCCCGAACCACCATCGTTTGCCCGTGCCTGCTCGCTGAAGTCCAGAGCTAGTGCCACCATAGTTTTTGCCTCGTTCCACCGCCATCGAGTCGTCCCCACCGTCGCCAAGGCCTCCACCGAGTTCGCCGTGTCAAGATGCTTCGGTCGCACTAGAAAATGTTGTTAGAGGTGCCCTAGAACACCATCAGCCATGTCATTGTCTTCATCTCTGGTGAACCAGCACTGTCGCCAAGAGCTTCGTCGACCGTCAGATCTAGTAAGCGTCATCGGATGCTCGCCACACGTCATGCACCAGGGTAGCTGTCTCATTGCTTGTGCCGTGTAGATCCTAGCCATCTGACCTTTCGTAGAGGGCTGCGATCTAGCCGCATGGCCATGTCCGCGGTACGCCGCTTGTCCCAATCTGCATAGCCATCCTCGACCATCCGATCTGGAATGGATGGGCAAGATCGCATTGGCACCATGCCCAGTCGCGTCATGCCACGTGTTGTGTGGGTCCCAAACTATCACGCCATCTCGACCGTTGGATCTGCGCTCTATGTCCTAGATTGTGCCGCGCCTTGTCGCCGTTTGTCCGCATAGCTGAGCAATTGGATCGGATCTAGAAGGCTGAGATATAGCTACGTGTCAGCACCGCAGTAAACTGTCGTTTCGTGTGTTGTGTTGATCTTGGCCATCTACACTGATGTGATAATGGAATAAATGTTTAGCGATACAATGGTGAACGCTATACTATGGGGAGAAGTGGGAAAATAGGGTGTATAACCATTTTGTCGTACAATGATTGCACAAATATCTTCTGTCACCAAAGTATAAGTTTGTCGTCACCGGAGCTGGTGCAAAGTTAGGTCTAAATAATGTAACGGTTATGTTGTGATATCTTTGCGATACACCAAAGGAAGTGTGCTAATAACTTACAGAAAGAGATATCATTTCTTGTGGGTAAAGCTGTACACCTCTGCAAAGTGTAAATTTTTTCAAAAACCTATACCTATGGTCATGGGCACTTGATAAAGTCATCACATAGTTAGAAATTTTATTATTTCCAAAAAGGTTTGGTTTCATCTGTTATGCCTTGTATTGGCAAAGAATAGTGTTGTGCCATGTGATGGTAGGAATTAGACGTCTCGATGCGTATGTCGTAGAGGACTGTGAGTTGTTACTTCATATTTTACTTACTTGCTATTTTCATATCAGTCAAACTTCTTTTATAAATTCTGTTTTGCAAATTACAAGATGATTTACATATCAAATTTCACTTTATGCAAATTAACCGTAAAAACCTCCTTTGACATAGCCTGTATTTTCGTATTTTGTAATTACCACCTTAAATCTTGCTGAGTACGAAAGTACTCAACCTTGTTTAATTGTTGGTTTAGGTGAAAATAGCAAATTTTCAGACAACACATACCTTGACGCAGGATACGGGGATTATACTGACGAGCTTTTCTAGGGTTTATACTTTATCAGTTGCCTAGGATTGGAACTACAAGATTTTTGCTTCTTTCTACTGCAATATACTCTGAACTGTAAGATTTTACTGTAGAAATAGCTTCTACTAATATAATTGATAAATATATTGAGTATAGATGTGCTACCAATGTTGTAAATATGCGTACTAGCCACTGATCATGGAACTAGTATGGTATTCACATAGATCACCCTTCATGGTATTCTGTACTAAAAAGGAGGGTTGTTATAGATGTTTTAAATGAGGTCCATTTTATTTGAATATTTTTCTAGGTAATTCCATGGGTATTTAGAGGTAACCGTAAATTTTTTAGATATGATCAAATGTAAATATTTTTATAAAATTATGACATTATTTTGTGAACTTATTTTACTTCTCTGTTTTTTATTTTCTAGGTGGGAAAAACTAGGTTTATTATTTTCTAAACTTTTCCTATAACTTTATCTAGGGCCGTAGATAACGTGATAAAATTTTCAGAAGAATATAAGATTTGCAACATTTTTAACAATTCTGATAATGTGTTGTTGCTAGTCTTCTTTACTGTTTTTGGTTTAACTAGGACTTTAAATGTGTTCATATTTCTTTGAAAATTTTTAAGAAGACTAGAGGTGCTCCTTAGTCCAGGTGAATTTTTCCTAGATTTTATCCTTAGGTGATTTTGGTTTTCATATTTTGGAAAAGAGGATATTAATCAATGTAAATGATTTTATTAAGATTTTTATGTTTTTAAATGTTTTTGAAATTCTTTGGAAATGTTTTGGAGTTATCCTTATATTTAAATATATTTTATTTAGATTTTTCTCTTATATGATTTTGGCCTTCGTTATTTGGAAAACATTTTTTTTAATCACGAAAATTGATTTTCTTAAAGATCAAAACCCAATAAAAATTTAGAAAAATGTAAAAATATAAAAGTAAATCGCATTTCAAGTTCAAAATTTTATTTTATTTATTTTGAAATCTTATTTTATCTATTTTTTGAATTTTTCGAGATGTTGCAGCCGGCAAGCAACCATGCACCAAACTATCCGAATCTTAGTACACTAGTACGTCCTTGCATTGGTGAGCATGCAATTAATTGGCCATTATGATTATAGCAAGCCATGTTTTTTCTGTAACGATAATGATGTAGTTTCCGTAATAACTCAATTGTATAGAAATTGTGTCTTTCACTGGCGTATTGTTGATGAACAGTACTAAAATCAATGTTACATACTTACAGTCAACACAATATGCTATATTACAGAGAGTGCAGAAATGTTCATAAGTAGGTGAGTGCATGCCATATGCTCCTCGATCTCGTTCTTTTTCTTTCTTAACCACCAAGTGCGGTTATTATAGCGCGTCCTATCCGTATCACACTACACTTATGAACGACATTTCGCTTGGAGTCTATCCAGGAAGGCTAGCTTTACCTCTACACAATGCCAATCAATCACCTCAAAGGGTTTCAACTTTGAAACCAAAGTAGGAGGTCACTAGCCACTAGTACTCTGCAAAGACCAATCACTGCTCACCTACGTTTTGGCAACCGGAGCAGGGCTTCAAAAGGTATGATCTGCCTTGTAAGGTACTAGGAAAAACCTTTAATTAGTAGGATGAAGAAAGAAAGAAACCAAAATTGCATGGACCACAAAACCACTCAATGCTATTTTAAGCTGCCTAGTACAAATCTCAAAAGATGGTATCCTCAGTGGTCTTACAAGCTCCCATGCACAAGCTCAACGATCTAGCCAACGAAAAATTCAACATTCAACGTTTTGGACCTAACTTAGCTGGAATATAGTACGATAAAGCTGTAGAATGTAATTGTTGCACCACTGAAAGTAGGTCTAAACGAGCGTAGACCTACATGTCAGTGACTATCATTTTATAATCGTACGTAGTAATCTGGAGCCACGAAGGTGTGATGATCGATGTACTGACGGCTACATTTTTATAATAGGAGGTTCATGCTGTTCATCATTCGACAACTACCAGATCAGGTGCTCTAGCATAACATATATGCTACTGAATATTATTACTTTAAGTCTAGATAAACTTACAATTGATGCGATCGTACATTTTCATTCATGTGAATCTCGAGATCATATTGTATATGATATAGCAAGAGCTATCAGATTCACGACTTCGAAAAAAGATCTATCAATATTAAAGCTTATTTTTAAATTAAGCTAGCCACCATGGCAAGTATGTTGGTGTTCTTTTCGGTTCATTTAAATAATATTTGACACTATCAATGGACACACTAAGGAAGAAAACAACCCAAAAGGGAAGAGATTACGAAACCCTTTTTCAATAGGATCGTTCCGTTAGATGTCTTTTTTTCCTTTCGGTGGTGTATTTTCTTGTACTTGTATGGCGTGAGTGCGGTGCTTTTGTTTGCGGAGTTGCTTTGAGTGGCTTCTCGTTGTAAGGTTTTTCCCAGGCTTGGTTTTTTTCCATAAAAAACGGCCCGCCCTCTTTCTTTCCTTTTTCTTCCCCTTAATAAAATTTGCGGCAACTCTCATGCCGCTCTTTCGAAAAAAAAAGGGGAAAACCATTGCAGAGACAAAGAGTGACATGGGCAAAAGGGCGAGGGATATTACCGGGAGAAGTTGCTTTGTTATCCTATAGCATCTGCTCATAGCAGAACAGGGAAACGAATAAGACTAGCTAGTAGCTAGTGTGGCATTAGATTATTATGCTGCTGCTAATCACCCCATTTTTAAATCATGATGCTTTCTTTGGTCACAAATTATATATATATTGCCCTACGGGCTTAAAGTAGAACATTCCATAATTAGATAGATAGGCGAAACTCTAAGTAGGGACATAAAAGAGAATTTTCAGTTCTACTTTGTGTAATATAATGATGACAGGTCAGCTAGCACTGACGCGACCATTCAGACTTGTAGTTTTCCATTTGGGGGGTTGTAAATAAAGGGCACTTGTAGTGTACAGTGCACGTGCATCTAAGCACACAGCGTCTCGATCCTCAATGCTATTAGCTCATACAACACGGACGTGCAATGCATGGTTGGTATTTAAGCTGCTAAGTTAAAAATAGTTGACAAAACATTTAAAAAAAACAGAAGTTGACAAAACATTCGAGTTCTACGTAACTTGCTTAATCTTTGCAATTGATGCGTAAGAAAGTACTTTACATGTAGATTTTTATGGTTTCCCATTTATTCCATCATATAAGATAGCAAACTGCATTTTCTATGCTTTTAAACATTCCGCTTTTCCTCGTTCAATAATATTGCATAGCACTCTCTGGGTGAATAGTTCTAATCAAAACAGTTTTACAAGATATCAAAATATACATACGTAGCTATTGTCATATTCCGAAAACTCCAGATGTTGCTCAAGGGATTGATAAGCCGTAAGGAATAAGGAGGTCAAACTATTATATTTCGGTTAAGAAAAAAAGTTCCGTTCACACTATCCCTTATAAAAAAAATACTTTTAAAATATACAATGTATCTATAGAATTGATAAAAATGGCACATATTCAAAAAGTGTGGTCCGCAAGTTACGACTTTTCAAAGTGTGGTTGAATGGCATTTTCATATATTTGGGTTGTTGGTAGTACAAGGATCACAGAAATATTAGTTTTTATCAAAGTTTAAGTTTAATTACAAAATTTTTACATATAACTTATTTTTTGCCCTATTAATACAGTTCCAATTTTAAAATTTTCCATATTAGATATTCAAAATATTTTTAATAATTTTAAAGATCTTGATTTTAGATGAATTTAGAAATTTGTTTCATTCCATTTGGATTAAAAATGCGAAAGATATTCAAGTTTGAATTTTTAACCGGTTCTGAAAATCAAAGAATTGCAAAATACGCTTTCACAGTATTGAAAACATCTTTTGCTTCGTGCCACAGTTCCCGTTCAAATTTACCGTAGTCGCTGACACCTCGGGCCCACTCCTCAGTGACTCAAGGCGCACGAGAGAGGATTTGCCGCAATCACTAACAAGCGGGATCCAAATCACAGTGACACTCAGGGCTCGACGATTTCAGGCTCGCCGGCGATGATCTGCTGCCGAAGATGGCAAACCAATGGCACAGCTAGCATCAGCGACTCATTGCGCACCTAGAGGTGGTACTAATTTCTATTGGCAGCGAGCAAAACCACCCCGCCACCATGGCTAAGCGGTGGTGAAAAGAGGCAGCAAGCCGCACCGACGAGGGAAGGCACCTCCAATGGAATCGGTTACAATTCCAGCATCTAGAGGCCCTAAGCGTTCCATTTTACCTGATACTAGCTTCGGAGATGAGTTGGTTCACTCTGCCACCTATCGCCGATTCTGAGGAAGAAGAGGTACAGTGGCGGTGGAGCTGTAATACCGCGAAATCGTTTCCTGGGTTTTTGGCCGGAAGTGTCTTCATTTCCTTGATTTCAAAGATATATGCTAGAGAAAAGTTTTGCCGCCTCGCAGTTTATTAAAGGTTTGGAGTTTTGCTCAAGTTTTTGGAATGAGGTATTTTTCCGAGATGTTTACTTTTGCGGCAAGTTCGTTTTTCTGAGCAATGGTCGTTCGCGCCAAGGATTTACTTGTTCGGTTCGCGCTAATGGTTAAAAGATGGATTGTGGTTTTTTTTGGAGGGGTTTTTTTTTAGGAATTCCCCTCCCTCACTTAACCTCTCTCTTTCTTCTATTGTGTGGCTAAGAGTCATGGAGGCAGGATATTTTCTCCAGCCGACTAAGCTCCTGCGCCTCTAGCCTCCCAGCCGAGCTCTTCCCTGGCGCACATGCTTTCTTCCTCGTGATCTTCTGCCGCTTTTTTCCCCAAAGCGATCTCTGCTGCTCTCCTTCCCCAAGGCCACGTGCCTCCTGCCCCGAGCTGGCTGCTCCCACCGTGTGCCCCTACCAGCCGAGCTCACCCTGGCCGACGCCTCCAGCTCCGCGCGCCGGCAATGCCTCCGGCAGCAGTCCGGCGACCCCTCCTCCGGCCTGCAGCCCTCCCACACCTTCCTTTCCTCCTTGAGTAAGAAAATTTGAGGTAAGAACCCTAGGTGGTGGACCTCCATTTGGCTTGCATGCAAGGTGTTTGTGCTAATGCTTGGCTAGGATTCCTGATTTTGGAGATGTTAGACGGTGGGGAATGGAGAGACTAGAGTGATTTGAAATTTCATTTTCGAGCAGATTTTTGTCTACTGTTAGAACTGCTGTTCAAAAATTTTGCAAGTGTTTCCTGGGGGTTTGGCTATAACGAAAGTTGTAGATAATCGAATTACCTTTCAACAGAGACCGAAATCGCTAAGTTTCGTTTAGCCGTTTGAAAGTTATGGTTATTTTACCACGTGCTGTCCAGAGCGAAGTATTTTTGCGGCTGTCTGCTGTTCGTCGCAAATCTGGGAATAATCGGTGCTTTTCCCGGTCGGTCGGCTATAGAAAAAGTTGTAGATAATCGATTTACCTTTCAATGAAGTCCAGAATCGCTAAGTTTCGTTCAGCCGTTTGAAAGATATGCCTGTTTTACCAAATGCTGTCCCGGTTGGCAGATTGCTGTTTTCGGGTTTTAGGAGTAGGTTGCAAAGCCGACTTAGTTTTGAGTCTTGTGTTGAATTATGGGCGTGTTTTTGAGTGGGCTATATCCATGTGCAGGTGGTGTGACCCCCGGGTGTGGCAACTTCGCCCCGCCACACCGTCTCGATGAGTTGAAGGCAAGTGCATTGTAATGAATGTGGCATAGATGGCTATTATGTTTTGCAATGTTACCGTTATTCATGTATTACTTTATTATTGTCATGCTTGATTTTGCAGACGATATGATGAATGAGAATGGTTAAATGGTTATGCTATTATTAAAATAAGTTTATATGCAAGTGTAACCCGTATATCTCTTATAGGCTATTTAGTTGATTGCTTGTGCTATTTATATGCTTATGCTATGGCTGCATTTGTGTTTATAAGCACCTCTAGTGGGGTAATTGTCTTTTGATGAAAGGGTTGAGTAACCTAGGATGCAAGTGCATCGTTGATTGAAAGGATTTGTGTTGAAAGTTGAAGGTTATAACATTTTGCGATTATGAAGAACCATCTTTGAGATATCATACTATTATCACTAGTATGAATGGATAATGTGACCGATGAAGTAAGGATGTTGGATTAATAAGAAGGATGATTTGGCGATCATGAAACCGGTTTATGACTTTAATGGGAGTATTAATGATAATTGTGACCATATAGATATGAGTGTCGAGAATAAGAATATGAGAGTTGAGAAGATGAATAAGAATGTTGGGAATGCGGATATGAGTATTGATAATATGGATACTAATGTGAGAAATGAATGTATTTTGCAAATTTGTTTATGTCTATTGCATTTGTGCATTCATGATGGAAGAGGCGACCCATGCCGACAGGGCTTCGTGTTCACACGTAGTGAACACGAAAGTCCTATCGTAGTCCCATTCATCGAGGTGAATGGGAGCGAGACAAGAAGAGTGGCGCCTTCCATCTACGGATGGGAGGGACGTGAGGGTGCACACCGACGGTGGGCACTCGGCAAGACTGCAGACGCACATGGAAATGAGCATTCATATGCATTGCATCTTTGATAATGAGTATTGTGGTAAATGGTGTGTCGTATGGATGGTGAATATGGAGATTGAAGGGTGAGTCGTGGACTCAACCCAAAAAGGGGAGATTGAATTGAATTTGATGAGTTCGCGTATTTCTTTGCCTTGCTAATTATGTGGTATGAATAACGTGGAGTGAAGTCAAGTTATGAGCTCAAAGTCAATTGATGAAATGGTTTGAAATTATATAGTATTGCATATCTGCATGGGATATTATGTGAATGAAATGCATGGTTGTGTTGCATTATATATCATTGCGTGTCTACCTGAGATATTATGTGAATGAAATGCATGGTTGTGTTGCGTTATATAGTATTGCATATCTGTATGGGATATTATGTGAATGAGATGCATGGTTGTATTGCATTATATATCGTTGCGTGTCTGCATGGGATATTATGTGACTGAAATGCATGGTTGTGTTGTATTATATAGCATTGCAATTATGCATGAATATTATGTGAATGAAAGCATAAAAAAACATTTCATTGCACTGTGTATTGCGATTGATAAATGTTGAATGATGAGAATGGAAGGAACAGGTTGAGAGTTGAGTCGTGGGCTTATCCAGAATTGATTTCGAGGCATGGGTAAGGTTTGTTACATTGCCGAGGTGGTTGAGGTAAGTGGAGCTGCTACTACTCTCTATTTTTGGATGTTTCAGTTAAGTGATGGTTATTTACTAATGAATTAATCGTGCTCTTACGTCTTGGATCCTTTATGAATTCAACCGTTTCTTTTAGTTACGGATGTCAATTTAAGGAACTGCTACTTGATGTCTTCTAATATTTGCATTTTAGTCTAATGCCTTACTTTTCTGCTTGTTGCACTTTCTTTGAGTCTTTGACTCACGCTTGTTTTCTTCCTGTTTTAGGTACCTTGAAGCTGATTCATCGGGTTGGGGAGTAGTAACACGTACACGACTGCGGTCTCCAGCAATTTATTTAACAAAGTCGTCAAATCTGAATGTAATTAATGTGTGGTTGTAATTTATGATTCATCGTTAGGAGATTTTTCTTAAATTCGTGGATGTGTGATTACTTATCTAAGGACCTGCTAGAATGATATCATATCTCTTTGCTATTGTTTCTTTTGATCACGAGTGGATGCCTCTTTTCTAGCGAGGTCATGCCGAAATTTTGTAAATTTCGTGGCTTAGTTTTAAGCCGGTTTTAGAGAATGGCTGACATGCACAATTTTGTAGAGATGTTATTGAGTTGGTTAGGGTTTGTAGCATTTACGGTATGCGTTGGCACGGGGTGTTACAGGAGCTCTGGTTAATAATTCCTGAAAGTAATAGAGGGCCTTTGATCCTTAGAAGACATAGAAATTGACACGGAAAAGAATTGGGGAGAGAATTAGTGTACCAGCTCCAATCGGCTTCGATCCAAAACTAGGGTTCTTCGGCCGTAGAAAGAGAATTGAGGAATTGACAGTGGCTTGGTGGACTACAGTGAAAGAAATGAGAGGGGTTTTTATGTGCACTCTTTAGCGACCTTAGACCGACTTTTATAGCTAGGAAATTTGCTCTAGAGGAGCTTGATTTCTAATGTAAACTCGGCTGGGGTTTTACAGCGGCTGACACTACTACAAAACAGTACATAGATGACACTCTATTTGTGGCAGTTTTTCTGGAACTGTCACAAATAGCATTATTAGTGGCAGTTTTAAAAAAACTAGCGGGAAGACTATTTGTGACGATTTTTATTTGAAATCATCACAAATAATGTATTATCAGTGGCAGTTTTAACCAAAAACCACCACTGATAATGTGAGCATCTGTGGCAGTTTTAATTTGAAACTGCCACAAATAATAAAAAATAGAAAATTTTAAATATTGCTAATTACCTCTCCTGCCTTCTAATTTCAAAGAATTGAAATTAAATAATATTACATTTGAAATAATTGGATCTAATATTCCATTTGTAATAATTGAAAAGAACAACCGAAAATTCAAAACTTCGGAGGCCAATTTGAGGCCATAAACGACCTTTTTTTTCTAATTTTGTTGCCACGCACGCACTTGCACAAAATATCAGAATCTGACCATCTAATTTTCACACACTTATGAAATTCGGGTGCTACTTTTCATTATCTTTCCAACGAGCCAAAGAACGCCCCAATCGGAGTTATGAGTCAAAAATTATGGTCATTTTAACAAAAGTGCTCGGATTTCGTATTTGAAAATTAGAATCGGTGCCCAAAAGAATATAATTGGAGAGCTCATCATGTGATAATTCCAGAAAGTACAAGAACACTAAAATCGAAGGTACAGATTAAAAGTTGTGGTGTTTTTACAAGTTTCATTAATAGTAATAGCACATATACTGCAAGCATAATTAATAGTCAAAAGTATGAAAAATAAATTTGAAAGTTTTAAATTTTGCTAATTACCTCTATAGTTTGCTAATTTGAAATAATTGGAAATTAGCGTTCGGGTGCTTCATGGGGTTAAGGGGAGGAGGGATGCATTATATATTAGATGTGATCATACCACCACTAAACTGCTGAATCTTATAAGAATTCTGAAGTTAAGCGTGTTTGGACGAGAGTAGTGATAGGATGGGTGACCTCTTGGGAAGTCCATGTGTGATGTTAAAAACGTCCGGTTCCAATCAAAATTTTGAAATTGAGTGTTCTTGGGTAAAAGTGGTATTAGGATGGATGATCTCCTGGGTTCGAAAACCGCCACTGATAATCCCCGATTATCAGTGATATTATATCAGTGGCGGTTCGAAAACCGTCATTAATGGCATTTACGAACCGCAACTGATATGTATTTTTCTAATAGTGTGAACACAAGCAAGTATGGGATGCTCTACAGAAATTTTGTGCAAGGTTGAGACGTGGTGAGCTGCAGAGGAGGCAGGTACCTCGGGTGGTGCAAGAATGCAGTGGCGCGAGCTACAGCCGGTGAATGATTGCAGTCTTGCACGGGGAACTCGGCCGTGAGAGGAGGAAGACGACAACAAGAGGTCACTGACAGGTGGGGTCACACACAGGAACGGGCTTGCGCGGCAGAGACCAAATAAGGGAATTCTAAGCTTCACTGCGAACTGAGCTAGGTTTAATGCACTGAATTGGTTACCTATCCTATCCGTGATTTAATGAAAGTTTTACTGCATGTACTAGAGATAAGTTAGAATATACTAGTAAATTTTCAGACTGATTGGATGCCTGTAGAATTTGTAAAAGTTCAGACAATATACTGTGCTTAATTTTGTACTTTCTAGTTTCGATTTTTTTAAGTATCTATATTTTATTTTAAATTTTTTAAACTTTTTGTGAGAGTTTTTTTATGGCTATATTAGTTTCCTGTAAAATTTTTAGCTTCAAATTCATTATTTTTATTTATTAAAATTCTGACATTAGTTTTTTTAGATTTTTAGCTTTTCTGTTTTTGAATTTTTATAATGACCAATGTACTAATTATTTTTCTAATATTTTTATTATTGATGGCCTGATCTAGAATGAAGATAATGTAAAAATTTCACATCGAATTCATCGGAGATTAATTTCTGACATATTTATTGTTAGTAGTCAAGGTTTATTAATTTACCTTTCTTTTCATCTTTTAATGCATTGATATGAATTTAAAATTAAATTTAAAGGTTTTGGGTTTTTTCCCAGATTTTTTAGAAATTTTTATTATTTTTTTGTTTTACAATTCTTTTCTTATCACTTATTCAATGGTTAAATAATTAACAAAAGGGATTTCTCCTTTAAGAAATAGTCAAAAAATCAGGAAAATTTAGAGAAAATGCAGAAAAACCAGGAAAAATACAAATTAAACTTATTCTAATATTTTATTAAATTTTCTTACCTTATTAAATTTTCAGGATGTTACATACGTACTTAAAAGAGGAAACACAGTAATTATGTGTCCCGTACATAATCCACGTGCATCATGCCTACACCAGTATGGGATCATATTATGCTGAATAGTCAGTCAGTCATGTGACAACGATGTTGACCAATAGACTTTCCCTCATTTGCCGTCATTGCCCATCCTTCGACGCCGTTCTTCCCTCACTGATGCACTTCAAAACTATCCACACATGGGCTGCAAAAGAGAAAACACGAAGCCGATAGGCACGAGAACATCGAGAGGTGTAGGATGTACCAATTATAGCAATCTCTATTGGCGACGCCGTGACTGCCCCTCATACTGGGCTGGCAGCCGGGGACACGTGAAAAAGGGTCCACCCAGCAGAGGGCTCAGATGGCGAGGCGCGCCGCGTGTGCATATGTAGGGGTGGATATTGAGCTAGCTCGGTTTGACTCGACTCGATAAACTTATCGATTTGACTCGTTATTTTAACGAGTTCGAAGCTCAACTCGGTTCGATTCGTTAAAAACTCGAGTTAGACTCTAGTGAAGCTCGTTAGTAATATAAGCAACAGAGCATACATATTTGATTCATGCATGCATACTAACTCGAATTTGAAAGATTTGAACGCCTAAATATAACAAATGTAGCAATATGTAGTCTGTCGATCTGCATGTAGTCCAAATATAGCATGCATATAGATTACAAAGTATTTGGAGATTTACTTCACTTTACAAATTGAGGTTGGAGCATTATCACCAATTAGTCCAAATGCTAATAAGATTTGGAGCATAGATTTCAAATGGAGCCATCAAACAGCATGATGCTAGTAAGTCCAAATAACAGTATTAAGTGTAAAGGGTTTGCTCAAGTACAACAAAGTCCAAATAAAAACAAGCCATGGCACAGCTTCAAGAAAGTCTAGAAACAAGCCATAGCACAGGTGCAATGAACAAAAGGCTTGCTCAAGTATAACCATTAACACATAAAAGAAAGTCCGAAACTTGCGTAAACAAGCGATGAGCTTCTAAGACCACTCCATGGAAAAAGAGTCCAGAGCAGCGTTGAAACCGCTCCCGCCAAGATGCCCAAAACGCCAAGATGCCCAAATTTTGGAGAAGAGTTTTGTTGCCTCATAGATTTATTATGGGTTATCTTTGTTTGCTTATCGGTGTGGGTTTTAACTAAACCTTTGTCTCTTTTCGTCCAGATTTAGTGAGCTCTTATGTATGCTTCCTTGTATGAAGTTTCTATGATAATGGATTTATGTGTGTTAACGAGAATTTCGGTTTTGTTAGAAAGAGAGCTTGATTGGAGTTTGAGAGGCTTTTAGCCAACTTATCTTCTTGCCCTTGAAGACTCCCTAATCCTGGCCACTTAGCCAATTTGTTGGCCCTAGCTCTCCTCCCCAAAAGAAATATCCGAGTCATATTTTTCCCCAAGTCTTGGCTCCCTACTCCCGTCTCTTGACTCGACCAGGCCTCAAGCCCATGCCGAGCTCCTCCGATCTCCCTCCCGGTCGGCTCGCCTGCTCCCCGGCCGATTTCTCTTCTCCTCCCTGCTCGGCGCCTCCTGGGCTCCTCTGGTGGCGCCCTCTCCTCCCCAGCCCAGCAAGCAATGTGACAAGTAGCAGAGCAATGGCCAGCAGTGAGGTGGAGCTACCTAAGAAGACTAACCAGTGGCGACTCAGCGCCCACCTCCGTGGCAGCGGCGACTCTCCCAGGGCCATGCAGCCTCCAACCCCTCCTTCCTCCATGTATTTCCTTGAGGTAAAAACCCTAGAAATGTGGGGATTTAATTGTTGCATGCAAGGTGCTTGTTGTAATGCCTACAAGTAGTTGCTTTGCATTTCAGGGCTTGATAAATGTGAAGGTTAAAGATTAGGAATTTTATGTTGGATACTGGACCTCTGTGATTGATTTGCATGACTGGGAAACTAACTCCCATGCTGTTGTGTTTGTGAGGGTAACACATGTATGTACAGCCTAGCATGTCCCTATGTATTCCACAGTGATGATTATGCCTCTATTCTGAGTTACGTGTGCTGTAAGTTAGAAAAAAATATGCTCATTCTGTTATGTGATTCTTGGTACCCTAAGTTGTGAAATTTGGGTTTAATGAGTAGCAACCTTTATACGCATTGGATAAGTGAATCTGCACTTGTTCGGATTGGACACCACTGCTCTGTGTTAACAGGATAAGTGTGTGCTTCTTTTGTCTTGGCTAAATATTTATGCATGCTTGTTTCGTGAAAGGTGTATGTCTAAATAAAGAATGAGCTAGAGCATGTATAGCTTAATCATTTTCTTGAACACGAGGTCCCAGATTGAGAAATGTGCTAGTGTGTTCTTTTATTATTTAGATTGCTCCCTGATTACTTTAATGCCTTTGTTTTCTTTGTGATTCCTCTTATGTTCGAACTTGTGTTTTCATCCAAGGTATGCATGTGTTTATGCTTATAGTGGTGAAGGACCTAGAGTTATGAATGCCATAGTTAATCTTGAAATGTATAAGTCCCATATTGAGGAGTGTGTTAATATACTCTTGTTTAACCATGCACCTTTAATTTCTGTTAAGTTGTGATCGTGACAATTGTGCCTTGCCCTATCTTGGGTTGCTGCTCTTCAGGGTTGGTGGTTTCTAGCGCCGCAATGAGCCGTCAGTTTCTCGCCGAGGTTAAAGGCAAGTGCATCTCCTCGACCGTGGTTGAGCGGATTACTGGTTTGTTTGCTTTTAGCGTACGTAGTGGCTGATGGTTACGACCATGATATTTATATATATGTGGTTATGAGTATATCTAAGAAATAATTCATGTTATGAAGTTGCCAATGTTGGCGTAAAGTGTTAAATTGTTATAATTGTTGCATTAATTGAGTTAATTTGGGAGCCATGCCAATATTGATAAGGGAAGGAGGTGTGTGCCTGACCCTCTGGTAAGGTGAGTTATGGCGAATGACAAAGTGAGTATCTATCTTTGCATCTTTGAAATATGAGTAGTTATGTTATCCGTGCATTCATGTTATGCATTCATAAAAGGAAGAGGCGACCCATGTCGATGCGGGCCTCTGTGTTCACACGTAGTGAACATGAAAGTCCTACCTCGTAGTCTCATTCATCGAGGTGAATGAGGCCGGTCGAGAAAGTAGGCCCCGCCACGGATGGTTGGGAATGAGGGTGCACAGCGGGTGTGCACTCATACTCTCAGTATAGGCTTAAAGGTTGCATTTGGAGCATAAGGCATAAAATCATTTTGTTGCATTGTGTATTGAGATTGATAAATGTTGCTTGATGAGAATGGAAAGAACAAAGTTAAGGATTTAGTCGTGGCTGTCCAAAAATGGTTATCGAGGCATGGGTAAGGTTTATTATGTTTTCGAGTTGGATGTGGTAAGTGGAGTTAGTTTCTGCTTTTGTTACCGTCCGATTTTAATTAAGTAACGGTTATGTAAAAGGAGGAAGTAATTGTATTTCTACGTTTTGAAATTGTATGCATTCAAACTGTTTGTTTATTTACGGATGTCAATTAAAAGAAACGTTACTTTATGTCTTACAGTAGCTGTATTATAGCCTAATTCCTTACTACTCATTATTGTTGCACTTTGCTGAGTCCTGGACTCACGCTTGTTTGTTTCCTGTTTTAGGTACCTTGAAGTTGGCTCGTCGGGGTGGGAGTAGTAGCACGTGCACGGCTTAAGTCGCTACCACCTCATTTAAATTAAATTGTAAAGTCTGGATGTAATTAATAAGGTCGTAATGTGTTGTTAAATCGTGGAGATTATTACCGCTATTGGGTGTGTGGTTGGATAGCTAAGGACACGCTAGAATGATATGATATTATCTGCAATGTTTTACATCTCACGAGTGGATGCCCTTCTTTCTAGGAAGGTCATGCCGAAATTTTGAGTTTTTTTCCGACTTAGTTTCGATCGGTTTTAGAGTTAGCGGTTGTTTTTAGACAATTCTGTTGAGTTGTCGTTGAGTGTTTAGAGTTTTGGGTAGCACTTTTCGGTGCGATTGGCCTAGAATTATTCTGATTGGTATCAGAGCGGGCTTCAGGTCCGTGGTGTTGGAATCTAGTAAGTTACTCTTGAGTGAATTAAAATTTTGCTGTGTGAATTTAGAAACATAATTTAGGTTGAACCTTTAAAATTTGGCCCTAGGGCAATAACCATAAAAACTTGATGTAATTGGTTAACTAATTTAAAACTTGACACACACTGATGCACAGTAAGAAAGGGATGGGTTATCGTCGCATTGTGTTACAATACTTCATTTGTGATTAATGCTATGTGGATACTTGTTGCTTGTTATATGTTGGTCTGATAAGGCTATGATAGAATATGTTGTTATGCTTATAATGTTGTTGATTGACTAATGGGGTCTTTTGGGACTCTTTGTGCCGAAGTGTTCGGCCTTGTCTTGTTGGCCGTGTTGAAGGATGTGTTTTTCGGTGTGGCAGTTTAAAGCCAGCACCGGAGGACTCATAACCTCGTGTGAGGAGAGTTCTTGTTCTTTTGTCATAGATCGGAGAGTTGATGGAGTATGCTTTTGAGTTTTCTCTTCTTTGGTTTTCCGGGATTTAAGACAAAGAAAAAGATTTTATTGTTTCGCCTCTTTGGGTTGCTTTGCGGAGAAAGACATTGGTTTATTCTTGTGTTTGTCATTCTCCCAGTTTAAAAAGGAGTCATTGAAGTTTTGGGGTAAAATTTAAGTCATGAGGATTTAAGGTTTGGAACCTTAAAACAAAATAGTTATTTGATCTTGGCGTGTTTTCTCTCGAGAGGACTCCTTGCTACCCTTTTCTTTTGGGAAGCTTTGAGTTTGATGTTGGTTTTGGAGAACTTGTGCATGACAAGGATTGAGTCTTGTCATCTTGTAACTTTTTGAAAGTCGAGTTGCCTTGTAAAGTTTTGGTTGGGTTTTTTCGGAAAGGAAAATCGCAATCGAGTGAGTTGTGGGTTGGTTGAAAATCTTCCCAGATAAGATTAGTAAAATGATTGACTAGTTAGGGTGGTTGACCCTAGTGTGATACATGACAAGAAATTTTATGTTGGTCATGGTGACCTACGGTTATAAGTGGAGATACGGAAATAGTGTTTACATAAGGCTAGTAGTGATTATGATGGAGAAGGTATCGCAAGTTCTGGTTGAGGAACTTGTTTTAATAAGGTGATGGTCTTAAATGGTCTCGAGGTGTCCTCAGTAGTCGGATTGTGTTGATGACTGTTAAGTTATATTATAGTGTGTGGAATGGAGTTCGTGTAAAAGTTAGTAATGAATGATTTAGAAGATCTAGAATGTTCCATGAAGGAACTTGTTTCAATAAAAAGTGGTGGATTAAAAGTACTCCAATGTATCATGTGAGATCGGATTGTGATGCTTACAGAGAAGCCATCTTTGTTTAGGGGTTAGTGATTGAGAACGAGGTTGTAATTAAAGTGTGAAGGATTGATTAATTGTCTTGGAGCTTGGTTTCCTCGTAGTGAAGGTCGGTCTTAGAGCCTTTTAGGTAATTAATGTCTCGAGAAGACATTATCAAATGGAATCGTGAATAGTTGTTCAGTGGTGACCGTCGTATTGTTGACGAAGGGTTAGTACGAACGGCAAGTGTTGAATGCACTGAGAGTTGCTTTGAAAAGAAGTGTTTTAATCTGGGAATAAAACGTAGTATGAACGATAGCTAGTTGTGGGTTGAAGACCCGAAAGAAATGATAATGCACCGCCTTATGTGGATTTGATTGTCACGTGGAAGGTGTTTGAAATTATGACACAGGTATTCTTGTCGATTATCATGAGATAGACTTAATCCTCTGTTGAGGATATTATGGCTAGTTGTAGCTATATCGAATGGAGAGGGAGAAAGGGTAAATAAAGAAAGAGTAGGTTTTGTGAATTAAGTTAAAATCGGATGAATTTTCCCAAGGTATATGTGGGGCATATTGAAACCTTTAATGGTAAACGTATCGGAATAATAGAAATGGTTGGTTGTATGGTGATGAAATGTTTAAATGTTTGTGGTTTGTTTTAATCGGATGATCAATTGGGTGAATGTCTTTCGGAAAGGGCATGTTCTATTAGGGGTTAGGACTCTCCTAAAGGTATAATTAGTGTTGCCAAGTTTGGGAATGAAATGCTGAAGTGTGAAAATAAAAGAGAGGGAGAGAATTTAATTGGGTTATCCGTTGTGTTTTCGGTTAAGAAAACAACCAAATTCCTTGTATGTTTTGGGAGGTGTTGGAAGCTCTTAACCTGGAGTCAAGTGTACCTCCAGTTTGACTGGAATTGTACTTTATTTAATGATGTGAGTTTTGTGAATGCTTCCTAAGTTGATTCTTATGATTGCTCATAGGTAACCTTTGAATGGTTAAGTGGCTTTTTGCTAGAGCATGAGTTTTCTTTTCTTAAGTATGTTGGTTGTTGGGTGGAAATGGATCGATTCCTCGATCCATTTTCTCTTGGGACGCGAGTCGTTCCTAGTGAAAAAGCTGAGATGTGTAGCTGTGTTAAAAGCATGGTGTTTTGCTTTGTAAAAGCGAGTTGTATTCATAAAAGTTTTGTGCGGTGTTCTCGTTTGCTGGAGTATTCCCCGATGTAAAGCGTGTTGCCTTGGTTTAAAATGTTTGAGTCGTTAAGAAAAAAAAATATGATGATGGTGTTGACTTGGAGAAGCAACTATGATATTAAAGTCTTAATTGGTTGCTGAAACTTAAAACGCGTTGCGGGATGCTTGGAATCTTTAGTCCTAGCCTGAGTTGGACGTTGACCGTCAATGGTTTAATGGTAGTGTATGATGAACGCTTGTAGTAACGATTCAAAAGTTTTGGTAGTACCATTGGTTGTAACAATGATGGCAGTTGAAGTGAAAGGTTATGTATGAACATTTGTGTTAGCTAGTTGTTCTTGAGTATGAGACATGCCTAGGCGAGTATAGAATGAAATTTTATATAACGTGGTTTGTGATTGGAAGGGGAAGTATGCCCAAGAGGGCCGTTCCTTAGATGGCATTGGATGGTTTTAGACCTTTCGTTGAAAAAGGTCAGTCAATTGGAAAGGAATGAAATTATGTGTATTTAATTCTTTGGGGTTCAAGTTTGGAACCCGAAATATTAAATAGATAGTTTGAGTATCTAGTTGAAATATGGTTTAGAGGCATGCTAGAATGAAAAAACCTCATATCTTTGTTGTTGTCATGAATAAGATGAATCAGGGTAAGTATTTTGAGAAAAGAGTTTACAAGATGTGATTGAAGCTGAAAAGAGGATCGAAGTTAATTTAGAGGGTCGTACCGTGCCCCCTTGAGTGGGGCTCAACGGTTAAAAGGTATAATGGGCTTTAGTGCCGAAAGAATTTTGTCTTTCTGAGTTCAGTTGCTTACTCCTTTTTTTTGGCAAATGCCGTGGTCTGAGTTGTGGGGTTTTCTCTTGCGAGAGAAGTACCCAACTCTGTTCTTTTTGGAAGTTTTCGCCTTGTCAGTCAATTTCCGTTATTCTTGTGGCGTTCTTGTCGTGGTCAGAATTCGAGGTCGAATTCTGTTAAAGGGGGGAAGAGTGTAATACTGCAAAGCTTTTGTAGGGTTTTTGGCCGGTGATGTTTTCCTTTTCTTGATTCAATGATTTATTTTGGAGAAGAGTTTTGTTGCCTCGCAGTTTATTATGGGTTATGCTGTTTGCTTATCGGGTGTGGGTTTTAACTAAACCTTTGTCTCTTTTGCGTCGAGATTTAGTGAGCTCTTTGGTATGCTTCCTTGTATGAAGTTTCTATGATCTGGATTATGTGTGTATTAACGAGAATTTCGGTTTTGTTAGAAAGGAGAGCTTCAGTTGGAGTTTGAGAGGCTTTTAGCCAACTTATCTTCTTGCCCTTGGAAGACTCCCTAATCCTGGCCACTTAGCCAATTTGTTGGCCCTAGCTCTCCTCCCCAAAAGAAATATCTGAGTCATATTTTTCCCCAAGTGCTGGCTCCCTACTCCTGTCCTGGCCGACTCCCTGTGCCTCAAGCCCATGCCGACTCCTCTGATCTCCCTCCCGGTCGGCTCTGCCCTGCTCTCCCCTGGCCGATTTCTCTTCTCCCTCCCCTGGCTCGGCGCCTCCCCTGGGCTCCCTCCTGGTCGGCGCCCTCTCCTTTTCCCCGAAAGCGAAAGCGGCCAGCCAGCAACAAGTAGCAGAGCTGGCCTGACGTGGGCAGCGAGAGCTCTGGCAGCACCGGTGGCAGACTCAGCGCCCACCTCCGGCCCGTGGCGACTCTCCAGGCCATGCAGCTCTCCCCCAACCCCTCCTTCCTCCATGTATTTCCTTGAGGTAAAAACCCTAGAAATGTGGGGATTTAATTGTTGCATGCAAGGTGCTTGTTGTAATGCCTACAAGTAGTTGCTTTGCATTTCAGGGCTTGATAAATGTGAAGGTTAAAGATTAGGAATTTTATGTTGGATACTGGACCTCTGTGATTGATTTGCATGGTGGGAAACTAACTCCCATCTTTGTTGTGTTTGTGAGGGTAACACATGTATGTACTGACCTAGCATGTCCCTATGTATTCCATGTTGATGATTATGCCTCTATTCTGAGTTACGTGTGCTGTAAGTTAGAAAAAAATATGCTCATTCTGTTATGTGATTCTTGGTACCCTAAGTTGTGAAATTTGGGTTTAATGAGTAGCAACCTTTATACGCATTGGATAAGTGAATCTGCACTTGTTCGGATTGGACACCACTGCTCTGTGTTAACAGGATAAGTGTGTGCTTCTTTTGTCTTGGCTAAATATTTATGCATGCTTGTTTCGTGAAAGGTGTATGTCTAAATAAAGAATGAGCTAGAGCTGTGTATAGCTTAATCATTTTCTTGAACACGAGGTCCCAGATTGAGAAATGTGCTAGTGTGTTCTTTTATTATTTAGATTGCTCCTGATTACTTTAATGCCTTTGTTTTCTTTGTGATTCCTCTTATATTCGAACTTGTGTTTTCATCCAAGGTATGCATGTGTTTATGCTTATAGTGGTGAAGGACCTAGAGTTATGAATGCCATAGTTAATCTTGAAATGTATAAGTCCCATATTGAGGAGTGTGTTAATATACTCTTGTTTAACCATGCACCTTTAATTTACATTAAGTTGTGATCGTGACAATTGTGCCTTGCCCTATCTTGGGTTCTTTGCTCTTGAGGTTGGTGGTTTCTAAGCGCCGCAATGAGCCGTCGATTTCTCGCCGAGGTTAAAGGCAAGTGCATCTCCTCGACCGTGGTTGGCGGATTCTTGGTTTGTTTGCTTTTAGCGTCGTAGTGGTGATGGTTACGACCATGATATTTATATATATGTGGTTATGAGTATATCTAGAAATAATTCATGTTATGAAGTTGCCAATGTTGGCGAAAGTGTTAAATTGTTATAATTGTTGCATTAATTGAGTTCGGCTGGGAGCCATGCCAATATTGATAAGGGAAGGAGGTGTGTCGCCCCTGACCCTCTGGTAAGGCTGAGTTATGGCGAATGACAAAGTGAGTATCTATGCTGCATCTTTGAAATATGAGTAGTTATGTTATCCGTGCATTCATGTTATGCATTCATAAAAAGGAAGAGGCGACCCATGTCGATGCGGGCCTCTGTGTTCACACGTAGTGAACATGAAAGTCCTACCTCGTAGTCTCATTCATCGAGGTGAATGAGAGCGGGTCAGTAAGAGTAGGCCCCGCCACGGGATGGTTGGGAATGAGGGTGCACACCGACGGGTGTGCACTCAGCTATACCGGTATAGGCTTAAAGGTTGCATTTGGAGCATAAGGCATAAAAATCATTTTGTTGCATTGTGTATTGAGATTGATAAATGTTGCTTGATGAGAATGGAAAGAACAGGTTAAGGATTTAGTCGTGGGCTGTCCAAAAATGGTTATCGAGGCATGGGTAAGGTTTATTATGTTTTCGAGTTGGATGTGGTAAGTGGAGTTAGTTTCTGCTTTTGTTACCGTCCGATTTTAATTAAGTAACGGTTATGTAAAAGGAGGAAGTAATTGTGTTTCTACGTTTTGAAATTGTATGCATTCAAAGCTGCTTTGTTTATTTACGGATGTCAATTAAAAGAAAGCGTTACTTTATGTCTTCTGATGAGGCGTATTATAGCCTAATTCCTTACTACTCATTATTGTTGCACTTTGCTGAGTCCTGGACTCACGCTTGTTTGTTTCCTGTTTTAGGTACCTTGAAGTTGGCTCGTCGGGGTGGGAGTAGTAGCACGTGCACGGCTTAAGTCGCTACCACCTCATTTAAATTAAATTGTAAAGTCTGGATGTAATTAATAAGGTCGTAATGTGTTGTTCGTCGTGGAGATTATTACTGTCTATTGGGTGTGTGGTTGGATAGCTAAGGACCTGCTAGAATGATATGATATTATCTGTAATGTTTTCTGTCTGCTGAGTGGATGCCCTTCTTTCTAGGAAGGTCATGCCGAAATTTTGAGTTTTTTTTCGACTTAGTTTGGCCGGTTTTAGAGTTAGACAAGGTCTACCAATAGAACATAAAAACATGAGAGCAATAAAAGCAATGATATTTAGCAATTTCTACAGAAGCGAACCTTTTCTCTTGTCCATACAATTCCTGACCTCTTCTTTTGATAGTTTATATAAATGGCATCTTAACCTCATACTAAGTTATTGTACTAATTTTTAAAAATCAAGTTCCTTTAAAAAAAAGACTGAGATTTCATTTCTAGTATTCGTATAGTTGAAAAATTCTGAAATCAAATTCTTGTACCGAAACCATTAACAATGCTTACATCTGTTGAAAAATAAATGCTACTTCTGCAATATGTACAAGGTATCAGAGAGCTAAAATTGAAGCCTAGCAAGCTTCTTTGCCGTCAATTATGACTGCTCATGTCCTTAAATTGACTAGCTCCAGAATATTGCAAGCATCAGATGACAAATCAAATATATATACACACAATATGCTAATTAAGAAAGAACAGTAGTGTCAATTGTTATATGAACAAATTAACCGGATTCAGAAGCACTTCTTCATATAAACATGTAACCATGCAATGAACAAATATGTGATTTATAAACATGCAGAAGCACTTCTTCATATAAACATGCAGAAGCAAACTTTTTTTTTTAAAAAAAAAGCAAACTTTGATGAGAATGAATTCATCTAACTCTTGGCAGTCTAGCTGCTTTCCGCCAAACTGTCAGGAAATGGTACCAATTCAACATCATCTTCATTGTCATCTTCCTGTAAATAAAAATGGTATTTAAGTTATACACAATATTTAACAAAGCTATATGAAAGACTAAAAGAAAATACCTATACCATTATCATTGCAGATTTATTGTTATTTTTGGATCCTCAGATGAAGTTAGAAGCATATACTAATGCCTCAACCATTGATGGGTGCAGAGCACTATAATAATCATCAAGAACTCTATCTCCAGTACTGAAAGTGGATTCTGACGAGACACTGGTAGCAGGTATAGTTGAGAATTTTTTTGCCATCTTTGACACAACAGGAAATCTATAAGCATTCAATTTCCACCAATCAAGTAATATAAACTTTGAGTCCTCTGAAGTGATTAAGGGAACGGGGCCAGCCACCAGCGTTAGGGTTACAGAGACTAAAATGTTTTTTTTTAAAACTCGTTAAACTCATTAGCTCGCTCGTTTAACTCGTTTCCTTAACGAGTTCAAAATCCAGCTTAACTCAACTCGTTGAGGAATAAGTTTAAGTGGAGCCGAGTTTCCGACTGCTCGTTAAATTTGTGAGTTTGGTGTTTTTTTTCCCCACCATACGCATATCGCCATCTGAGTGGCCCATCCGTACCGCCTTGGGACCCGGGAGACTGCCGGGCTCCCCATCCTCGTACACGTCCGTGGGCCCCACCTGCCGGGATTGGCACCCGGGTCCAGCTCTCCAACTCGGTGTTGTCCCACGGTGGCGTTGCGGGTGTGTGCAGGACGGAAGTCCAACATGCACTTCATGAATTGTGCGACCCACCGTGTTTGGGTCCCTTTGTCAGAGAAGTTTTCTGTCTGTAGGTGGGAATCTGTCAGTCAGTGGGAGTTAGTGGGAAGGTTTCTTCTGTTTGACGGCGACGGCACTCCGTCAGGGGACGAAGACGGCATTCCACCCTTGGAAGCGGTTTTCCGTTTTCTGACTTGCTGGCTGACAGTGACGTCCATCCACTGTTGTTTTGCAAATATAACCCCGTAAACAAGTTTCTTTTCCCTTTTGCACCATGGGAAAAAGATGATTTTAGTACTACTAGTAGACTAGTCGTCCCCGTCGCATGGAAGTCATTTCCTGAATGGAACTGACAAGACATAAAGAAATGTTTTATTATTAACTGAAGTGTAATGTTTTCAGATTGGCATTTAAGAGGTTGTTAATTAGCCCCCGTACGTACACGTGCTGATGCATCGAATATTCGAATGATGGCTTTTGTGGAGTATTTCTTCCCGGTGAAATTAGCGCTCGGACATTTGATTTCTGTTCATTTCATCGGACGTTTTTTGTAATATTTTTTTCTACGTTTACAATATTTTCTGTCAACGCGTGAAACATTTTTTTTTGGATGCTTGCAACATCCGTTTACTGTTTGTCGAAGGAAAATGTTGCACGTGTTGTAATAAAATGTTGTACGTGAAGAAAAAATATTGTGGTGCGTTCGAAAATTTCGGATGTTCGAGTACAAGTCGTTCCGATTTCTTTTCCATCGAAAAAGTACGTTCGGCACCATAGAATAGCATCCGTGTATTTGATCAAACCAAAGAGTTCAAAGGTTGCAATCAGGTTTGGAAGTACGACCTTACTTAACTCGATCTGTATTCTGTAGTTTGTGTCTATATATACAGAGAGCTCGTACCGCTGCATCCTTACCAATCAAATTTAGATCGAAGTTGTCTACTTTTGACGTGGAGTTTATTCAAATAATAAATTACTTCTAAAAAAGAATGTGAAATACTCCCTCCATTCCCATATGTAGGGCTGAAGACCAAGATAAATCATCAATGCGTTTTGTTTTCTGATTTCTAATTAACGTGATTAATTATGCCTCGTTCACTCGCATACAACGACCATTGGCCATGCTCATGCATGCATGCAGTTAGTAATTACTCCTAAGAGCACCTATTGGCCAATTAATATATGCGCTAGTTAATGCACACGCCTTACAAAAGAACTTCCAATAAAACTAAAACGCCTACAAATAGAACGGAGGAGTAGTGTTTAAGGTGTATGATAAGAAAACATAGCAGTGGCGGGGCTTATATAAAACAAAATACAGGGAGAGAAAGGCTAATAGGGCCAAATTATCAGTTGCATTGTATTTAAGTGGTAAAAAGACTTAGAAGTTTCCTGAGTAAACTCTTCTCAAATTTACTTGACCGTGTTGTCGTACGACGGTTCGATCATGACATTCAAAATTCCAATTGCTAGCCTGGCCTGTCTCATTTTATATCGAGAAAATGTAAATCAATAATATAAAAAGATGTAAACAAAAAGGGCAAAACGTTCACAAACATACTGTCTGCCTATGTTAGTACTCTGGTGTCTTTTCAGGATGAATTAAATTAATTTCTGTAATAAATACTGCGCACGTATCCTAAATACTCCGTACGTATCCTTCTTTCTCACTACTCCTATTTGACACAACCGTCTTAATTAATTTCTGTGTTCTGCAGCACTCTTCAGTGGAAAAAAAAATAGAGAATGTCTGTCACAATGTCACCTGTCATTAGGGCCGTAAAAAAATAGCTCGAATCGAACTTGAGTTTGATCTTGAGCTCGCGAGCATCACCGAACCGAGCTCGAATAGCTTATAAGCATAATAAATTTACAAATTATTTATTAAATATTACTATATATTAATTTTTATTGAACTTGCTCTAGCCGAACTCGAGCTCAAGCATTTTTTTTATTGATGAAAAATAGTCTATATTAAATTATTTATTGTTACCGAGTTTACCCGAGCCGATATCAAGCCTACTCGAACTTAGGTTCAAACTCAGATCCTAACTCGAGATCGGCTCGAGCCCGTTGGGAGCCTAAGCTAGCTTGCTCGACTTCGATCGGCTCGTTTACGGTCCTACTAGGCATCACCCTCTTGTTGGCCAAGAAGTCGCTTGTAGCTTAATTAAAGGTTATTTTGTGCTAATATGTCATTAATGGTCAAGATTTTTAACGTTCCTGCCCATTTCATGTTTCACACGGATTTTTTAGAGGGTTGTTTTCGTGCGCATACAACATTACGTGACATGTTATAATTAAATATCATGGTCACCTTCAACTAAGTAGTTTTTCTAAGAAATAATATAAAATAGACTATATATATATATATATATATATATATATATATATATATATATATATATATATATATATATATATATATATATATATTCAACATATATCACACCACCAACCTATGCACATACGCGTACATGTGCATCCTCAGCGCACAGTGGAAATTCTTCGTGTTTTATATTTTGTACCTTATGTAGTAATGTGTGTGATGCCACAATTACATTGGCGTACGCGCGTGTACTCTCCGCCTCTTGTGACACAGTAGTAATGCTGCTCGTGTGTAAGATCCAACACAACTTATAGTTTCTAGAGGACATGTTTGTTCATGAGGTGTCCCACACGTACAATTTACGGTGGCACGGCTTTGTTTACAAAGGGGTTAATTAATCAAGCGATGTTGTATATATATATGTATGTACAGATTTGGATTAATTATTGGATGGTGGAAAAACAAATTACGGCAGCATGTACACATGAATGTAAATTGAGTGTGAAATGCTACCAATTAGTATGCCACGCAATATTTCCTATAATTGGAACACAACAATTGTGCATGAAAGAATATGTATTATCGTACAAATAGTTCGAACTCCCCCATGTCCGAATGGGGCATAAAATGAGTCAACAAGTTTATTAGGACTTGCTTATGACCTTGCATTTCCTTTTTCCTAATAAGTGGGTAAGAAGATCTACGCGCGTATGTTTTTACTCAAGAAAAGGTATGATGGGAAAAAATGTAACAAAAATGCTTTCACATACAAGTGAAATGAACGTTCCATCCAGCGTATATGGGTTATATAGTACTAAACAACGCCCTAAGCTTGTCGCGGAAAGCAATTACCGCGTGGGCAAGAAATACACATACACACAAAAAGGCGAAGTGGACGGCACACCGCATCGAATTTGTACAATGAGAATCACAATTCATATGCGGCCAACAGTAGTTTCCACTCCCGATTTGATCGCTCGTACGGGAAGGGCAAAAAGCGCACGCCGCGCAGGCTCGCGGAAGCAAAAGTTGAGGTGGCAGCCTGGCAGGCACAAGCGAGTCACCGTGAAATCATCGTAACCCGGATTCTGACTATGTATTTATAAATTTGATCCTCTCTCGTCATGTGAAATGTGCGATAGATGATATTTAGATCCTATTTAGCATAGCTTTAGATCTTAGCTCCATCTTAGATTTAGAGACGGTAGGTTAAAATAAAGTGAATTAAGTTTTTATATTTAGTCTAAAATATAAACAAGATGATCCGTCTATACACTTTTAATATACCAACAGTTTCAACTCTATAAATTTCTGAAGTTAGGAATACCCTAATACATTAACTCTATAATTTTTGATGTAGCTAAAGGTATGACAAACATCTTTTTATCCTACGTCATGTCAGGAGCACGAAAATTTGTACTACACCACAGCAGAGTGAGCGAGCAGACAAGCATGCACGGCTCCTCGTAGCGCTGAAGCCGTATCACGGATCGCGGTGGGTCATGCTGCCTTCACGTCGACCAGCTCCTAGAGCGTCGTTCAGCTTAGAGTGTGGTAGAGAACATGCATTTATCGACTGCTGTATCTTCCAGGACGAGGAGCTTTAACGCACGGCGAAAGAAATCGCGCACCCTGCGGCCAGTTCAGGGACGCACGCATTCCCACACAGCCGGAAGCACGCGACCGCAAATACGCAGCGCTCCCAGGTGGGCGGCCACAAAAAAGGCCAGCCATCAGAGTCGGTTTCACGCTAATTTCCGCAAACCGACGGCGACGGCCAATGGCGACGGGTGGCCGGCCCCCCCGCCGCGATTTTCCCAGGATGGGAAGTTTCTCCCGCGGTCGCCTTCTTTATTTGGCGGCATCGCTTCCATCATTTTACCATTTGTTGCCTAGCCTCACCGCTCCACCCACGCCCAGTCTCCCATCCCCATCCACCAGAAAACGCCAGCCTCCAAGCCAGGGTCTTTCCGGCCCACCCTCCCCTCCCATATAAACCCCCACCCGCGCCGGGCAAACAATACATACGCGAGCACCACGGGCACGGTGCGGGCGGACGGGTAGCAGGGACTAAAAAGGAAAACAGCCGAGGCCGCCTGCCTGGCTAGATCGCCCCGCCCCACTGCTTGTGCTGCTTTCTTCCCTGGCTTTGCCATTTTTGGTGACCGCCCTCCCCTCTCAGATCTATCTACTTCCGTCTCTCTTGATTTCTATCTGCAAAAAGAAAAATATGTTTATTTATTGTTTTCTGCGTGTATCTGGTTGTTGTTTGTGATTGGTTTGGTTGCGTGGCCCCGTACCTGCAGTTGGTAAGGGGAGCGCTTGAGGATTGGGGTTGGATTCCCTTTTTGGCGGAGTAGAGGAGACTTGGGAGAGGGAATCGATCGGCCAGGATGGTGCGGGGGAAGACGGAGATGAAGCGGATAGAGAACGCGACGAGCCGGCAGGTGACCTTCTCCAAGCGCAGGAACGGGCTGCTCAAGAAGGCGTTCGAGCTCTCGGTGCTCTGCGACGCCGAGGTCGCGCTCATCGTCTTCTCCCCGCGCGGCAAGCCCTACGAGTTCGCCAGCGCCAGCAGGTACTCCACTGTTTGCCCTCCTCCTCCCTAACCTCACCTCAACAGGTTTCCATCAAATCTGAATTCTCGTTTCGCTGTTGTTGCTGCTGCGGTTTGAAATTTTTGAGGGGGAGTTTGGTTTGGTTGATTTGGGTTTTGAGACTCGCGTTTTTCTGGTTGGCTGAATCGGGTATCTATCTGCGTGGGTATTTCGGGGCAGGCGACGACGCCCGCAGGGGTGTAATGCTGTGGTCGCTAAACTTGCTATTACTGGAAGCCGGGAACTCCTGCACCACCTGCCCATCCTCCTTGAAATATCTGTACGGCCTGGATGCGCCCAGCTCATGGTCATAAGTCATAACACGAGACTTCTCTCTCCCCCTTTCTCTCCCTCCCTCCCTCCCTCCCCCTTCGCCTTTTGCTCCTCTTTGCTCTTTCGTTCCCTTCCACAGATCTTCGCTAGTCCCACGGAGGCCTCGATGTACTATCTTGCTTTCTTCTCTCTCGCCTCTGATCTCCCGCTACAACGAGGCAGGAGATGATGTCAAATGGGAGAGCGTCTGCAAAAAACCCAAGGACGCAGCTGGTACAAGGAGGTAGCCCAACACGCCCAAAACCGGAATTAATGGGTATCCAGTGGGCGCGAGTGACTGGAAAAGGAGGCAGACGTGACCAGTAATTGCGGGGAAGGATGCGACTACAAATGGAGAAACAAGCTCATGTGACGTCCGGTAAGTGAGCTGGTTCCCCTACTCCCGAGCCCAAGCTAGCACTTTTTTTTTTTTGGATTGGTAGTATACTACCGATTGACCTGCTTTTCTTGCGCTCTCCAATCGCGTCAGTTCCGTTCGAGGTATGGCTTGTTTATTTCAGTCATTCTGCTGTGACGTTGGGTACAGTAGCACACGTTGGATTCTTGCTTGCTTGGGGTTCGGACTGCTCGGTTGTCTGGGACTTTGGGTATCATTTCGGAATTCGGAGTACAGAAATATACATGCGATATTGTAGTTTCGGCGAGATTTCTACTTTTCATTTGACGGCAAATAATTTGATCTGAAATTCTGAATATCTTGAGCTTTCTGTGAGTTTCGGTTTAATTATTATCAGGAAGGCTATGTTTCTCTAGGGGTGTTGTATCTTAATCCTCATCTCTTGATTAGGTGGGTTTAATATGTACGATTAAGTACTTAGTTTGATAGACTAATCAACTTCTAAAACATCTGTATGAAATCCATATTAGTCTGTTAGGGTATTTATCAGCAGATGATGTCTCTATTTGGGCACAAACACTATATGATCAAAACAAAAAAAATTATGCCGTATTTGGTAGATGTTCCATCTTATAATCATCAAGTTTATGCTGAAATTATTAAGCATGTCGATTCTTCCAACCAAGTATGTTAGCATGTCAGAATAATTATCCATATTGTGCACGATTTAATTTGTGTTTAAATATATCATTCAGATTGGTTCATATTTGCGCCCACTGGTTTATGTGATAATATCATAGCATCCTTTTTTAGAATTTTAAAAACTACACGGTGCACCCTCTTTTCTTCCGTCCAAGACTCTATGGTATTGAAATATTGAGTGATCGAACAGTTTACTCCCTTTATTAGTTTTGTCCGACAAACAATATTGTACGCATTTCTGAGTACGTCAGTTTTGAATGAGCTACAGTGAAACTGATTCAAGCAGGTCAGTGTTTCAAAAGATAAACTATGGTTTTTTTTTTTGAACAAGTGCTAATCAATTAGAAAGTTAGAGAGAACATCATGCATTATGTGTGTTTGTTCAGAACCTGGAGAGAACTCATAAATAGTTCCCTTTATCTAGAAGACAGAGAAGAAGAACACACAAGAAGATGGCGATGTTGTAACAACGTCTATTTTCTGCCTTCTGTTTTTGCACCTTCTTATTCAACATTATAAGTACGTCTATTTTCTGCCTTCTGTTTTTGCACCTTCTTATTCAACATTATAAGTTGGAATATAAATAGACTAACAATTAAAACACTAGATTAACAGAGCAACAATCTGCTCTCGTGGCACGAACGCCACGAATGCTTCAGCAGAAGCTATCCTAGCAACTTCTAATCACCTGACCGAACACTAATCTATCTCCACATATGCACTACTCATTCAACCAACAAACTACATGCATGCACTGACTCAACCAATTCCCTGCATGCAACTCAACCACAACATGCACACGCTACGTGCAAACTTCAAGCCAAAATTAATTTCCAACATTCTCCTCCCACTCTTGACATACCTGTTCTTATTGGTTGAAGCGATTGGTCTCAATTATGACTTGCTTAACTCATACTCTACATAGGACGGTGAACACAGATCTCCTCAACGTCCCAGACTCATCTCTAACAAACTTGAATCAAGACAGTGAACATATCTCTTCAACATCTTGAGCTCATCTCCCAAGATCTCGACATAAGACGACGAACACATCTCCTCAACATCCCAAACACATCTACTGTGGACTCAACTCACACGACACTTGCACACAACACTGCAACTACCTAGTGCCAATGCAACATTCTTATCTTGGCAACGCGCCACTCATTTCTGCGCACACACCATCATACGTTGTGTCGCACCACCTAAGCACCCTGTCATTTGCTTGCTACTTCCCATGCAGCCACACCTGATGCGCCATTGGATCCCGCATTCACGCACTGTCGTGCCCGTGGCCAGATGCACGGCCGTCAACTCCACTCGACACTTCAAAGCTTTGTTGCTGCGCCATCGAGCCCGCCTTCGGAATGCGGCTTCATTCGATCTACCACTATACGTTGCACAACCCTGCTTTGATACCAATTATTGGCCCAGACCCCAAAGAGAATTCACATATAATTTTAGGTTTTTGGGTGAATTGATTGGTGTATACAACTCAATATGATATCAGAATTCAAAGGTCTTAAATTCAAAGCTGGGTTGGCACAATTTTTTTAAAAAATAATTGCTATCCACTTCCATTCCACCTCTTAATCTCAAGGGAGCCTACAAGTGAGGGGAGTGTTAAAGTATATTTGAATTATCTATCATTCTTCATTAGCTTAAGCTTTTGAGGGAACTGGTTGGTATATACAACTCAATAATGTGTAGAGATCTTTGCAAGCCAAATAAATACTTTTTCAGTTCAGTTCTCATTCTTTTAGTAATTCTTGTTGTTCTAAAAATCTGAAAAACAAGTTTTTCAAACTACTCAGTGGTAGACATGAACTAGAAAAGACAAATGACAAAGTATTTGAGATATCAAGTTGTAGAGCATTAGAGCCTGTCAGTTGTTTAATTACCTCACCAATAGTAACTTTTGGATTGTGCTAGCTGCCTTATACTTAGCTTTAATCTGAATTAAATTCGACGTTTCAGAAGAAGCCTATATCTTGTAGGTCCATTGATGTGTCCAAATATATGGTATCGAAAATGGAGTTCTGCCTAATTTTTTTCTAGAATCAAGCATGTGATAATGATCATCCTTTTGACTCTCAGGAATAATTATCGAACTGTACTTTTAAAACACCAGTCTAGGGAATACCTGAAGTTCGTTCCATGAGCTAAAGCGTTAATGCTCGCTCCATAATTTCCACATCACATGTTTGCCAACAGGTTAATGCTCCAAGCAGCTCCAGAATAGCCACATATTTAAGGCAAACGTCCATACTACTGCATCTTTTTTTGTAAGAATTCAAATGCCCTCCTTAAAAAATGCCAAAATCGAAAGTTTTACTTTATTGTTCATACTATACAATACAAGATACACGAAGTTCTATCGTGTAATATTTTCTGGTTAATGTACAGATATATAGTTTAGTGCCAAATCTGAGTAGCGTTGCTTGACTCTTCTCTATAAAATTTTAAATTGTTCATACTATACAATACAAGATACAAGAAGTTCTATCGTGTAATATTTTCTTGTTAATGTACAGATATATAGTTTAGTGCCAAATCTGAGTAGCGTTGTTTGACTCTTCTCTATAAAATTCTTATTTACATGATAAACATTCTAGGATTAAGGCGTACATGACATTGACGTACGGTCTGACGCACAAGTGCTGGTACTAACTGCCCACTTGGTAACTTAATTCTTCCTGTTTTCCGAAGCAAGTTTTAACTAGGAAACTTTCTCTCTGATCTGTATGTTGAAATCACTCCAATCAACATTGAATCTGTGTTCTGATAATAATACCATATACGTGCATGTATACCTCTCTGGGAAAATCACGTATGATAAAGGACGAAGGAGCGTGCCAAATATTTGCACCATAGGGATTGTAAGTGCTTTATTTGTTTGTTCGATTTTGGGTGATAAATTATCTATCTTGATGTAATTCTTCCTTCAATTCTTCAATACACAACTGTACAAGTGTGGAGTTCATGGCTCCTACTCTACATCATATTAATTGTATATCCAACCAAAAAACACAGCACAAACACATAACATAGAAAAAGAAATGAGAAATGAATAAATAGAGGCAATTCCTGCAAAGTCACAACAAATGGAATTTTAATACCACAATCCATTTTGGCCCGACAAGGCCTAGCAATGCATATATTTAGTCCCATGCATATTAGGAGTAGGATGAGAAAGTGGTGTGTGCTGTCTCAGCATTAATTCAAATCAACACTGTTTTTCATGAATTGAAGAGGAAAGTTTAAGTAGATATATACCGTGTATTGAGTCTTAGGGCGTTATAGGGATATTGGGTTTTTGTGCACCTGACGCAGTGCAGGGATTGTATTGGCATCTTTCAATAAGATGCGGTCTAATTGCAACGGGAAGAAGAGGCGAAAGGAAGGGACGAGGGGGTTGTTAGGGATAGAGCTCGAGCTGGAAGAGATATTCTTGAAGAAAAATTAGCATTAGTTTTAATGTATGTTCTTATGTACCCATCAAGAAAACTTTAGACAAAATTGGCATATGCAAAAATGTGCTTTGCTTATTTCTCATGTGAGAGGCATCTATTACGTAGTACCGATAAATCTAGGGAATGCTTGATCACTCCATTTTGACGAACTAATCCACAAAAAATCTAGCCAAATGGACTAAAATGGTTTTGATTCGACCTCGTCTTCTAAAATAAGCTTTACAGTGTTATCCTCATGGGCTCATAAATATGGGGACATATCCAGTGCAATCATGATTTTGGTGTAATCACTGTACAATCCAACTAAGAAAAGTTTCAAAAAATTCTGAACAAAATCATGGATGTACATCTCATCTTACCCCATCTACATATAAAATTTCATGATCAAATTCGTCCTATGTTAAGAGTAATAAAAAAGACAAATTTCTGACAAACTTGAATAGTTAAAATGCACCCCAAATTTGTCTTTTTTGTAACTTCTAGCATAAGGCGAATTTGATCATGAAATTTTATATGTAGATGGGGTAAGATGAGATGTACATCCATGAATTTTTTCAGAATTTTTTGAAACTTTTCTTAGTTGGATCCAGACATACATTTCATGCGCAGATGTCATTCCTGAGTTTGTATGACATCAAACCTATAGCTTGTATCCCATGCAAAAGCAAACGCTCCATGACAAGCTTGCAAAGGTGTTCAAGAACGTACCCACTTCTTAAGAGCGAAAATGGTGATTGTTGTGATCGAGAAGCAAATTTTTAATAATTAGAGGGGGAACAACATATTAGATTGCTTTAGGTCTATGATATTACCACCAATATACATGCAGTAGCTAGAAATAAAGGTGCATTATCCAAATAATGAAATAAGAGGAGTGCTTGTACTCTTGCTGCATTGTACGACGTAGAGGCCACATGTGAACATGTGATGCCAACTTTGCACATAACATGCATTCATGTAATACAGATTTTATCTATTTTATAACAAGCCCAAAGGAAATTACAAACCACTTGGTTTCTCGTGGTAGCTTCTTGCATTCATAATTACAGTTTTGTAATTGAAAGCTGGTTGTTTTTATTTTCTACGTACAATAGCCTCTTCCATCAAATTTGAACATTAAAATCCTGAAGTACATGGGCCTTTGACAAATGAAGTCCTACAGCTGGTGAGTTATCTCTTCTTTTGTTGGGCAGAATTAACTTCACATGAACTAAATGAGCATTTATACATACACGGCTAAAAGTTGTTTTTGTAGGTTTCACATGTAAAAGCTACTCTACAACATTAAATCATTGATTGCCTACATGGGCCACGAAACCTTTTACGTAGCGGCCAAAGCTGACCTTATGGAATGGGCTTATAAGCTTCTAGGAATTTATAAGAGGGATTTTTTAAAGAAGATTCGACCTATCTTGGTCACATGCAACAACACAGACGGTGGCATCACTACTAAAAAAAACCTCTTTTTTACCGGTTTATCACTATCAGTTTGGCTAGAATCGACAGTGATAACACTTTTACTATCAGTTCATAAGCTCAATCGGTAATTAATGATACTATTACTGCCGGTTCTTCTTAAGAACCGGCAGTGATAATGGAGGAAGTATCACTGCCGGTTCGAAATCGAACCGGCAGTGATAATATTTTTTGAAAAAATCATAAATTTTGCATACGGAGTCGGATGGACATAAAATTTGTATAAAAATTGTAGCTCTCGATGAGATATACAACTTTGTTGTTGACAACTTTTTTATTTGAAGTTATTTAGATGTCCAAATAATCGTTGAAACTTTCGGATCTGAAGGGATAAAAGTTGTCAACGATTATTTGGACATCTAAATGACTTCAAATAAAAAGTTGTCAACTACAAAGTTGTAGATCTCATCGAGAGCTACAATTTTCATATAAATTTTGTCTCCATCTGACTCCGTATGTAAAAGTTTTGATTTTTTAAAAATATTATCACTGCCTGTTCGGAATCCGAATCATCGGTGAGACTATCACTGTCGGTTCTCAACAAGAACCGGCAGTGATAATAGTATCACGCCGGTTCGGAATCGAACCGGCAGTGATAATATTTTTTGAAAAAACTCTGTAGTTGACAACGATTATTTTGACTTCTAAATGACTTTAAATAAAAAAGTTGTCAACTACAGAGTTGTAGATCTCATCGAGAGCTACAATTTTCATATAAATTTTGTCTCCATCTGACTCCGTATATAAAAGTTATGATTTTTTAAAAATATTATCACTGTCTGTTTGGAATCCAAACCGTCGGTGACACTATTATCACTGCCGGTTTTCAATAAGAACCGACAGTGATAATATTTTTTAAAAAAACCATAACTTTTGCATACGAAGTCGGATGGAGACAAAATTTATATGAAAATTGTAGCTCTCGATGAGATTTACAACTTTGTAGTTGAGAACTTTCTTATTTGAAGTCATTTAGACGTCTAAATAATTGTTGAAACTTTTAGATACGAAGGGATAAAAGGAATATATATATCTTATAGTAGTTGATAAGTGTGTGTTATGTGAGATGGTAAGGGGTGTTTATGCGAAGCTGTAGGTCAGAGGTTCGAATCCTAGCAACCGCACATATGCGTATTTCGTGCGAAAATCGTGTGACTTGTGACTTGCGACACGCGACCGTGCGTAGTAGTAAAGACAGGTTGGTCCAGGTGCAAATAAATGACTATCACTGTCGATTACACACTGCCGGTTCTAATATTCGGCAGTGATGCCAGTTTGGAACCGGCAGTGATGTGGTGTTTTGTAGTTGTGATTGCAAGAAGAATTCATTTTTTCTATAAGTTGATGAAGTAGATTTCGAAAAATTATTAAAAAGAATTTAAAAAAATGGATTGGGATATGTGTCTTTTGATACTTTTGGAGAGGATAGCAATGGGATTAAGGCTAAGGCCTTTCACCAGGCCTAAATATAGGCTACACAGGGCAATGATACACAGGGCAATGGTAGCAAAGAAGGCGGAACACATGCCCTATCATATGAGTCCTCCCCATCGCCAAGTATAGCCCAAATAATGGCCAATGCAAGGTTCTCTTCTATATAACAACTCTTTTTTTTCCTAAGTTTTTTTTTAATTAGAAAAAAAACCGGCCTGCAACATTGCAAAAAAAAGTTGGAATCCAATCATGGAATTGATAAAAGGGATATGATTTATATATCACAGAGCGCGTGCTCACGTGCACACTAATATTTTGCTAAATGCCAAGTTTTATGCAAATGTTTTGGAGGAATATCCACCTTTTTGACTTGGATTCTTATTATTACTTCCCAATAGAAACTTTTCTAATATGTTCAGAGATAGAATCTAAGGACTTATTGTGGTCAAGAACTATCGCTTAACTGTAAAATGCATGTTTGTTCCATTAGAGAAAATTACACCTGCAAGTTCTGTAAACTTGAAAAAGTTGGCATGCCCCTTAAATAAGTTCACCCATTTAAGTTGTGGCAACTTTGACCTAGGTAAAAATACATATGCGGCAGCGAAATGGTGGTGCAAAATCAGTGCAAATAATTAGATGCATGGTTTAGGTGGCAATTTGGGGGTATTTTGACTTTTATGTGTTGTCATGGCACTATGGCAGTTCAAAAGACGTACTAAACTTGGATGGATGATGATACACAATACGCTGTCACCAAGGATAAAAATATCGGTGAACCAGCCATACCGGCCGGCCCAAATCGGTAAAAAAAAATATCAAAGTTTTAAGTTTTAAATTTATAATTTGAATAGGTGAATAGTAATCTCGGGGGTTAACAAGCCTGGAATCGGTCAAATTGGGCGGTAACCACCTGAAAAATGGTCAATTTCAAATTTTGAGTTTAAGCTTGATAATTGAAACTGTCCGGTAGAAAACCTGTTACTGGTTGTAACCGGTACCGGCCCGGGTCCTGTATTTTTTTTTCGTAATCTGTTTCTGAATCCTTGACCGTCCCATGATAATGGAAGTGAACTTATATATGATACCTTTATTCCACAACCTATCAACTCTTTTAGATTAGTAAAAAAATGCTAAGGTGACCTAAATGGTACAAATTTGCATTTAAAGGCTTGCCAAGCTAAATTGAACTGTAGGATCCAGCAGAGCGGCACTTTTCTACAAGTTTAGGAATCTCTAGTGTAATTTCTTTTTCAAAAGGAATATATCCCTCAAAGGAAAAACATGGATACATGGGATGAAGATGTCAAACACATTAGTTTTTAAAATAAAAGTCTTTTGTGAACAATTTTCTGTGCATTTTCCCCAAAAAAATTAAAGTTTGATTTTGTTGTTCAATTTGTTTGTTAGCATCCAAATTTCTGGAACATTAATCATAAGGTACTAACCTTGTAAGTTTTATAAATAAGAAAGCATATTAAACTCAAAATCTGACAAAAAAATAATATTGAAATATTATATTGAGCTGGTGATAAGTACTCCCTCCAATTCTGAAAAACTTGTCGGTTTGGGTTATGTGTAGTTAAACTTTTAAAATTTTAGCTATGTATATCTTTTTAGATATTTTTATTGGATGAATGAAAATCATATATGCAGATTCATCTCAAAATGTACTTTCATAATATATTAATATTATAATTTTGTTGAATTTTTTAAATACATTACAATAGAAATTAGTGGTTAAAGTTAAATTTTGGGGACCTTGTTGGTATCCAAAACAATAACTATTTGTGACAGGAGAAATAGTCTTTTATTGCTGCAGGTGATCAAATAGTACTACCAAATAACTGCCTCAGTTAACTCCTTGACTGTCACTTGTAAAAGTAGCTACAAATTAATAATATTATTAAAATATTCTCTAACATAATCATTTCATGCTACCTAACTAGATATTTCAAAATTATTATTGGAAAAGTTTTAAGTAGTCAAAGCCAACAAAGACAATCATTCATAAACAGAGGGAGTATCTTATCTTTTAAGCTTTGTTTAGAAAGCCCATTTCCGGCCAAGATCCCTGTAGGGATCGCGGTCGGAAACGGGCTTTCCAAAAAAGGGCTTAATGTGGTGTAACAACTCCCATTTTTGTATAAAATGCCAAAATAAGAATCTCATATGCATACAGTACTAGTCCCATGATCAGTGGGTAGTACACACATCTACAACAATTGGAACAACAACCATACATCATAATATTAAAGCGGAAACTATTTATATATGGTATTTTACAATTCAGAGTATATATATAGCAGCAGAAGAAGCAAAGTCTTGTAGTGTACCCATCCAACCCTTAGGTAATTGATAAGGTATAAATTCCTAGAAAGAACGTTTTATTGAAATTCTCGCAACCTGCGATGAAAAGTATTCTTTGGAGCTTCGTTTTCTTATTCACCTAAAACAATATAATAAACAAGATTGAGTACTTTCGTACTCAGTAAGACTTAAGGTGGAATTTGCAACATGTAGTAATGCAGGCCATATCAAAGGAAGCTTCTACGGTTAATTTGCATAAAACAACATTTAATTGGTAAATCCAGTTGTAAATTTTCATGATAGGTTTTAGACCACTAGTATTATTTTCATGTTACAAAATATTGTTTTGAATGGATGTCCATAACCACCTTGGGAGAAACTCACATACATTAATTGAAGGAGAAACTCCCATGTTATAACCATAAAACCTACATAACATCAATTCTTGTAACTCTTTATTTAGTTCAAACCTCTCGTGTTACCAATAAATAGAGGGTTGTATACAAGAAAGAATAGAACAAGAAAGAAACAAAGAATTCTCTTTCACTTCTACATTGTTCACACTTTGAGTAATCTACTATATTGTTCATACTTTGAGTAATCTATTAGTTATTTTATATCACGTTATCAGCACGATCGCCTCTAAAAGGCTATCGTAAATTTCACGTATGAAAAATACTTTGATCGTCGTTTTCTAAGGTAAAGTGTTTTTTTCAATCCCTATTCTATCTTGTTTAATTTGCACACTATAATTCATAGTTTGCATTTCTATGTATTGTAGTTTACTATGTCGAATCTTGCAAAATCTGAATTCATGGCTTTGGATATTACGGGCCAAAATTATTTGTTTTGGGTGCTTGATGCCGAAATCCATCTAGATACAAATAGTTTCGGCGAAACAATCAATGAAGGAAATAAAGCGTCTAACCAAGAAAAGGCTAAAGCCATGATCTTTATTCGCCATCACCTCCATGAAGGGTTAAAAGCTAAATACTTCACGGTGAAAGATCCCCTTGGTCTTTGGAACAAATTAAAAGAAAGGTATGACCATCAGAAAACTGTAATTCTTCCTAAAGCTTGTTATGATTGGTTGCACCTGAGATTGCAAGATTATAAAACCGTTTGTGAGTATAATTCAACCATGTTCAAAATCACTTCACAATTTTTGTTGTGTGGAGAAAAGGTTACGGATGAGGAAATGTTGGAGAAAACATACTCCACATTCCATACTTTAAATTTCCTCCTGCAGCAGCAATACCAAGAAAAAAGTTTCAAGAAATATTCTGAACTTATTTCTTGTTTACTTGTGACTGAACAAAATAATGAGCTTTTGATGAAAAACCATGAGGCTCGTCCAACTGGTTCAAGTCCATTCCTTGAAGCGAATGCAACAAGATATAATAATAACAACAGAAGGACGTGGTCGAGGATGTGGTCGTGGATATGGACGAGGTTGTGGTAGAGGAAATTATAATGTTTCCTTCAAAAACACAAATGGTCCCCAGAAGAGGCAAGAAAAGGGAGATACAGGGAAAAATAAAAATTATAAACCTGAAAATATATGCTATCGCTGTGGAAGAAAAAATCATTGGTCGTGTAACTGTCGTACGCCAAAGCAACTCATGGATCTCTATCAACAATCGCTTGAAAGGAAAGAGAAAATGATAGAGACCAATTTTGCCAATAGTAATGAAGATAATGAATATTTTGGCAAAACTCAAGAAGAAGACAGCGACCAACATGATACAACTCATCTAGATGTCTCGACTTTTTATTTAAGAATAATTTTTTCAAGTAGTTATTTGTACAAGAATAAATTTTATATGTTACATCTTTAATAATGCAAACATGTCATGTTTTTGTTCAAGAATAAATATAATATATTATATATTGAATTATGGTTGTAATGTTTCATGTGTTAATAAATTTTATATTATAATGATCATTTATCTAATTAAAATTTTCTTTTGAAGTGAATGAAAAAAAATCTTTGGTAAATGGTGGAGATATATGTGTTGTAGACAGTACCACAACACATACTATTCTCAAGAATAAAAGGTATTTTTATGATTTAACGATGCATAATGGAAATATCAATACCGTATCTGGGAGTGCAAATTTGATAGAGGGCTCCGGGAAGGCCATAATATTATTATCCGGTAGGACAAAAATAAGTGTGAAAGAAGCATTGTATTCCCCAAAGTCTCAAAGAGACCTATTGAGTTTTAAAGATAACCGCCAAAATGGATATCACATTGAGACAATTAATAAAGGAAATAGAGAATACCTTAACATTACAAATATATCATCGGGTAGGAAAAATGTATTGGAAAAATTACCATCATTATTATCTGGTTTGTACTATACAAAGATTGATAAAATTGAATCATATAGGGTGGTAGACCAGAAGTTTACCAACCATAACGAATTTATTGTTTGGCTTGACCGGTCGGGCAATTCGGATCAACAATGACGTGAAAAACTATAAATACTTCATGTAGATATACGTTGAAGAACCAGAAGATTCTTCAGTCCAATGATTTCTCATATGTGGCATGCTCTCAAGAAAAATTGATTGTAAGACCATCACCAGCTGTGGGGCTGAATCTCTTGATTTTCTAAAGCGCATACATGGAGATATATGCGGACCTATTCATCCAGCAAGTGGTCCATTTAGATATTTTATGGTTTTGATTGACCACAAAGAAGGTTGGGAATATATGTTGAGTATGAATCCCCTTCTATAATAAAATATCTTGAGCCATTAACGGGAGATGTATTCTGACTAGATTCACGATTGTCATTTTGATGAATCAAATTTCCCAACATTAGGGGGAAAAATGAAGCAGCTAAATAAAGAAATTGTTTGGAATGAATTATCATTATCTCATTTTGATCCTCGTACAAAACAATGCGAACATGAAGTTCAAAGCATAATTCATCTACAAAGTTTAGCAAATAATTTGCCTGATGTTTTTACAGATTTGAAATGAGTGACAAAGTCACATATTCCAGTTGCTAATGCTCCTGAAAAGATTGATGTCCCAGAAGGACAACCAGCTATTGCAAATGAGATCTTAAGTGATTAGGGGAGTGAATATATTATATACTCTTTTTTCCTTAACCATGATTTTTTCCCACTGGGTTTTTTCTTGGTAAGGTTTTTAACGAGGCATACATATTCACAAATTAATGGACATCCATGGGGAGTGTTATGAAATATTGTTTTGAATGGATGTCCATAACCCCCTTAGGAGAAACTCATATGCATCAATTGAATGAGAAACTCCTATGTTATTACCATAAAACCTACATAACATCAATTCTTGTAACTCTTTATTTAATTCAAACCTCTCATGTTACCTATAAATAGAGGGTTGTATACATGAAAGAATATAACAAGAAAAAAAGAAAGAATTCTCTTTCACTTCTACATTGTTTATACTTTGAGTAATCCACTATATTATTCATACTTTGAGTAATTCATTAGTTATTTTATATCATTTCATGATTTTTGAGAAGGTTCTGATGATACAAATATCTTAGTTATTGATTTCTTATTTATTATTAAGTCCATTTATTTGTATTATGAATCTCAGAACTCATAATACTTAAAGTTATTTTGCTAGCAAGATTCAGATGAAAAGTAAGTTGTAATGAGAATATTTTTCCAGAGTATCGTAGTCCTTATCCTAAAAAGCATTTCTAGGCCAATTTTTATAATAATTGCATTTAGAAGAGATGTTTTATTCATCACTGAAATAGCTTAAATGGTATTAAAGTTTACGTTATAAAGAATCAGATTTTGTTTTAGGTTTGCGATTGCAGTTTACATGATTACTCAATTATTTTTCTGGCATTAGTAGGGTACGACCCTAGAACCATTTTAAAACTGTTTTTTGCAAAATTTTGCTTTTAGCCACGATAGTTTGGCATACGAAGGAAGAAGTCTTTGATAAACTTAACTCAAATTAGTTCTTTTTATCGACCATCATGATCTTACCTTTAAGGATAAGCTGAGATTAGCTTTTCATGATTCCATCCATCGGTTTATGATTTTATATATATATATATATATATATATATATATATATATATATATATATATATATATATATATATATATATATATATATATATATATATATATATTAGTCACTTATAATATATGAAAGTGTATTTCGACTAATGGGTTAAGTGTTAATTATGATTTTATTATTATGGTCTTTGCTGGAGCAAGCAGTTTAATTATACAAGATATCTTGTTTCCCAAGAATCATGACTTTACCTTCATTATATAAACATATACTCTTTTATATGAATGAAGCTTATGGTCTTTATACAAATCAAACCTAAGAAACATTTCATTGTCTTTCATTCAAAAACATTTCAATAGTAAGATATTAGTTTCATGACCCACTTTCAAATATATGCACGCGTGTGCACACTTATATATTACTTTTAGTTATTATACATGTGTGTGTACACACATCTTTGCACTAGGGTCATATTCCATTCATGAAATAATTCAAGTCAATTTCATTTCTTAACTATTTTTGCATATGCAAGTGTTCTACTGTTATTTTTATACATTGAAATCAATTTCATTCATTTTTTATTTCTTTTGCACAAATCATACCTTTTTGAATGTTTAGTGCATTGAAACTAACATTTAATAGAAAGTGATTCAAATATAGATGAAATTAAAATATTTTTATATATTTAGGTTGCTGCAATCATAAGTATTTCCTTAAAGTTGGTTTCATTCAATTCCAAGTTTGTTTGCAAAATTTTTATGTATAGCATATCTTTAGGCCTTTTCTTTAAATTTAAATTTAAAATTCACCCAGAGATCATTTTGAAAATATTTTTTGCATATTCTGAAAGTACTTCATTTTATATGATTTTAGAATTTTGTTTCATCTCATTTGGAACTAAAGTGACAAAGTTATAAGCAATTAATTGAATTTAGCTCGGTCTGAAAATTGGGCAAAATAGGAAAATACATTTTCACAGTTGTCAAAATGTATTTCCATTTTCACAGGTTTTTCTTTAAATCTAACTAACTGCCACGTGGGGTTAGAGTGCAGTGGCACAAGTGTTCGTGTGAGGTTGCCAAAGGGGGCCCGCTTGGTGGTGAGGGAAAATAGAGGCGCTCAGACTTCAGTTCGCCGGCAGCGAGGCTTCGCCGGAGGTGACGAATCGGTGTCATTGAAGGCACCAGTGGGTCTGTGCACATCTAGGGAAGGTCTTAGAGCTACCGATGGTGGCCAAAATCAGTGTGCCACCAAGAGGAGGCGGTGGCGGCCATGGTTGTCAAGCCGCGTCGATGAGAGATGGTCGGACGAGTGTGATCGGTTCCGGAATTAGTATCTATAGGTCCTAAACATTCCATTTTACCTACTAATGGCCGAAGAAATTGATCGGGTTGACTTGCCACCGAGCACCATGGTAGGGAAAGAAGGTTCATCGGTGCGGCAAAGTTCCAAATGAAGGACCTTCAATCTTTTTGAGGGCTTCTGATCCATGTGGGTTACTGAAGCTAAGGTTCAAAACAATTTTGGATATGGTTTAGTGGCTCGTCTCAATTTTTGCATTACCGAGCTTTGAAGCTTCCTGGCAATGGCAGTTAGAGAATGAAATTGAGGTTTCTCGGCTAGTAAGGAGTAGGAGGAAGGTGAGGGGAAATGGTGTGCGGTTCTTTGTGGACTAGGAGGAGGTATTTATAGCTAGAGAAGATGCAGATGAGCATGCCCAAGTTGTGAACTCGATGAGAAAACTCTCAGCATTGCATAGGAGGAAGGATGGGCGATGTAGCACAAAACGCGGGCAAGGCAGCTGCATGGCGAAGAGAGGATAAGGCCGGAGCTCGATCGGCACAAAATGGGCAGGCTGACGCAAGCTACCGGGAAGGTATTCATGGCTTCGGTGGTCAGAGGACGACGACAGGGTCTTCAGTTAACAAACGGGCCCATTACGGTGGTTCGGGTCCCATGTCCAGTGACTAATCGTGCAAAATGGGTTTTGACAGCGAGCTTGGTTGCATTTGGTTCATTGAATTGGTTACTAGTTGTGTCAACAAATTTTTTACAATTTTTCTAGATGATTTTTGGATAATGATCCTCCTACTGTAAAAATTTCAAGTGAAAATAGGTTGTATAGAAATTACAAAAATTCTAACACTGTATTGTACTCAGAATTCCATTTTCTATTTTTAATTTATTTGGGAGTTTATATCTTATAAAAATTTCTAAAACTTTTTGTAAGAGTTCCTCAAATCATATAATCCTTCAGTAAAATTTTCAATTTGAAATCTTTTTTATTTAATTTATAAAATTCTAACATTCGATTCTTAGATTTTCATCTTTTCTATTTTTGAATTTTTAAATATACCAACTTTGTTATTAATTTTTAATATTTTTACAATTGATGTATTTATCTATCCAAAAGATAATATCAATTTTCTAGGCTGATATAACATTGGAATATTTTTATATAATTCTAACACTATTACTATTGTTAGTCAAGAATCATTAATTGGCCTTTCATTTCATATTTATTTATTTTGATATGACTTTTAAAATTCATAATTGGATCTCTTGATTTTTCTTGAGTTTAAATAAATTTTTTATTTATTTATATTTTATTCTTTTTCTTTTCTCTATTACTTAAGATTATATTAAAATGATTTCATCATTAGAGAAAAATAAAAAATTCAAGAAAAGTGAAGAAAATTAATAAAAATTCAGAAAAAGCATCAATAAATATAATTAAATGTTGAAATTCAATTTCTCATAGTATTTTCAGTTTGTATTGTAGAAAAAAGAAAATAACTTAGTTAAATGTTTTTATTAAGAACCAAAGTTCAGGAGAATTTCAAAGTAAATTTTTATTTCTAACTTATTTTCTTAGTTTATTTAATTTGGAGTTTTATATTACAGCTCATCCTTTTATTAAGATTGGTTTTCAAGCAAATAAGGAAAAGATGATGTTTTTATTCAAAATCTTGTTTTCAATTAAAAATTTTATTTAATTTCATTTTCAAATTTAAAATTTTCATTTTTTTATTCTTAAAATTTGTGGGATGTTACGTGTGGATTTTATGCACATACATTCAGTTACACCTATTTTGGCTTGCACAAAGCATAGCTCAACAAAATTCCCCCAAAATTCATGGATGTAGGTCTTGTTGGTAGTGCACAAAGATGATCATAAGCACGATGTGAAAAAAAACCGTACTCAAATGCAAAAAAATTTCCTTTTTATGCCCTACGTCCAATATTTTTTTAATAATTTTTTGAAGTGCCCAAGTGCACATTTCTATAAAATATGTGTATATACTACTATGTGTAGATTTGAATATAGCATTATCCATCTAAAATATGAAATGCTAAATATCTAAGAAATTTTTAGTAGCAACATGAGTCTAAAGATGAAGTATGGATTTAGAACCAGTTAACATATCATATATTTACAAGGAGAGAATATAGAGTAGAACAATATCAACTAGCTAGAGCCACACACTACACTGCACCGGGTGAATTTCGACAAAGCGCTCAGATAGCAAAACCAACCTCAACGGTGGATGTCGCTTTTCCTTTGATGAAACACTAAAAAATCAAGGAAAATCGAAATAATACAAATTTTAGAGTGTGCAGGGGTCATTTCGTATAAATAGAGAATGAGAACAATATTTTAGGGAACGACGAGTCTTTTTTCACAAAAAATGGCGACCAAGGACCCTTTGCAAATTCTCTGAAACTGGTGGGCTTTTTCACAAAAATATTGGCCAAGGATCCTTTGCAAATTTTGCTCAACTATAGGTTTTTTTTTGCAAAATTACTAGCAGGGGGTTTTCTGCAAAAAATGTGATGTGGCGTCGGCAAGAACACGCCAATTCCATGTGGCATAAGTAGTAGTACTAGCTTAGAGCCGCACACTACGTTGCACTTGGTGAATTTTGATATAGTGCTCAGCTGTTAGAACCAGCCTCCACAGTGGATGTTACTTTTCTTTTGGTGTGACCTTAAAAAAATCTAAGGATTACTAAAATAATCATAATTCTAGAGTTTTTTAGAACCATAAGATTTTTTTTGCAAAAGAGCTGGGCTAGGGATTATTACCTGAAGGGTTTTTCTGCAAAACAGTCAGTAAAAGGATTCTTTGTAATATTTTTGAAACCCGAAGGGCTTTTCGGAAGACAAAGTGGGGGTTTTTCAAAAAAAAAGAAATACGTGGACGCTTGGGTGCAGTGCCGATTCGGCGATTCCACGTGGCTTAAGTAGTAGTATTTTAGCCCACTGATCCACCTTCTATGCTATTACTGCTTGCGTGAGTGTTTCAACATCATACGAGGGGCAATAGCTAGTGCATGCAAACCCATCTTTGTGTGCTAATTTCCTAACTCCTCTCCTAAGCCATTGGATGAGAGTTTTTACTAATTTGATGCAAGGGAATGTGAGATGGAGTCCCTTAAAAATTATTTGTTGATCCGTGGATGTGATATTCACAAAACATCCATCCATGTGATCTTCACATCCCTCCCATTCCCAATCTGGTTCGTCCATATGATATCCAACAACTCAATTGAGTTATAACATATTAGCATCCAAAGATGGGTTTACACTACTTAACCGTTATATGCAGTTATCCACTGTTACTTAGAACGGACATAATTGTACTACTAGCACCAACATGTTGGGGTATTTTTCCCAAATTTCAAAAGGAAAATTTTGGTCCAATTGGGCCGACTTGCCTCTTCGGGACAAGCCTGCCCAACCGGCCCATGCCCTGGTGATATGGCATCTCGATGCCCTATCTTGCGCTGGTCGTGGGAAGCCAGGAGAACGGGTCATGGGGTGCGGCAGTGGCGGCTGTGCCCGCGTCTTCCGGCCGCCCGCGTGCGGCGTGAGGAGCGGTCATCCCGGCTGCCGTTTCTCTCCAGATGCTTGGCCCGTGCCTCCTTTTATTCCCATGAGGTTTGTGTTTCTAATATACAGCGAAGAAATCAAATCCCCATTCATTGATTAGTTGATAATCCACTCTCTTATGTTCCTGGACAAGATTTGATTCTCTGAATACCTTACTGTATTTCTCACTCTTGATTCGAGCTCCATCAATTAGTGGATGCCGCCACTGGTGTGTAACCCTAATTGATTGAGAAAAGGGATAGACGAGTGATTGAATACTCAAGGTTTCAGAGGATTTGAGGAGCAGTTCGTGCTCTTGAATCTTGCACTGGAACCTGCTGGTTTGTGGTGTAGATCAACTCTGGTGCCTGTACTCTGGTTCGGCAGAAGTGTTACCTCTGTGTGGAGCTGGCCCTTGAGGCTAGTTTGCTGCAATACCAGTTCTTCACTTCTACTCCTTTGGCCGAGGGTGTTGATTCAGTTGTTCTGTGCGGCACTTGCTTCATCTCAGGTTCTCAGGTGGAATTGCCTCACCGTGGGAATTATTGGCTTTGTATCTCGAAACCAGCGCCGGTGATTTCTGCGGCATTGCAGCGGCGTGTTGTTTTCTGGGACAGCGTCTTCGACGTGCCTAGCCTGCAGCACTAACTTGGGCTGTTGGTGCTTTGTGAGTATTTCTATCATCTGTAAGTACTCAATTTCTATATTGTGCAAAGAGGCCAGTCAATCAGCGTGGGAATCAATTCTGGGGCCAGTTGATTGCTTGGGGACTTTGCTTGTGGGGACTGCTGTTCTGTGAGGAATTGGGTTGAGATAGATTGTTTGTGACAACAAAGTTAATGTTCATAGAGTTCTATACTTGGTAGATAATTTGATTAATATTTGTGGCTTGTAGATTCACAATAAGTATACTGCTATTCTGATTCCATTCGTTGGTAGCGTTCTGTTTCCTTTCATACTATTGTCGTTACCTTTGTTCAGTAAGCACTGTCTTCTCTGATTTGCTTATGTGTATCTGCTGCACTTGTCAATTAGTCAAATTGTAAAACTGCCAAGTGTGTATAAAACTGCTAATTGGGGTAAGGTTGTCACAAACAAATCTATTTCTTGCCCTAGTGGCGAGGATGGCCTTTAAAGGCAACCCGACATCTGAGAACAATTTAAATGGAATCAACTTGAGTATTATTACTAGTTGTATGTCTCCTTTCTTGCTTCTTGTTATGCATCTGCCAAGATACTTGTTTATGAGCACAAATACTATGATACAGTCATATGTTTGGTTGCAGTACTTGTGCATATGCTCAATTATCAATGATCTGTCATGGTTACATATGTACTTTGAGTTATCTGTCTTAGTAAAATTGCTAATACCGCAAATTTTACAACATTCCACAAAACAACAAATTATGGCTTCTAGTTCCGATGTCGTTAAGCCCGAGATATTTGATGGTGCGAGCTTTAAACGTCGGCAAGCTAAAACTAGACGTGGTTAATGGACCTCAAATTATTTTGGGTCATTGCAAATCTCTGAACTTCCTATGGAAGCAGAGGTCGAAAGCGATGGGAGGAAGCAAACCACTCAAATTCTAGCTAGGTCATTGGCCGTCATATCCAATAGGCTTTTTGACGATACTCAAACTTCACCTCTCGCCAAGGCACTTTGGGATGAGCTAGAATGAAATTTTCTCAAGGAGACAATGGGAATGAGTCATTCATTGTAGAAAGCTATCTTAACTATAAGATGGTAGATGGTAGATCAGATTGGATCAAGTCCATGAGCTTCACTTTATCTCGTGGACTTGACTCAATACAACCGCAATCTGCCAGAGAGCTTTCAAGTGAATGTGATACTAGCAAAGCCGCCGCCTCGTGGCGTGATTTTGTGATCATAGGAGACACATTAAGGAGCGATCGTCTCTCCGAAATGACAATGCCATTAATGTGGAAGAATGCACGCGCTTAGTAACAAGGCTCCCATGCCTCGTGTTCAGCTCATCATGTGGAAACCAAGAATGCCGCAAGAGGGCCAAGAAGAAGATCAAAATTCCTTCCTGCACCAAGCCGGAAGCAAATGAAAAAGAAGAAGGAGAATTTTGTTTGCTTTGTTTGCGGAACCCCGCCACACCGCCGCAGTGCCGTGAACGAAAGGGCAAAGGAATCGCTCTCAAAGCGAGGCCAAAAGGTGCGTGGCGAACGTCAGATCGGCTTCAACCAGCCTCGACGGTATGTACCTAGAGCCTTTATGGCTAATCCATCAATCGGTGGTGGATTGATACAAAGTGCTACACGCCATATTTGTGCCGATCGATCTATTCTCCTCTTTTCAGGGTCAAGGAGGTGGCTCCGTTTTAATGGGCAACGGTGCAGCTGCAGCAATTCGAGGAATTGGACAGGTCTGCTTGAAGCTAACTTCAGGCAAGACATTAGTTCTTCGAGAAGTGTCAGTATGTCTTGCAAGAATGAATCGGAACCTTCTTAGCGGTGCTTTGCTTTGTAGACAGGGTCTTAAATTAGTTTTCGAATCAAATAAGGTCGTGTTGACCAAGTTCGGAACTTTTGTTGGGAAAGGATACGAAAGTGGCGGAATGTTCTCGCCTTTCTATTTTAGATCTTAATAACATCTCTTTATAATGTATCGTGCAATAAAGTGGATGATATTTGGCATTCTCGTTTGTGTCATGTGAACTTTGAGGCCATTGTGCGGTTAAGCAAAATGAACTTAATTCCAAGTTATAACCATGAGAAAGGTTCAAATGTGAAGTGTGTGCAAGCAAAGCAACCTCGAAAGCCGCTTCATTCGGTTGAGAGTAGAGACACCTCACCTCTTGAGCTTGTCCATTCTGATCTTTGTGAGATGAATGGAATTCTAACTAAAGGTGGCAAAAGATATTTCTTGACCCTCATAGATGATTCGACTAAGTTTAGTTACATTTACTTACTTAGATCGAAAGATGAAGCACTAGAACATTTTAAAATCTATAAAGCCGAAGTGGAAAACCAACTAGAAAAAACAATTAAACGACTAAGGTCGGATCGAGGAGGAGAGTACGTCTCCAAGGAATTCTCCCAGTTCTGTGAAGAAAGTGGAATAATTCATGAAATTACTCCACCATATTCACCCCAATCAAACGGAGTTGCCGAACGTAAGAACCGAACGATTTGTGACTTGGTGAACGCCATGTTACAAAGTTCAGGTATGTCGGACTCATGGTGGGGTGAGGCAGTTCTCACAGCCAATTATGTCCTAAATAGGGTTCCACCTCGCAATCGCGAGGAGACACCTTTATGAAGGGTGGAAGGAGAAAACCGAATCGTCCTTTCTTCGTATATGGGGATGCCTTGCTAAGGTTCATGTTCCATTACCAGAAGAAAAGGAAGCTTGGTCCAAGACCGTTGATTGTGTCTTTCTAGGATATGCTCATAAAGACGGCTTATAGGTTTCTAGTGGTCAACCGAGGTTAGTGACATTTCTACAAATGTCTTAATGGAGTCTCGTGATGCGACATTCTTTGAAAATATATTTCCTATGAGAACAAAAGAAGTCACTGTTCCTTCGAGTTCAAGTGAATACTCTACCTCTTAGTATAGGCGATATCGCTCCGACATGGAGTTGAGGAGGAGTAAGAGGCAAAGGATTGAAAATCCTTAGGCGATGACTTTGTCACCTACCTCGTGGATGATGAACCACGAAACCTTTCAGAGGCCTCACGATCTCCGGGATGCGAGTATCGAAGGAGGCAGTCCGTAGTGAGATGGATTCCATCATTGCTAACGGAACATGGGAGATCACTGATCTTCCAGTTGGTTGCAAGCCAGTGGGTTGCAAGTGGATTTTCAAGAGGAAGAGGAGACCCGATGGTACTATTGAAAAGTACAAGGCCCGTTTAGTGGCTAAGGGTTTTACTCGAGAAGAGGGAAGATTATTTTGATACCTACTCTCGTGGCTCGCTTACCCACAATCCGTGTGCTTTTAGCAATAGCCGCGATGTAAACTCCATGTCCATCAAATGGACGAAGACCGCTTTCTAAAGCGGAGAGTTGGATGAGGAGATATACATGAGTCACCGGATGGATTTGTGGTTAGCGGTCATGAAAATAAAGTGTGTCGATTGATTAAATCTTTGTATGGTCTCAAACAGCCCCCAGCGAAGTACGAGAAATTCGATAACACATTGACATCTGTCGGATTCTGTGTAAATGAAGCCGACAAATGTGTGTACTATCGGTTTAGAGGGGGCAAAGGTGTCATTCTATGTTTATACGTGGATGACATATTGATGTTTGGGACTGACTTGGATGTAATCAATGGGACAAAGAAATTCCTCTTTGAAAATTTCGATATGAAGGACTTGGGTGAAGCTGATGTGATTTTAAACATCAAACTTCTAAAGGGTGAGAATGGGATTACATTATCACAATCCCATTACGTGGACAAAATCCTGAACCGTTTTGGTTTAAAGGATTACAAACCCGTGGCCACACCCTATGACCCAAATGTTAAATTACGCAAGAACACCGGACTTGGGAGAGACCACTAAGATATTCTCGATAATTGGATCCCTAATGTATTTGACTAGTGCTACAAGACACGACATCTCATATCAGTAGCATGATTGAGTCGATACACGCCAATCCAGAGATGATCATTGGATAGCACTTGAAAGGGTACTAAGGTATCTAAAGGAACCATGAATCTTGGGATACATTATTCGCCATCCCATTGTCTTAGAAGGATTGATGATGCGAATCGGATCGATGACTTCGGATGAGATGAAAGCCACTAGTGGATATGCATTCACTTTGGTGGTGGGTCATATCATGGAAGTCTTCCAAACAGACTATCATTACACGCCTACCATGGAGGCTGAATTAGTAGCGCTTCGATTCGGTAGTAGAGGCGTAATGGCTCAAAGAGCTTATTTCGACCTTCTGTCTTTGGATAAGCCGATACCAGCGAGCCCTAGTTCATCGCGACAACCGATGTAATAGTCAAGGTTAAGAGTAGAAAGGACAATATGAAGTCCTCGAGGCATATAAAGAGAAGACTTAAGTCTACTCGGCATGCGAGAGACGCAGTGTTATTATCAGAGAATACATCCATCGAAAGGAACTTGGCGATCCTTTCACAAAGGGACTGTCTAAAGGACCTATTCAAGCAAAGATCAAGGGAATGGGACTCGTGACTGTTAGAGGTTTCAATAGTGGCAACCCATCTCAGAAGACCGGCGATCCCGTGAAATGTGCTCTGGGACAACTAAGCTATGTGGGAATCAAAAGCACAATTTAATAAGAGTCATGTTAGTCTTTGTGCTTATTTCAGTATGGAAGGTTGAATCAAAATTCTTAATGAATTCAAGTGCCTTATGGCTGTGAATTGTCCTCTGAAATTTCTGAAGAATTCACCTATGTGAGTGACAAGTGAGGTCGCGATTCGGGAGAGTTCAGGTATACTCTCTAGTGAGCTCATGAATAGATACAAGGACATGACCGTAAAGTCACCGCTTCGATAGAGGTGCAACTTTGTTGCTTAGTCTTGTGTGTTATTAGAATGAAAGCTCTCAAATTAAGACCTTGGATCAAGGCGTAGTCCTCCTTTGTCTATGCAGAGTCATAGTTCTTCTAACTAAGCATTGGTTCAAACCGTTTGTACCTTGCTGAATAACAAATATATAAAACAGGGCTTGAGAATCTTGTGGATGTGATGAAATTTGAGGCAAATGGTGGGGATTGTTGGGGTATTTTTCCCAAATTTCAAAAGGAAAATTTTGGTCCAATTGGGCCGACTTGCCTCTTCGGGACAAGCCTGCCCAACCGCCCATGCCCTCGGTGATATGGCATCTCGATGCCCTATCTTGCGCTGGTCGTGGGGAAGCCAGGAGAACGGGTCATGGGGTGCGGCAGTGGCGGCTGTGCCCGCGTCTTCCGCCGCCAGCGGCGGCGTGAGGAGCGGTCATCCCGGCTGCCGTTTCTCTCCGTGATGCTTGGCCCGTGCCTCCTTTTATTCCCATGAGGTTTGTGTTTCTAATATACAGCGAAGAAATCAAATCCCCATTCATTGATTAGTTGATAATCCACTCTCTTATGTTCCTGGACAAGATTTGATTCTCTGAATACCTTACTGTATTTCTCACTCTTGATTCGAGCTCCATCAATTAGTGGATGCCGCCACTGGTGTGTAACCCTAATTGATTGAGAAAAGGATAGACGAGTGATTGAATACTCAAGGTTTCAGAGGATTTGAGGAGCAGTTCGTGCTCTTGAATCTTGCACTGGAACCTGCTGGTTTGTGGTGTAGATCAACTCTGGTGCCTGTACTCTGGTTCGGCAGAAGTGTTACCTCTGTGTGGAGCTGGCCCTTGAGGCTAGTTTGCTGCAATACCAGTTCTTCACTTCTACTCCTTTGGCCGAGGGTGTTGATTCAGTTGTTCTGTGCGGCACTTGCTTCATCTCGGGTTCTCAGGTGGAATTGCCTCACCGTGGGAATTATTGGCTTTGTATCTCCGAAACCAGCGCCGGTGATTTCTGCGGCATTGCAGCGGCGTGTTGTTTTCTGGGACAGCGTCTTCGACGTGCCTAGCCTGCAGCACTAACTTGGGCTGTTGGTGCTTTGTGAGTATTTCTATCATCTGTAAGTACTCAATTTCTATATTGTGCAAAGAGGCCAGTCAATCAGCGTGGGAATCAATTCTGGGGCCAGTTGATTGCTTGGGACTTTGCTTGTGGGGACTGCTGTTCTGTGAGGAATTGGGTTGAGATAGATTGTTTGTGACAACAAAGTTAATGTTCATAGAGTTCTATACTTGGTAGATAATTTGATTAATATTTGTGGCTTGTAGATTCACAATAAGTATACTGCTATTCTGATTCCATTCGTTGGTAGCGTTCTGTTTCCTTTCATACTATTGTCGTTACCTTTGTTCAGTAAGCACTGTCTTCTCTGATTTGCTTATGTGTATCTGCTGCACTTGTCAATTAGTCAAATTGTAAAACTGCCAAGTGTGTATAAAACTGCTAATTGGGGTAAGGTTGTCACAAACAAATCTATTTCTTGCCCTAGTGGCGAGGATGGCCTTTAAAGGCAACCCGACATCTGAGAACAATTTAAATGGAATCAACTTGAGTATTATTACTAGTTGTATGTCTCCTTTCTTGCTTCTTGTTATGCATCTGCCAAGATACTTGTTTATGAGCACAAATACTATGATACAGTCATATGTTTGGTTGCAGTACTTGTGCATATGCTCAATTATCAATGATCTGTCATGGTTACATATGTACTTTGGAGTTACTGTCTTAGTAAAATTGCTAATACATAAATTTTACAACACAACATTCATGCTTATGATCTTAAATCTCTGCCCGTTGTAGTTTTTTTAATTCCTACGGCTTGAAACCTCAACATAAAAGTGCTAAACTTCAATGCTGCCACAACAACAAACATAGAAAAAAAAAATCAAAGCTTAAATGTAAGATTGCAAAAAAATTTTAATGAATTAACACAGTTTTAAATAGTATTTTGTTTGGAATTGTCCTACTGCAAAAAAAAAAAACATCGTATACAAATCTTGACTTCTCTTCCTCAAGTTGATAGTATAAAACCAAATTAACAATTAAAGATAATAATATATATTTTTTTAACAATGGTTCACAAGGTACCGAAGTCTATACTTTTTTATTAATGGTTCATGTCGGATCCAGAAATTAAGCTTGTGAACTCCACATGTTTACTGTTCTAGTCTCATGATCAGTTGTTAACACACATACTCAATATTAACATACCACATTCTTACGTAACAAGAAGTTAAATAATATTAGAGATAAGCAAGATAAGTCTTACATGACTAGTTTGACAATGAAGGGGCCGACCGGTCAAATAACATTACATAGCAAAAGAGCAAAGCGGAAATGATAGGAAGAGGCTATAGGATCCAGCAAGCATACCTAGCCTGCCCACAGGCAACCGATTGGGTGAGACCCTAGAAATTGACATCTTCGTCATCATAACCCGCATTGTAAAAGTAACTGTGCATCGGTCATCTTCCACATCTTCTAAATATATTCAACAAGCAATGGTTGAGTACGAAAATCATACTTCGCAAGACATTAAAATAAATGTATATGACATGCAAGGCTATGTCAAAGGAGTGGATCTATCTTTTCATGTCCTTATATTTTGCATAAAGCAAGCTTTCTTTCACAATATCGCATAGTAGTTTGCAGACAAATAGTTGTAAGAACATTTGACATTTGATAGTAAGTAATGGTAAAGCATATGTAATGAATATAAACATTAAACCATAGCAAAACTTTTTTTCTAAACAATCTGTACATAGATTCCCTATCCATATACTCCCAATACTATTTTAAAAATGAGAAAACTACTATAGAGGAGGATTCACCAAGTCATCCATAACTAGAGACACAGTTATCTAAATAGATTTATACACCCTGCAAAGACCATACAACTTTACCCACATGACATAAACATCCTACCGTATAGACACATGTCACGAGATATTATCAATACCCTATTTGAGAGCTTATGACAAAACTTTTATATTGTTAGTCCTAACAACAAACCGCCCGTCGATACCTTCTTTAGGATAAGGAGTATCTCTCGAACATCCCAAAAGCTCAAGCATTATGTTGGCGATACTATGCTTACCCAGTGAAATCCCTACAAGTAGAGAGTACACCCTTCATGCCTGCACAAGCCTAATTTCACCTATCAGCTACCACCTGCAATTTTGTTGCTAGACCACGATAACTTATAATGCTAGGGCCTTTCCATAAAAGGCATATGTGGTTTGTACATTGGTTATTGGATCTAACTACACCATAGACATGATCCTTGGTGAATCGAGCGAGATAATCACAAACCTGCAGCTTGTGAACAATCACCGATCTCCACAACCATTCACCCAAGTCTAAAACATTTTCGCATTTTGTTTCTTAGCCAAAGTAACAAAGGTATTATCTCTGGACCATAACATTGAAAAACTCTCATACGAACATTTTGGCTATAGTCTATCCAGTATACAATATCGATATAAGCAGGGCTAAGCATCTACCATATGTCTACTCTAGTTTTTCACATATAATTATTTAAACAATGGATAATAGCTACTAAGGTGACAATGGTAGGGTATCAATTTATCGAGTTAGGGTATATGTAACAATTGGACAATATCTACCATTCCCATCAATATATCGATTTTTATCATCACATGCATAATAGTTTTGAACACAATATACATAACAGTGAAATATGTGATAAACATGATCAAAGGAAGTGATTGCCTTGTTCACTGAACACATAGTCTTACTCAAGTTCATTGGTAGGATTTTTTGAGACGTTAGTATCTATACACAAAACATCGAATAGTGCAAATAAGAACCAAAATAATACAAATAGTTGTGAGAAAATATAAATATTTTTGTAGATTATAAAAGATCATGATTTTATAAAAATTTAGAAACCAATTTCACTTAATTTGGTGTCTATGTGCATTTAAATCTAACTCGGCTAGAAATTCAAAAAAAGAGAAAACATTATGATGAGGGTGACGCCCATGGTGTATTCCTCCATATTGCTCTTTCCCAGGGGAAACACATTCCTACAGAACTAAAGACGTCTTTTCTATTTGTTGGATTTATTTTACAATGGGGCCCACCTATCATATTTTTATCATTTTTATAGATTTTTCTCAGGTGGGTCCTATCTGTTAGCCTCACAAAAACCTTAAACTGGATTTAATTACAAAACTATGAGGAAGTCCCATCCGTCATACTCTCATTAGTTACTAATTACACTAATCTTTTCTTAACCATGATTTAAGCAAAGAGAGAACAAATTACCTAATTGTTTTGAGGGGTTGAAGAGGAATCAAAATGGTGTAATATGACATGAGTGTCGGTGAGTTAGCTCACCAGGAAGGATATGTCCACGGCACAGCGTGACGGAGGGCACATATTGGTGTTAAGGATGACAATGGCATTCCGACTAAATCGATGAGAGGTAGGGGTTGCGGGCAAAACGAAGACGGTGAGCTTGAAGAAGAATGGAGCTCTGATTTAGGCTTTAACAAGCGAAATGAAGCGGCTTTGCTCGATGATAACCGGTGGCAACTCGGGAGAAAACGCAAGAAACTCGAGCGGCAGAGTCTTGCGGTCAACACCATATGCTGCTTAGAGAAGGGGACAATGCAGCTGGTGTCAATGTGTGAAAAAGTGGGATGCGGAGTCCAAATCCGTTGGCTCAACAGTGTGCTAAGAGCTTTCCCATGCCAGATATGGCGTGTGAAAGAAGATGACTGGTGGGTGGGCCCAGAATGTCAGTGAGCGTGGGGAGAGGGTAAGAGAAAACGGTTTCAGCGAAATAGGCTTTCATGTAGAGAAAGTGGAAAAGAGAAGGCGGCGTGGGGAGAGGCGACACGCACAAGCAGGGATCGGGCCAAACAGTGACAGGCCAGGCCAACAAAAGGATTCAACCCACTACTATTAAACTAATTGTTATTTGTTTTCTCAATTAATTTAAATGCAGAAATTAAGTTTGAATTTCTAAAATTAACATAACAACTCTGAAAATTATGAAAAATTTCTAAAATTAACAGACCAACTCTGACAATTTTCTTAAATGCTGAAAATCTTAGAGAAATCAACAAAATGCAGAAAAGAGACTTTTTAGCATAGGATATAATTTTTCAAAATTTTTGGATGTTACAGTTCATAGAGTACCGAAGTCTAGTCCTTGTCAAGGCTGATATAATAAATCTGTATAAGTTTGATGCTTTGTACTTGGATTTTTCTCCAGATGTGGTAAGAGTTACCTATTGCGGCCTACCCTTGCTAATCTTCATGGTTATTTTGTCAAGTGATGCTCAATCGTTAGTTATAGGTGGTACGATCCATTGCAGCCTTTAATTAATAGTGCACCTCTCCAACCATCTGTAGCACACTTTATGTTTAGGACAAATAAGTGTTCACTTAATCCTAATGACAACCTCATCCTTAAGTCTCTCTCGAAAAGTGGTTTTTTTAAGAAACTCTTACTTTATATAGCAGAGATTATAGGTCTATATAACAGCCACACTGTAGAAACAAAACATGAAGTAGTTCTACTTTAGGCAAACAACTGGCTTTAGTTGGCTAGTTCAAGCTACTTAAAGCACGTCACAAGATGCATAGTTTAAGCCAGATATTATATTCTTTAGTGTCTTGTTGACTTCTTTTGGTGACAAAGAGATTGGTAGCATTTCCAAGCTCTGTATTTTTTTATGTGCGTGTTCTGAAACTCCAGGACAACGCATTGCACTGTTGGCGCTCAATCAAAAGATGTCTATTATGTTGACTTCCTTTTATCCCAAGACGATTATTATCTTCTAACTTTTAGTTTGCTTCTTGTATCTGCAATTCAGCCTGCAAAAAACGATTGACCGCTATAAGGCATATACAAAGGATAATGTCAATAACAAGACAGGACAACAAGATGTACAGGTGAGCATCCTCAGTATGACCTTCCTGCTTGATGAAGACTTGAATTATGCCTGTACCTTGTGTATATCTCATATCAAGTTATAGATGATAACTACTTTTCTTCATTTTTATATTGAGACTTTGTTATTCAGAAGATACTATAATAATGTAGCAATGACGTATTTTGCTCTTCTTGAGAGTATATCAAATAATTTTTCACTGAGTGAACTAAACACATCTCCTACACTCTTCTTCCATTGGCAGCTAAGGAACAATTAACATCTGCATGAGCCTTATACATGGACTATAATGTAGCAACAGCATAATATCCTCTTGTTGAGAGTATTAATTTGCCAATATTGTTTGATGGGTCTACTAAACACATACTACACTTCTGCATCTTCAATTGGTACCGCTAAGTTCAAATTTATATCTACATGAGGCTTATATATGAATATAACTAAACCCTGGATAGGATTGTAATATGATTAATTTAAAACTCAGGAGCCATCAATATTTTGTAAACAACCTATGCCAAATCTCCATTGCCACATCACCTAAATACGTGTAGAATAAAAAATAGAGAGATTACCCTCTGGTTTTCAATATAGAAAGGACTTAAAAATTTGAGACTTGCTCTAGGCAATATAGTATAGCATGTGCAGTGATGGCACGCATTCTAATGCTGAATCACCTGAAGTGCAGCAAGTCAAAGGTGATGCCGCAAGCTTGGCAAAGAAACTTGAAGCTCTCGAAGATTCCAAACGGTAAGCAATCGTGCCACTTTCTGAAGACCATAAACTAACCTCAGACAGCCAAAACTCAGTAGTTGATGTTAGAGTTACATGAGATGCAGGAAGATCTTGGGCGAAAATTTAGCAGGATGCTCTGCTGAAGAACTGCACGGTCTGGAAGTCAAACTTGAGAAGAGCCTCCACAAGATCAGAGAAAAGAAGGTTCGCTATTTAAAAATTCCTGGCTTGCTAGTACAAAACAATAAAGCATCTTTTTACGCAATTTGATATGCATTCTTCTGCGTGTTCTCTTCAATGCCACCAGACCCAGATACTGGAGCAGCAGATAGCTAAGCTGAAAGAAAAGGTACAGCGGTACACCCCAAATGACGTATAACGCCTCAATAACCTATGGTGACCACTATTCTAATTCTTCATGTTATCTTTTTTTGCATCTATTTGATTAGGAGAGGACACTGCTCAAAGATAATGAAGATTTACACGAAAAGGTAAAGACAATGAACCACTTCCTATAAAAAAAAAGTGCAAACTGCGAATTCAGTATTTTTTTCTCGTAAAACTGCGAAGTACGTACCTGATATCTTATGTGTAAGAGCATGGCCAATATCACAGCCATCATGTATATATGGATAATCAAACTTGTCACCTGTAACTGATGAGTCATTGTCGGTCTTGTTGCTGCAGCATCGCAATGTTCAGGCGCCTGCCCTAAACCGCATGGCGCCGCCGCCGCGCGGCGTGCCGGAGCCGATCACCAACGACATGGACGTGGAGACGGAGCTCTACATAGGATTGCCCGGCAGGGATCGCTCCTCTAACCGGGATTCAGGTTAACCAAACCGAGGCAGCCACAGCCGCCACGACAAATCGGCAGGTTCAGCTCATAAGAATAAGTTCTCGGCATGCAGCATGAAGGACCCAGGTAGTTCAGTTCAGTGTCTTCGTTTAGTATAAAGTTCTCTCCAAGTCTGTATTGACTTCAAACGGTGAATTAAACAACGGGGAATAGCCGCGACGACAAACCTGTAAACCTTTTGCGAGATCAGTAAGTGAAACACCCAGTATATTGTTCAGAGATCTTGCGAGGTATATATGCAGATCGTGAGTAACTGAGGATTAAGTAGAAGGCAAACAAGACAGATTTAAAGAAAGGGACGGTACAAGGAGAGAAAAAAAATCATAAGAGTTAGAGGGCTTTTACCAGATAGTATGAGCATCAGAGCATCCATCTCCTTGTGTTGTTCCGCTGCCTGAACGCACCCGTCGATGTGGAATTTTTTTTCTTTTTTTTGCTTAAGTAGCCCTCTGCATGTTATTTTTTTCCGTAAATAGCCGTTGTTCCAACAAAATCATGGAAATAGCTCCTATACAGTAATAACCAACGGACGGGGTCAGTTGGATTTTTTCATCCATTTCCAACGATTCTAGTTTGCTGAAAAATTATTTTTTATTTTCCGGTCTTTCAAAATAGTAATTTTTTATTTTTAAGCAGTTGCGTTGCGCAGCATTGTCGTTGAAAATTTCCAGCGGTCTCCTACCGCTAGATTCGGCCAATTTCTAGTGGTAGGGGACCGCTGGAATGTCAGGGCTGTTATTTTCATTTTTGCCGTTTGGTTTTGAGCTGACGTTTTTTTTCCAAAAATTGACGGTCTTGTGACAAAATTGCAAGAATAGCAAACAACAGGCAATTACGTTTTGTTCAGCCAAAAATTTTATTTTCAGTCACTTCAAGCGGCGTGCAAGTTATATAAACATGCATGAATGCAATAACAAGAGCTCGATCATTTTCCTCGCACTTGCATGCATGCACTAATGAGGGATATAATGGTCGAACCAGATGTGGTAATTATTTGTGCCGTGTAATTAAAAATTCTAGCGGTATATTTTTGCGAAAATGGCTCCCGTGCTGATGAATTTATGTGTAGCTTAGTAAAATGGAAATTCAGTGGACTTAGCACGCAATATTAATTCCTGCCATGACAACAACCTGGCAGCAGCTTTCTTAGGCCGATTTGACAAGACGTTGCCATAAGTACTCAAATCAGGCTAACAATGTTGCTGGCACGTGTTGTCTAATCGGACTGAAAAAGCTGAAAGCGGTGGGCAGAGTGTTGTGACTTATGACTTCGAAAAGTGATGGATGCTTTCGGTATTTCAGAACTATCATTACTACGAGGAGATAATTACATAATATATTAGTTAACAAAGTCCATCAACAAGCTGCCACGAGTAGTCAAATCGGGCTAAAATCTGAAAGCGGTGGGAGGTAATCAACGAATGTAACATCCCAGAAAAATGCATTAAATAAAAATAAGTATTTTGAATTTAAGTGTGATTATTTCAGAGTTTTCTTGGCCTTATTGGTTTTTATTGGAATTTCCTTGAATTTATGACTTGTATGAAAAATCCAATAAAAGGAATTAATGAATGGATAATGGTAAAAAGATAAAAAGGTAAAAGTAAAATCTTAAAAAATTGTTATTAAAAATTTTAAGCATTCAGGTGAATTATTTCAGCTAGTAAATAAATTTTTAATACACAGAATAGTGAGATGATAGTTGAAAAGACATGTTTTGTATGAAAACAGTGTATGGTAAGAATTAATATAAAATTTTTGAACATTATCATCAATTGAAAATTGTCCTATAACATCCTCAAGATATTATTTACCTTTGGTAAAAATATTATAAATTAATAATATCATTTAAGGCCTTTTAAAATTCAAAAATAGAAACTCTAAAATCTAAAAATTGGAATTTCAGAATTTTTAGAAAATAAATATACAAGATATTAACTTAAAATTTTTATGGAAATGTACTCAATCCAAACAAAACTCTAACAAAAAGTTTTAAAAATAAATAATATCATTATCACTCTTAAATAAAATAAAATCCGAAAAAGAATTTTTGGACAGAGTCTAATGTCAGAATTTCTATAATTCTTCTATTGAATATTTAGACTCAATATTTTTGGAAGATAAAAATTATCAGGAAACCTTGGTCAAAAAGTTTTAGAAAATTGTACAGCGATTTGATGGCCGAATTAATGCGAGAACCGAGCTGTCTAAGCTAAGCTCATCTCTTTGACCGTTTTATCTCGCTGACAGGTGGGCCCGTGCACTATGCCGTAACCGTTCACTGGTAAAGCAACGAGAAAGCCACTCCCTCACTACTCAGTGGACCCGATCCCACTGTCAGTCCGGTTTCCATCTTCTCCTTCCTCCTGACCGAAGTCTTGCGTGTATTCCTCTTCTCTCCCCCAATCTTTTCAATCGTTTGGCCAATTAATTGCGCCGCCCACACTTGACCACTGCCACGTCTAAAACAACCCCCATTTTTACATAAAATGTAAAAATAGAAATCTAATGTGTATACAGTACTAGTCCCATGATCAGTAGCTAGTACGCATATTTATAACAATTGGAATCACAATCATACCTCAAATTATTAAAACGAAAGCTATTATACAAAGTAATTTTACAACTCAGAGTATATAGCAGCAAAAGAAGCAAAGTCTTGTAGTGTGCCCATCCGACCTGCAGGCAACTGACAAGGCATAAATCTCTAGAAAAGATCGCTTCGATGAAGATCCTGCATCCTGCGACGAAAAGCAACCTTCAAAGGCTTGCTATCTTTTCCACCTAAAATAATAGATTAAAAAAGGTTGAGTACTTTCGTACTCAGCAAGACTTAAGGTGATATTTGCAAATGCATAAATGCAAGCCATATCAAAGGAGGCTACTACAGTTAATTTGCATAAAGCAAAATTGAATTTGTAAATCAAGTTGTCATTTCCAAACGAAATTTATAAGAGCAAGTTTAACTGACAAGAAATAAATAAAGCATAAGTAATACTCATAGTCCTTCGCGAGCAACGAATAATCCAAATCATAAAGTCCAACAATGTCAGTCCTTTCACGTAAGTAACAGTTGCTAAACAAGTTAAAACCAAAACCTATTTTTAGAAAATACCAAAATATAACATTGGAATGACTTCACCAAGTGCCCATGACCACGGGTACGGCTAATCGATTAGATTTTCACTCTGTAGAGGTGAATAGCTTTACCCACAATAAATGATCAACTCTTTGTGCATGTTATTAGCACACTTCCTTTGGTGTGTTACAGAGAGATCTGAAGGATCGAGTTGGCCTAGGGGGTGAATAGGCAACTCTTCAAAATTTCAGAATTATCCACAGAACAAATATATCTTAACTCAAGAACTTAGCTACTAGATTCAGGAGATCGACAATAAATCATAGACAACTCAAAATCAACAAGAGACAGACATAACAAAGAACAACAGTAAGAAAATGAAATTGTGACACGATGATTTATCTCGTGGTTCAGAGCTCAACTCCTACTCCACATTAGAACACTTATCACGAAGTATAGCTCCTCCAAAGCTAGTCGCAATAGCTTTGGTCTTCCACTAAGCTGACTCTTTTACCACTCCGGTGAGGTGAGTCCCAACCTCTCACAATCAATGGTGGCCTTCCACAACACCTTTGGACAGGTCACACCACACCTCCTCCAAGCCGTTTAGAAACACTTTGTCCCAAGAGTAATAGACTATCTACAAGTCCTGTCTCTTGGTTCACATAGCTCAGCACTAACTAGACTAAGCTTGGAGCCAAACACTTAAAAATTTTGAGTTTTTGGTTTCAAGGTTGAAGCACAGTCTCCTTGGTGAAATGAAAGCTCTAGAGTGTTAAAATGTCAAGGAGATCAAAAAGATATGTAAAGGAATGCTTAGGTAATGCTTATATAGCCATTTGCATAGTATATAGCCGTTACACCTACCACAGGATCCATTGGAACGTGTCAGACTATCAAAACAGCCTACACACATTTGCAACGGACTTAGGAAGATTAGGCTTCAACACTAGTCCTTTATACTCCGGACTAATATTGATGAAAAGAGCATTTGCACCGGACTGAATTAGCTTGGTCCATCGTACATAGGATTTGAGCAAAATTTGGTCTGGTAGAAGGATGGGTACTTGAACATATGCACCGGACTTAAAATATTTGATCTATTGAAGAAAGATTTCAAAGTGTTTGTACTGGTAGACTTTTTGAAAGAACAAGATATGTCTAACCGAAAGAAATACATCTGCACCGGGCTGAATTTAGAGTTAGCGGAAGTTGGTCTGGCATAAATGACATACGCTCAGTTTAACTTTTATTCAAAGAGTTTTTCAACAACGGACTTACAAATGCATGGTCCAGCGAAGATATGACTTGCGCCGGACTAAATTTCTGAGAGTATAAGTTTTGTCCGTCGTGAATGGAATGCGCTCGATTTGATATTTATCAGAGGAGTTTTCAGCACCAGACCTAGAAGAAATGGTCCAGCGTTGAAAGTTCAAACTCCATTAATTTGGTTTTGGTGTTAATGACAAATCTAATATTGAGACTAACTCTTTTGATAATCATAATATTGATTAGTCTCAATTGTTAATTAATGACAAATCTAAATATGAGACTAACTCTTTTATTGAGTATATCTTTGATTAGTCTCATCTCATTGAAAAATGAAAAACCCAAGGTATGCACTCGTATTCATTTTATGATATCTTAATGCATATTTTGGATTCAAGTTAAAGGATGAACTTTACCATTATTTAGACCTCAAGATATGCATAATGTTTTCAATTCTATATATACATGAATGCACACATTTAGGGGGAGTTCATACTTTACCTTGATGTTTCAATAGTATTGATCTAATTCATCTTTCTATATCAAGGATCATTACTTTGAAATAACCTTTTGAGTATATATAACTTGTGTAGTTGTAGTATACTCAAGGTAATATAGGATAAACTCAAATGCTATCTAAGATTAATTATGTGCATATTTATTTCAAGTTCAATTATTTATATGTGCATACCTAATGGAGTTTATTCTATAGTTGATGGTTTAAAATGTATTGATCCCTTTCCACTCCGTATAATATTTGGATCATTATATTCCATCAAATTGAGTATATGAAACTTGTGTAGTTATATGTATACTCATGTCAATTTAAATTGAGTTTAAATTGAGTTCGGTTGTCTTCCAATCAATCAAAGAATATTTCATCATGTGTTAATGGTGTTTCTTCGTTGATTAAGGACAGACGAAAAGTTCCTGAGTATAATGAAGCATTAGTTGCATCAAAGTACTCAAGACATCTTTTATTCATTCAAATTTATTTGGGTTGTGCTCAATTAATCTTAGAGGCATCCATTATGTGTTAATAGAGTGAAAGTGATGATTGAGGCAACCGTGTTTGTTAGACTAACGATCTTCCATGAGTGGTGAAGTAGGTTGAGTCCAAGACGATAAAGAATCGGAAACAAGTCATCATGTGTTGATAGAAGATCCCGAAATGAAGAGAATGGCTAAAGAAAATTCATCATGTGTTGATGAACAAGAAGAAGAAGATTCGATCTTAGAGAGAAGATGATTGGAAATCATAAAAACTCCAAATCGATCGCTAGAAGCAAAGGTATAACTAGTTAGGGCTAAGAATGTTTCCCTAGTCTTTTACCGGTCTCGGTGTTTGGATGGGAGACCGGATTGCTAGTTAGGTGCCGTACTATTAAGAGGGGTTGAGTCTTTTAGCTTGAGCTTCATCATGTGTTGATGAACTCAATCCGGTTCACTCTAGCTCACTCTCTTGTTTGGATTTTGCATGAGCTAAGTATTTGCATGTGTTGCAAATAAGGGAGGTCATGCTTGCTTCTTATTGAATCTTAATCTATTTGGTTTTTACATGGAGCTATGAATTTGCATGTATTGCAAAAGGGAGATAGCTCATGTAAATTGGTTTATGTGGTTTTGCATGGAGTTAAGTTTTGCATGTGTTGCAAAAGGTGAGAGTTCATGCATTGGTGTTTAACTTGTGACTTGATCATGTGTTGATCATCACAAAAGCTAAGTAAAGTTTATGTTTTGTGTTTGCAAAATGTGTTTTTGTAAAATATTGATTTGTTATTTTTAAATGCGGTTTGCAAATAAGCTAGAGGTTATGGGTTTCAATTCTAAAGCATGTGTTGGATTTGCAAATGTGTTTTGCAAAGTGTCGGGATTATATGTTTATTCTTACATGGCTAGAGGATTGATCTTATAGATTTTGGATTATTTGCAAATGTGTTTTGCAAAATATTGGTGTTCATTTGATCTTAGAGCATGTGATTAGAATTTGCAAATATGTTTTGTAAGAATTGTTTTGATCATGAGTTGATCATCACATGGTTCAATATTTGATCTTATTGACTCTTTCTAGCTTGTAGTCATGCCCTTCATCAAGTCTATGTGAGGGATTTCAAAAAATCAGATTTTAGACTTAAATGACTACATTAGAGTTTAGTTTTGGTGATATTTAAAAATATCTATGGTTGCTTAAATCTTGAAAATGGGTAGAGATTGTAGCCCTCGTGATAAGCTTCGCATATAATCAAAGATCACCTAAATCGGAGTTCGGAGTAAAAAGTTATGAGCGTTTTAGTGGTCGATCGAGAGGTAGTACCGCTAGCACCTGAGGTACTACCGCTCGGCGGTAGTACCGCCCATGCCTGTGGTAGTACCGCCACTAGTGCGGTAGTACCGCACCCCAGGCGGTATGAAATTTCAGAGAAGGGTTTTTTGATGTGCGGTACTACCGGGGGTGTGAGCGGTAGTACCGCATTTTCTGAGTAACGGCTAGTTTTTTAGCCGTTGGCTTCTGAGGGGCGGTAGTACTGGCCCAAAGGGCGGTAGTACCGGCCTCCCAGGGGTTTTTCGCCCACTTTGGCCCAACGGCTAGTTTTTCTTGTGGAGGCTATATAAAGAGCCTTGGGGGCTGTCATTTGGTTGTTGTTGGTTCTATTTAGTGTTTGGGTGAGGTGTTGCATGTGTTGCACACTCACATTTGATTTTTAAGCTAAGAGTGAGCCCTAATTGCATGTGTTGCAATTAGAAAGTGGATTGAGAGCCTCTTATGCATGTGTTGCACTTGAGGGAGCCATTGTGCATGTGTTGCACTTGGTGATCATCGGAGTGCATGTGTTGCACTAGGTGAAGTTCAAGCGGGAAGACTTGGCTTGTTACTCTTGGTGTTTACCGACACCTAGATGGCGTGGAGGCATTGTGCATGGTGAGCTTCTCAACGGAGGTTGTGAGAAGCCCCGGCAAGTTGTGAAGGTCGGTGCTCGCCTACCCGGAGCGGGAAAGAGCAACCACTAGTGGAATCGAGGCGGGTGCTCAATTCGTGGAGCCGGTCCAAAGTGGTTTGGGCTAGCCTCAACGTGGATTAGGGGAGACCGGCAAGTCTCCGAACACCACGGTAAAAAGTATCGTGTCTCTTGTCTCATTTATATTCAAGCATTTACTTTATTGCTATATTATTGATTACTTGATTATGTTAGAATTGTTTAGTTTTGTTTACTTGTTCAACTTAGCAATTCTAGTATAGAGACCTAATTTTGTTAGTGCACTAGTGAGCCTAGTTGATTTAGGCATTAATTGTCAAAACCTAGTTTATCGCTTCCGTATTATTAATTGTCTAGGTTTGGACATAGGGGTTGATTCGAGCGTGTTATTTTAGAGAGCGATTATTTTTGTAAACGCCTATTCACCCCCCTCTAGGCGCATCCTCGATCTTACAAGCATAGACTTTAATTTGTGCTGGATGGATTTTCAGAGCAAACAAGGATGGTCCGGTGAGAATGGAATTTCTAGTAAGATTACGCCAGACTTAAGGAAGAAGCAAAGATATTTGGATCCGGCGAGAACACACTATCTAATCAGGAGAGATTGATTTTGGTGGGGAAAATTTAGAAAGAATTTGATTCCAAGTAGTCTATTTAATTTTAGCTTATGAACTAAACTAGAACTTGAGCATAATCCCCCTTTATAGTACGGTCATTCTAATAACTATCCTAACTACTTGGATTAAATCATCTCCCAAGCCAAAACTAGTAATAAGGATCCTTAATCTTGACTCTTTTTTCTTTATGCCTCCTTGGATACCGATCAGTGAACTTCTTGCTTAGAAATCATTGACTTAATCATCAACACCAAAACCAAATAAACTCTAAGATAAAAAAATTAGGGGGCCTAGATGCTATTAAGATCATAACATAACCGTTACATTATCTAGACTTAAGTTTACATCAACACTGAGATGTTAAACCCATACTATGATAGAAGAACTCAGAGCATAGAAATGATGGAACAACCCATAGCATGGCGTACACCGTTGTATTGAAAAGTGTGGATCCCAACACCTCAGTGAGGGCACCCCATCAAGCAAACCTTGATAGGAGATCCCGTACTACTTCGGTCTTTCAATGTGCAAAACTAAAACTATGTAACTTAATAGGTTAAGGTTGCCCCATCCTAGCACTTGTGGTTACACGGATTTCTTGGATCAATAGCGTCCCATTGTTCAATCACGCTATTGATCCAAGAAACCCATACAACCATGAGGGCTAGTATGGAACGGTCTTAACCTATTAAGTTATTTAGATATAACTTTGCACATTGGTAGACGGGAGATAATAGGAGCATTCTAGTCAGGTCTATTTGTGAGGGGCTTCCACACCTTGGTGTCGATAAATGCATATCGGTACAAAGGTGTACTCCTTGTTGTGGGTAGAAACGGCGCCTGACTACTTTAGCACACTTTTTAATTACGCTTTTGTTTCTACCACCACAGCGAGGGCTTAACATCACCGAGCTGGGCAAAGTCATATCTAGGTAATGTAATAGTTTTATATAATCGTTCTGTGGTACACCAAAAGAAGTGTGCTAATAACTTGCACAAAGAGTTGATCATTTCTTATGAGTAAAGCTGTACACCTCTGCACAAGTGTAAATCTAATCGATTAGCTGTGCCCGCGGTCATGGGCATTTGGTGAAGTTATTCCAATATTAGATTTTACTATTTTCAAAATGCTTGGGCTTACTTGATTTGTCACGTGCTGGCGAAAACCATATTATGTCATGATTGGCATGATTATTTGATGATTTTATTACTCGTGAAGGACTGACTGACTGTGAGTATTACTTGTGCTTTACTTATTTCTTATTAGTCAAACTTGCTCTTACAAATTCCGTTTGCAAATGAGAATTTGATTTACAAATTCAATATTGCTTTATGCAAATTAACCACAGAAGCCATTTTTGATCTAACCTGCATTACTGCATTTGCAAATACCACCTTAAGTCTTGCTGAGTACGAAAGTACTCAACTTTGCTTAATCTATTGTTTTAGGTGGATAAGATAGCTAAGCTCCAAAGACTTCTTTTCTTCGCAGGTTGTGGGAATAATATTGAAGAGATCTTTTCTAAGGATTTATGCCTTTTCAGTTGCCTGTGGGTCGGATGGGCACACTACAAGACTTTGCTTCTTTTACTACTATATACTCTGAGTTGTAAGATTTTTTTGTAGAATAGCTTTCGTTTTAATAATATGAGGTATGGTTGTGATTCCAATTGTTAAATATGTGTGTACTAGCCATTGATTATGTGACTAGTCTTGATTCATATTATTTCTATTTTTGCACTTTATGTAAAAAATAGAGGTCATTACAACGAATACACAAGTTAACAAAGCAAAAGATGATATCTAGAAATCACTTCGAATGGCATCCATGACCAACTTTATCTCCTCAGCAGGAAACGAACTACTTCACAAGTATAGTGTACAGTACGACAAGGATAGCCACACACACACAATCTTCTCTAACCACTTGACATGATCTAAAATGCACTCCATCTTGAACATCAGCATGTTCAGCCTCTACTCGAGCATAGGGTCCATCCTCTGCTCCATAGTAGGCTGCATCCTCTGTGGTACTGTGGTTATAGGATGTTCCATCGAGGTGTCCATGGTATCCGCCTACTGAAAATATTAGCATTCTGAAGCCTACATGATAAAGTGAACATGCTTTGAGGCCGTGGCAAGAAAGAAGATCTCTCCGAACAACTAGACAAGTTGAACAGGAAAAAAATCTTCTTTACGAGAAGAAATCAAACTAACTTTTCATTTACAGAGAAAAAGGGGCATTTGTAGAATACCCAACCATTATTTCCCTTAGTGTTGACGTAGAACACATTAGCTTGCACATGGCAGTTAGGACAATCGACCTGCCTTGCAGTGGCAAGCACACAAGTCCTCCGATTTCCTAAGATCGCCGTTTGAGACATGGCCTTTGAAGTCAAGGAATGGGATGAGGATGAGAATATGAGGAAGAGGAGCAGGCATGAAGGCCTATTTATGGACACAGTGCATAGATTCGATGGGAAAAATGGTGCCAACATTTCACCAGATACGTCCAACGGGGCCAAACAGAGAGACGCAGGGGCAAACTGGTATTTTCATGGGAAGGAACCAATTAGTCATATGGAAGATGACATGGCATGTTTTATTAAATGACTAGGGCACGCAATTTGACATAGAAATTTTAAGATACATAGCACAACATTGTGGACATAACATTGCATATGAAATGATGAAAGAGACATGACGAGATGATATGGATGAACCATGATCAGAAGCTACTGCTAAGGTACATGTGCGCCTTTTACGAACCATGATTCTATACGAAAGGATCCATCAGTGCCTTCCCCTTTGACTGCGCACGACTCCAAGCCTTGGCCTGCTTCCAATTAGGCCTGTACCATTCGTACCGACAGCGGTCTTCTAGGGGATCTTCTCTTCCTCACGCCCACATCTGTCTCGCTCATCCATGATCTCCTGATAGCATCTAGGCCCCCTCAATTCTTTCATCATGTTTTATTATATAGTTTTGGTGTTGATGACTGAGTTAATAATTCTTGAAGCTATGAAGAGCATGGGCTGAAAGCACAAGTGAAGCAAGTTGGTCTAACAAGATTAATGTATTTTGTTACTAGTTTATGGCTTGGGAGTTGATTTGAGCCAAATAGCTAGGATTATTTACAGTTTGGCTGTACTATAAAGGGGGACTTTGCACAAGTTAGTAGATTGGATCATAAGGCTAAGTGAAATTAGACTGCTTGGAGTTAAAACTCTTAGTCATTCTGCTCCTTGAATTAAAATCCTCCTTCATCCAAAAACCCAAATATGCGACGAACTAAAATTCAGTTGCTCATTACCTAAGTCTGTCGCAAATCTAACCAAACTTTCTATTCTCATATACTTTAGTCCGTAGTGGAAGGTTCTTCAAGAATCCTGCAATCGAGCTCTTTTCATCTATGGCAAACCAAAATATTTGGTCCGGCATACAGATACATTCTTATTCCTTTTGCAGACCAAAATTTCTCAAACTTCCATCCTTGACGGACCAAAATTTTTAGTCCGGCACACGTTCAAAATCTTAGCTTTTTGTCGGACCAAACCTTGAAGTCTACTTATTAAATCCATGGTTAAAAATATATTTTTATTTCGAGGATTTTCCATTGTTGACGGACCAGATATTACTAACTTAAAGTTTAGTCCACCACTAAAGCAAAACTCTCGGTTGAACCCATTTTGTGTCTTGGCTACTGATCCTTGTAAAACCTAACCAAATATTTTGGTCCGGCGTACATGTAAGATTCTCATTCCTTTGCCGGACCAAATCCTCTAAACTCCCATGTATGACGGACCAAATATTTTGGTCCATCGTAAATGTCTTCAATTAGTCCGTAATACACATAATCAGTATCGCTAAGTTTTTTTGCTTAGTCCGTTATAAACGTGTATTAGCTGTTTTTTTACTCTGACACGTTGCAACGGTCACAGTGGTAGGTGTAACGGCTATATTCATTCCAAATGCCTATAAAAGCATTTCCTGAGCCATCTACCAAATAACTCTGCCTTTTTATGAACTCCTTTGCATTTTAAATATTCAAAATAGCTCTCATTCTTACAAGGAGTCTGTGCTTCACTCTAAAACTCAAATCCTCAACTTTCCAAGTGTTTTAGCTCCAAGCTTAAGTCTAGTTGTGTGATTTGCGAGTGTACCAAGAGACAGAACTTGTGCAAAGTTTATTACTCTTGGGTTTTGGTGATCCTAGATAGCTTGGAGAAATTGAAAAGTGAGACCTATCCAAAGGTGTTTGTGGAAGGCCACTTTGTTTGTGAAAAGGTTTGGAGCTCACCTCACTAGAGTGGTGAAAGAGCTGCCCGAGTGGAGACCAAAGCTATTGCGACTAGCTTTGGAGAAGCAATACTTCAAGTGAAGTGCTTCAACGTAGAGTAGGAGAAGGGCTCTGAACCACGGAATAAATACGTCTCTTTTGTGCTCTTCTTCCATTTGTATTGCTTTCGCTGTTATCATTGTTTGAGTTTTCCTTTTGTTATATTTTGTGCTAAGTTATTCACTTAAGTTGAATAGTCATTTGTAACTAAGAAGTTAAAATTTGAAAAATTGCCTATTCACCCCCCAGGCCAACTCGTTCCTTCATCTCCTTCATCTTCTTGCATTGTTCCTTTTGGTCCTCCAATGACTTCCACAAGTGATAATTAAGGTCCCCTAGGCATGGTCGCTTCAGTGTATCTTCCGCACACTACTACAGAACCGGCTACCACAAGCGGCTCGTAACCCCTTTAGAAGTGGTTTTATAACCGCTTCTAAGCAACCGCGTGTGATACCCGTTGGGTATGACAAGCGGTTGCTCGAACCGCTTGTCTTTGTGGCACCGAAGCGGTTGGGAAGGTGTTCAGAGGGCCATGGAGCCACCACGTGGGGACTCCTGGCGGTTCGTGTTACAAACCGCTTGTAGAGAAGGATATCCAGAAGCGGTTAGTCTTACCAACCGCTTGTGGAGAGCAGCACTCCAGAAGCGGTTGGAGTTACCAACCGCTTGTGAAGAGAGTTTTCGATTTTATGTATTATAGAATATGTTCTTACGGTGTTTTTGTATATCGTTTTTAACCATAAAATTAAATATGAGTGGAGGAGTTTTTTGCGCAATTAAATATATATTACATATGCATACTCATACACATGTTCACAAGCTAGCTCAGTACACAAAAAAACGAACTTAATAGTGTAAAAAATGGACAAGTACATACACGCAACCGACGTTTACAAGTTTGAATGATGAAAAAAATGATTATCGAACTCATTTCTTGCATGCGTCACTCTTTTTGTCCTTGGTCGACGTGGATGTCGTCATCAGTTCAGCGGTGTTCATTGCAGGAAACCTTACGTGGAACTCGCCATTTGGAGATACAACCTCGTTGACAAGGAAGCCGATGAGTTGTTCTTGGAGTGCGCGCACCCGGTGAAGCGGGAGCACGTTAACGTGCTCATCGATGTTGGGCTGACAATTAATTAAGTGGGAAGTATATAAATATCCGATCACATGCAATTAATTAAAATGTAAGTTGTAGCTAACAAATTGACATGCATATACGAACCTCGGCATAATGTTCCAGCTCATCGCCATGGATAAAACTTTGAATATAGTGGAACACGTAGTAGCCACATAAGTTGTTTCGGTAGTCGGCGTTTAACCTTCACGGGGAGAAATTTCAGAATATCAGATGAAGAACTGATATGGCGCATGTATATTAATAATAGTTTTTGTAATATGTACCTGAGTGCTTACTATGACTTCGAATTCTTTCTAGAATTCTCCTTTTTGCTTCTTCTTGAACTTTGCAAATGTCCTGTTAAGGACGTCAATGAACCATTGGTATTTTTGGACTGGATTCCTTCTTGAGTCATGAACTATAATCCTGCTGTTGTCAAGCTCGATGACTCGAAGGATCCAGTGAAACCTATTCGTATATTGCAACATATGCGTAAGTAGCTACTCGTACTATCAATGGCTTAAGAAATACAAGAACCAGAGGTTTGTGAGAACACGTACTTGAAGTTGAAGGGCAGAAGTATGTACGGTTTGTAGTGCTGTTTCAACATTGCATGCAAAAGGTATGCCTCAACTAGCGGTTTTTGCTTGTCGTATGACCAGACTTTCTCGTTGACAATCTCTGGGTCGATGAAGCCAACGTTCTGTTTGCCCAATCTTGTACATCGTTGTATCTCCATTCTACATAAGAAGGATAACTAAGTTAATTAGATTTTCAATTTTGTGGTGCGAGAGGAAGCAAGCGGTAAACTTAGTAGATCGACACTTACAGACACCGGCGGGACATGAAAGACACGTTGACCTTGTCTCCTTGGTACACATGGTACAAGTCATCGAATTCGACCATAGTTACGTGTTGTTCCTTGGAAGAAATACTCATCTTGGAAACGGAGGAGGAATATTTGCTCTCCTTTAGATGCCCTTTCCATGTACCATTCATGCATTTGATGCATCTTGGTTGGGAGATCTTTTATATCATTTGGATCAATTAGCGGTTTGCTCAACTCATACTTCCATCTGGTTGGTGCCACTGGAAGATCCTCGTCTATTGATTTGAGTCACGCCTCCTTCAGGAATGCCATTTTCCTCAACTCCTCAGCCTCTGCTGATCTTCCACTTTCTTCTTCTTTCCGCCGAAGGAGCAGTGTATTTTGCCATCGTAGCCTTTCTTATTGTCCTTTTGTAGTCGCTCATCACGGCGGCGCCGTTCGCATGACTAAAAGTGCTTTCGCTTTTTTATCTATTTTAACCTTGGGCTCTGGCTTCTTTGGCGCAAGTTACCAGCCACATCCGTCTTTACGGATCTGCTAGCTCCTCATGATCGAGATCATATGGCCTCTTTGGCGGTTGCTTTGACATTCTCTAGGCACGGATGCCGACTTCGTGGGAGGAGGTGCTAGTCTTGAGATCCTCCGCCGACATCGAGCTTCTTCCTGGGAGATCTTTGAGGCGTAGTGTTGGAGATGTTGGGTGCTTCTTACCTTGAGCGGTGGCGGTGGCGGTGGGCGAGTCGGGCTTCTTTGTGGAGCGGGGTGGAGGAGGCGTGGCTGGACCACCGGGAAGCATTGCGTGCGACGTATTTGGAGTCGTGGGTTGTCGATGTGGAGGCGTGCTTGCTCCTGCGGTGGCTCAAGCTGCGGGGCCTCTCTTTTTGGAGATATAACCTCCACACCATCTGGAAATATAATGTACTTTTTGCACCAGAGGATGAATGTGCCATGGAGGGCTGCCCAAGCTTAGTCACCGTCGCCCCGGGAATATCGAGAATGAGATCTTGAAGCCCCCACCACCTCTTCCACCGTGACCTTCGAGTATCCGGAGGGTATTTGGTTGCAGTGGAACGTCTGGCCCGCCTCCACCGGATAAGCCATGCCGTAAGCCACCTTGAAGGAGAGGTTACGCTTATCAATGTGTAGCTCACACTGACGGCGAACCTTGATGCTGTCCACGGATGGCGAACTGCGGGTAAATCTACATGAGGAGCCTAGCAACGGACGCAAGAATGCTTTTTACGCGGTCGGACTGATCATGGATTCCGGCGCCGCCTGAACATTGGTCGAACGTAGTGCTCCCTGAAGCTGGCTCATTGCTTCGGACACTTTTTGCGTGACCAGGACATCGATGGAAGCCTTCGTAGCTCTAAGCTCTTTCTCCAATCGGCTCACTCTACCCTGATCTCTCCTCTTGCTTCTGTCCCGACTCTTGTAAGTGCTTGAGTCTTTGGCAAAGCCGTGCCTCCATGGCACCTTCCCGAAACCTCGTGTCCGTCCCGGGTGCTCAGGGTTTTGAAGGGCATATGTTAGCTCGTCATTCTCCCTGTCCATCACCAAGGATCCTGACCGAGTCTGCTCGATGGCTTCTACAATCCTTTCACCAACTTCTTGGACTATCGGTGCCATCACCAAGCTACCGTCATCAGCAAGTTTGCCCCCATGAGCCAATAACCAATTGCGCATGCGGGGCTCCCAATTTTCAGTTTCAGGTATAACATCCTGCTGCCGAAGTACATCTTCCCGCTTGTCCCATTTCTTTGCGACCTTGATGTAACCACGGTCCCAAGATGGTGGTGGTATTTCTTCTTCGTGCATTCACCTGTTTTTCTCTCTCGCGGCCTGTCTTGCATCCGATAGCTTGTACTCCTCGAAAGCATCCCAATGATCGGCCAGCTTAGGAAATTTATTGAAGTCTGGCCTTTCTCCTTTGTCGATGTACTTGCGGGTGAGGGACAACTTCCACTGCTGAAAGGAAGTTGCCATCTTCTTCAAAGCCCATCCCTTGGCCTTCTGTTCGTACCCTTCTGGAAAAGTGAAATTTTTCTTCATATCATTCCAGAGCAGTTCCTTGGTAGCTGCAGGGACTTCAGCCCATTTCTGGATGTTGATTGGGACGTGATCCCTCACGTGGTAGCCGCAAGCGTTGTTGAAAGGGCCAATTGCTGATTCCGGGGCTAGCAGACTCCCGTCGTTGTCGACTTCGGTTATCACGTACTTTGTCGAAGGCTTTTTGTTAGGTCCTCGGTTCATTCCAGACTGGGTGGCCGATGAGGCACCGGGCTGGATACACAAACACATATAATATATATGAATGATTTTAGAATAATTAACATGTTTACGGTGATTTTATAATGGGCAAGAGTATGCCTCGGTACTAGTGTTAACGGCCTCATCGACAGCGTCAGCAGCACCATCGTGATTTTTCGCATCAGTGTTAACGGCCTCATTGGCTAAGGTGCTACCCATCGCAATGGTCTCGAACATCAGATTTTCCGCCTCATCGAAAGCCGGGTCACCACGTCTTGGTGTCGCCATCTAGAGTAGAGCAAATCTCGAGGCTTAGATTATATATGAAGACAAGATTGTTGAGAACAATTCGAGTTTGAAAGCACAGTTTGAGATCGACAGGAATAGGTTTGTGCCTGATGAGATCACATTCCTTGGGTTACTTGACATGGTTCAGGTAAACAATACATTGACATTGTGTTACTATATTTCACATATACTTACACATTTCACATGATACTTATACATTTCACATATACTTACACATTTCACATGATACATATACAATTGACAATTCACATATACTTATACATTTCACATAGACTTACACATTTCACATGATACATATACAATTGACAATTCACATATACTTATACATTTCACATATACTTACACATTTCACATGATACATATACAATTGACAATTCACATATACTTATTTGCTTAATAAAAAATAATGAATCATTCTTATTCCACACTAATATGATTTTCAAAAAATGAAATAAAGTTATAAATCCACGACTAGAATGTTAATAGTCTATTACACCAAAAGAAAGCAGAGCGATCAGTTCTTTGTCAACCAAGCACGTCACCTCGTGGCCTTCTTCACCCAATGTATCGTGGAATAAAGGATAGATTGTGATTACGTCCCAGGGCATAAATGTTTTCACAGATTGTACTTCACATCTCACTGAAAATGGCTATTTTTTCTACTGAAATAAACTGAATCAAAGACAGTAAGTAGTAAAATGAAGAGCATATATTTTAAAACAACATGAAAGAAGAACTTGCAGAAGGGCTTTAAGAACAGAAATTTCCATTGCAATTCTTCATATCAGCACAAAGAGTCTTGGAGAATCGTAATAAAATAGCATGTGGAACCAAGCAAATCATTACAACGTGCACATCAGACAACAACAACAACATAGTCATCTATATTTATGAAACATGTTAATGAATCACCTGATGGTAATGCTAACAGCAATACTATCTTAGCATTCAGTATATATCCCAGCTGGGGCAGCTCCCTGTTTACGACAGTTAGCTAAAACATGTGGCTCTAAAAATAGGAAGCCCTTAATGTCCATTACCATTGGCGGGAAGGACGTAATTTACATCAATCAGCATAGTTCATCATCACTTTCTGCAGTGGAGATTAAAAATTATATACATGATCTTGGAGATCGGAGGTTTTCTGAAAATGAAAAATTATAAGGTTTGGTTTTTTATTGGCTAGACTCATCGACTTTGGGTCAGGAAACAGAAACTTTTGGGTTCAACAGTCAAGGAGTATATCCGCAACCTCCAACAACACCATATCTTGCTGTATTTCCCCAAATCCACACAAAGTCAAAATCATCCAAACCAGCCCTTCTTCCTCACTCCCTCCTTCTTCTTGCTCCAGACCCTGGCGCCCAGCCTAGCCGGACCGCTCCTCAGACATTTCGACGAACACCTTGCAGGCAAAGTGGGATTAGAGAGGAGGAGGAGGCGTCTTGCACTATACCTCGGTCCTCCGGGGTGGAATGGCGGGGCGGCGTCGAGCGGTGGCAGAGGAGGCGATGGCGAGGTGGCGGATATGGCGAGGTGGCGTCGGCGCGGGCTCTCGACGGAGGCGGCGGCACTGAGACTTGGAAAATTTGGGGTGTGAGGAAGCGCGGGGACTTAGAAAATTTTGGGTGTGAGGAAGAGCGGGGAGTATCGACTTTATATAGGGCACCCACTTCTACAAGCGGTTAATATTATCAACCGCTTGTAGAACGCATGATGGGCGGGAGTGTGAAAGGCCCTATGCAAGCGGTTAGTATTATCAACCGCTTGTAAAGAGGACTTCTACAAGCGGTTAATATTATCAACCGCTTGTAGAACGCATGATGGGCGGGAGTGTGAAAGGCCCTATGCAAGCGGTTAGTATTATCAAGAACCGCTTGTAGAAGTATCATCTACAAGCGGTTGGTATTACGAACCGCTTGTAGAAGTGGGTAGAGCTTTAAATTCTCTAAGTCCCCACATGCACTCTCCCACACCTTCAAATTTTCTAAGTCCCCGAGCGCCTCCTCTCTGTCGCGCGCTCCCTCTTGCTCTCTGTTTTCATGCCCACAAGGTGTTCGGTGAAATGCCCACAAGGAGTTTTGTTGATATGTTGATGTTGGAGTAATTAATAAATATTGTTGATGCTAATTTGTTTCACTCTTTCAAGCTATTAATTCATGTCGACGGCTTCATCAAATGGCGAGACGAAGAGACAACTAGAGGCATTGCAAATGAAGCTATCGTGTCCTCGATGTGGAGATCCTGTAAATGTGTTCACCTCCCATACATCCAAGAATCCATCCCGAGTGTTCATGAAGTGTTTGAATATGTCGATAAGTTTTTGAAGTTATTCATTTGTTCATATTCGTTGACTTTCACCTTCCGTTCCATTCTTTACGTTTGAAGGGCACAACATGTCGGTATTGGCGTTGGGTGATAAAGCCAGCCATGGTGTTCAAAATCTTGCAATGCAAATTGCTGCATTCCAAGAAGATTTTTTGCCAAGTGATGATGGCCTACGGTCGTAACATTTAATCTGTTGCAAGCCGAGAGATGCACATCTGGTCGCTTCGATGACAACAAGAGTATTAAAAGCTAGAAGAAAGGATGGAAAGAGTAGAGGACATGCTAAAGAAATTAGTTAATATAGCTATCATTGTAATGTTGCTCCTTTTAGTTAATATAGCTATCATTGTAATGTTGTAAATTTCACACTGCTTTTGGGGTTTTTGTATGGGAATTTATGAGCTAACTATGCTAAGCTGAATTTCCCTTTGTATGTCTGTAATTTCCTTTTTTAGGTATGCTAAAATTTATGCAGTCCTTTGTATACAAGTAGTTAAACATCAACATATCAACATGATCATATGGAATAATTTGTATACAAGTAGTACATCTTAAGTCTTCGTCTTTACAATTGTTCCTTCATTATGATCGTGACGTATGTAAGGAGCATCGACATCAACATCACGCAGGACGTTTATGTCGACATCAAGCTGTAAAAGGAGGAGCTCGTCGAATCGACCATACTCCTCCTCGTCGGTGATGTTCTCAACTCCTACAATCCTTCGCTTGCCTTGGAGAACCACATGTCGCTTTGGCATTACCTTTTGCTTGTCATACGCTTTTTAGGTTTGCTTGACATGTCCATTACATAGAAGACCGGATCACATCGTTCGCGAGAACAAGCGGTTCGCGCCTATAGCCGACTTCGTGAGATCCACGGTTGTCATGCCGTATTTGTCGACCTTCACACCATTTGGAGTCAGCTTGACCCATTGGCACTTAAATAGAGGGACCTTCAGAGGTCCATAGTCGAGCTCCCATATTTCTTCTATGAAACCATAATATGTGTCCAACTTTGCATTTGTTGTCTTCGACGTCTATCTGACACCTGTTACGGTTGGTGCTCCTGTTATCCTGGGATCTGGTGTAGAATGTGTAACCATTGATCTCATACTCCTTGAATGTCACGATTTCTTGTGATGGTCCCCGAGCCAAGCGTTGCAATAGTTCATCGTTTGACCCTTCCTCAAGGATGTACTTCTGTAGCCAGCTGCCGAAAGAATCCATGTGCTTCAGGGTTATCCAACTCTCTGTCTTCCCTGTGAACTCGCGACGTAGGACACTCTTATGCTGAAGGACATAGGGGGCGACTATAGTTGATTGCTTCAGAACAGTGAAATGTACTTGCTTGAATGCAACAAGATCATTGCATGCAACTGATTGCCTTCCTATTGTCCCTTTGCCCCGTAGCCTCCCCTCGTGTCGTGATATGGGGACACCGATAGGATTTAGATCATTCATGTAATCAACACAAAACTCTATCATCTCCTCCGTCACGTAGCCCTCGGCAATGCAGCCTTCCGGACGTGAACGGTTACGGACATACTTCTTCAGACACTCATGTACCTCTCGAAAGGAACATGTTGTGCGAGATACACTAGTCCGAGGATACCTATCTCCTTGACAAGGTGAACGGTGAGATGAACCATGATATCAAATAATGCAGGAGGAAAGATCATCTCGAGGCTAACCAAACTTTGTACCACATCAGCCTCCAACTTAGGCAGTTTAGGTGGTTCGTTAACTTTCTGTGAAATGGCGTTCAGGAAGGAACATAGCTTTGTGATTGTCCCCGCACCCACTCAGGCAATATACCTCGGCGACTACACGGAGCAAGCTGTGTCATCAACACAAGGCGATCATGGGATTTTAGGCCTTGGAGTTTGTTCTCTTCGTGTTTACTGAGTCTCTTTACATTTGAGGAGTATCCGAAGGACCTTCACCTTGTTCAAACACTCAATCATGCTTTTTCTCTTCTTTGCTTGGAGTGTAGCTCGCAGGATGTAGAAAAAGTTGTTTTGTCCTTCTTTGTTTTTCGGATGTAGGTCACTCCTCACCTCCATGTCTTCAAGGTCCTTCCGAGCTTGCGGTGTATCTTTCAATTTGCCATACATATCTATGTAGCCTAGCGAGTTCAAGCAAACATTCTTCGTGATGTGCATGAAGTCAAGCGAGTGACTGAACCTCCAAAACTTCCCAATACTAAGCAGTCCCAAAATATTGATTTCTTCTTCCATGTGGGTGCATGACCATCCTCGTTAAACACGGTATGCTTCCAAGACCCTTCCCAAATACTACTTTCAGATCCTTTACCATAGCAAACATAAGTCGCCCATTACGATCTTTGAGGCTTAACACAATTCTGTTCCCTGTTAAATTTACTGCCTTTCCACCTCAAAGCATGACTGCCAGAAGAAACCTGTGGTGGCCCATGTACACACACTTCCGAGAGTTTTTCAGGTACATGCAGTCCGTTTCATCTATGCACTGGGTGCAGGCTTTAAACCCTTTGACAGTTTGGTCGGACAGGTTACCGAGAGCAGGCCAATCGTTGATTGTTACAAACAACAATGCATGCAGGTTGAAATACTCTCTTTTGTACTCATCCCAAACCCATACACCATCCTCCCACAACTTCACAAGGTCTTCAACCAATGGTTTCAGGTAGACATCGATGTCGTTTCCAGGTTGCTTTGGGCCTTCGATCAACAATGGCATCATGATGTACTTCCGCTTCATGCCTGACCATGGAGGAATGTTATAGATGCAAAGCGTCACGAGCCGAGTTCTATGGATGCTGCTCAACCGACCAAAAGGATTCATCCCATCGGTGCTCAAACCAAACCTTATGTTTCGACCTCATTTGCAAAGTTCGTAAGCCCGATCGACTTTCCTCCATCGCGAGCCATCTGCAGGTGTCTAAACATCCGTCTTCCTTACGCTCTTCTTCATGCCAACGCATCATCTTGGCATGACCTTCGTTAGCAAGCAGACGCTTCAACCGGAGGATCACAGGAAATACCACAATACTTTGGTGGAGTTCTCTTCTTCGACGATTCCCATCTAATTCACGGATCGTCATCTTTGCACCTTATCTGGGATTCTTCGCGACACCTGGACAAACCTCCAAATCGGCATACTCATTGCGTATGAGGATACAATCGTTAGGACATGTGTGTATCTTTTGTACTTGCAATCCTAAAGGGCAGAGGACTCGCTTCGCTTCATACGTAGATTCAGGTAGAGTGTTACCTTCCGGAAGCAACTTCTTTACGAGTGATAACAAACCATTGAATGCCTTGTCTGACACACCGTTTGTGGCCTTCCATTGCATGAGTTCTAGTGTAGTACGCAGCTTTTTGTGGCCCTGTCTACAGTTTGGGTACAAAGCAGTTCTGTGGTCCTCTACCATGCTCTGAAACTTCTTGTATTGTCTTTCCTCTGTGAACTCTCCCTCTCCGTCACGGAGCATCTGATCTAGCTCATCATCGCCAAACTCGTCGACTGTATCTTCCACGGACCCGTATTGAGTGGTGTCCGGCATACTGTTGGCTCTATCTTCCTCTTCTTCGTCTTCTTCATCGTCTTCCTGTCGAATCACCTCTGTTTCGCCATGGTGGATCCAACAGGTATAGTTTGCCATGAAACCTCTCGTGATCACATGCCTCATAACCATCCATCGTCGAGTGCTCCTTCTCATTCTTGCAGTCACATACGGACAACGATGAAGCTTCACTCGAGGCAAGAATGCAGCGGCCGCGTCGAGAAACTCCTTCATGCCATCTCTGAACTCTCTTGACCGATGGTCTGCATTGTACATCCATTGCCGGTTCATCTACACCAATAAAAATAATAACATCTATCATAATATTTAATTAAAGCTAACTATGTCTAATAGTTTTGTATTTTTTTAATCATTCTGTATTCTTTTAACTAAAGCCAACTAATTATTTCTAATCCTCCAGCATTTTTTTTAAATAAAACTAACTAATTGTTACATGTTCATGCAAACCTTTTCCATCATTCCACATTTTAATTTTACTAAATAAAAATTATTTTTTACCTTTTCCCCACCTTTGTAATTTTTCATCGTGTCACATTTATTGCATTTCATTTCATACACCAAACAATATATCACCTTAAGGACAACAAAATAAGCCAACAACAGAAACACTAATAATTCCCACAAGAACAAAACATGAACATCCAATGCACAAAAAACATCAATATATAGGTGAGAAGGATGTCAGCAACATGTTACTCACCTTAGGAACAATTAATTCAGAGCTAATAGCTTCAATTGAAAATTTTGGCAAGACCTCCCCATGAATCGCTCTCGGCCCATCACTCTGCTGTCCTGTGCGAGCTCGGGGAGGAAGATGGGGTTTAAATGCACTGAAGTGGGGTTTAAATGCGTTGGGCGGGATGGGGGTCTCTATAAGCGGTTCTACACACGAACCGCTTCTAGATCCCCACCTATAGAAGCGGTTCGTGTCTCGAACCGCTTTAGATATCTAGAAGCGGTTCTAGACACGAACCGCTTCTAGAGATGGGACTCCAGAAGGGGTTCATATCAAGAACCGCTTCTAGAGACCCCCTCCCGTCCGTTGCCCACGAACCGCTTGTGGCACATAGAGCACAAGCGATGCGCACCTAACCGCTTGTGATAGACCGGTTGTGAAGGCCGGTTCTGTAGTAGTGGCAGTCAGAGGCTTGGGCTTCCAACGTTTGAATAACTCGAGGGGATCCGCGAAGTGTAGGTACTCTTTGTGCGCCAAGTATGCCTTATCATACTTCTCCGAGCCATCGATCCATTGGAAGAAGTGGCAGCTGTCTTCGTTCTGGTATCATACGTGGACAAACTCAATTAATCATCTCCGACCTCCAACGATCGACTAGCGTGGACAAGAGAGCCCCATCCAAAGTAAAAGAATGCCCGATGTCCATCATCTGGGCTAATGGCAATAGCCCTGACTCCCGTAGAATGGGCACATACCGTGCATCCAAGGGCCTTCGAGGCCCTGAGAACGAAAGACCGTGGTCTGACACCTATAACCCAAAGCCTGCTATGATGCTTGGTATCGTAGTATGGGTCAAGCAAAGTTTGCGGGTGTCCAGCCATGTCCTGTGAGAAGAAAAAATGATAAAAAAAATTAATGCAGGTAAGATAAAAAAATAGCACGACATTGACAAAACAACAAATAACATATGCCGATATGACATTACATAACATGAAATAGATAGCACAATACATAATATTACATAACAAAATAATGAAATTACATGAAGGTACTAACCACACACAAAAATAAAATTACATAAAGGTATATTGTCATGGTTGGTACGGATTGATTCGTCGTGACTGCCACCAACCATGACCACTCCGCTTCAAAGTATCATTCTGAGACCATGTCACTTGGCCTGGCCACAGCTCCCTGTAATGCATTACTCAGAGATGTAGGCCACGGAGGACTGATGAAGAACCGCACACGCAGCATATACATTGGTGCATGGCTTGTGCAACAGTTGTGGCTTGTTTCATGTGTACGTTGCAACATCATGTATTGTTCACACTTGTTTACTGTAGCCTCTGCAATGGTCATCGACAAACTTCTCCTATAGACGCACTTCAAACTTTCACCTAACTCCATCCATAGTGCGGGGGTCATGCGAGCGAGCCTTCTCTATTTTCTTGTCCATATATGTATGCATACGTTCGGAGAACTGCTTTCCCTCATCTAGATACCTCCTTACATTCATCTCCTTGTTGACAAAGTATCTAACGGTCCTGTTCCAGGTCTCCTCCACGATGGCACTAATTGGGAGGGACCGAATACCCTTGAGAACACCATTGTAAACCTCTGACATGTTAGTTGTCATTATGATGTACCTTGCATTGTCTGTGTCATACAACAGGGCCCACTTCTCTAGCTCTGGAGCATACAACTGCACCCATTGAGAGAAGTTATTCTTCTGGCCCTCTACTGACTCCATCGTATATTTCACAGTGTCCTCATCGAGCACTCTTCATATAGCTTCGAATTTCCGCCTTTGGATTTGTATGTAGAGCCTCTTGAATGTCTTCATCACCTCCTTATTGCGGAACCTCCTATGCAGGTTCACAGCAAGATGTCTTATGCACCAGTGATTCATGATGTTATTCCATTGGTACAGTGGCTATGTTTCTCCTTGCATGGTGTTGATGGCTGACATTAACCCAGCATGCCTATCTGTAATGAGGCATACGTTCTGGCGGTCTTGGATGACAGTTTGCTTCGCATTTGCTAGAAACCACAATCAGCTCTCTGTGTTCTCACTTTCCACAATTGCATAAGCCGCTGGGAGTAGTTGGTCGTTGGCGTTCATGGCGACCACCATCAGTATGGTGCCCCTATATTTGCCAGATAGAAAAGTGCAATCCATGATCAACATAGGCTGGTAGTACTTGAAGCTCTGAATGGCTGGTTTGAAAGCCCAAAACACACGATCGAGGATAAAACAGTTTGGACCCTTTGTGGGGTGCGATCTATCCATCTTGTTGATGTAGGTCCTAGAATTGACTTCTGTAATCTACTGAAGCATTCGAGGAATAAAGTTGTACACCTCTTCGTACGTGCAGTACATCATCTCTATAACTTTCTTCTTCGCTCGCCACACCTTCTTGTAGCTAACAGGATATCCTACCATCTTAACCACGTCAGCCTTCAGTGTCTCCTGTGAAATGGTCATGTTCGCCGTGACCAAGTGAGAAATCGAGCTGGCTACATATGAGGATGTCACATTTCTGTGTTTCTGCAATGGCTCAGTAAGCACACAAGTGTGATCTGTCAAGACTGTTATCCTGAAGCCCAAACTTGTGCCCTTGAATTTCTGGACACGGATCTTGTCGGGACACTGAGCATCCATGCACTTAACAATGTAAGTCTCCTGATTGGACCTGTACAGGTGGTATGTGCGGCTGATGTTTACCATATATCTTGCAATTGCCTGTTGGGTGGCACTCTTCGTAGGGAAGAGATGTCCTACCAACAGAGTGTCCTGATTGAAGGCCCAATCAACGCAGGCTTTGTCTAGAAGCACGAGAGATGTCATCGCCAGATCATCCAACCGAGAAGACACATACTCCATATCAATGGACACAATGCCATCGACAGGAGCTCCATCGTCGTCTCCGCTGCTATCCGTGCCGACGTCCTCTTCTTCATCGGATATTGCCTGGTCTGCCATGCCTTCTAGGTACTAGTGGTAGTCAATTCGAGCGGACCACCACTGCCTGACATCTTCGTTTAGTTGAAGTTCAGTTGAACTAGTGTTCGCACGAATGCCCCCAGAGGATGCTTCAACGGCGACGCCACCACCCCTAGAAGAACTTGAGGTTTGTCCTCTCTCCAAGAAGCGCACGTACACCATCGACCGACGATGTATCTTCACTTGAGGGTTCATCACAATTTGCATGTACTCCCCCCCCACTGTGCTTCCCGTGATCTTGCGTAGGTCCCACACATAGTTGATGGAACCTTCCACAAGTCGTGCATGCACCGCCTCGATTACAAGCTTCTTTCGAGTCGTCTCCCGATCGAATACGCTCCTCACGCACGTAGGGAGTGCATCCAGACTCATCTCCGTTAGACCCAGAGCCAGGATCACCTTCCTTTCGCAATTCGAAAGGTCCTCTCATATGGACCCTCTCAAACAACGCCGTCACCATAAAAATATACAAATCTTGAATATCTGCCATCTAGTATCTACCGTAGCAAAAGATGAAGTATGCACATTAAATACTAACATAATTAATAGTTATAAAAGCAAACTCATAAACATGATTTTCATGTGCTAGTTTGATAATACTATTGTACAAATGTTAAAGTATTCATGCTGCAATTTTATTAATTGCACTATAAATTTTTACACCTAGCACTATAATTTTACATTGCACTGATGTTACTAGTACCACCATATATTGCAGTACTAAATTGTACTATTTTTTATTAATAACAGTGTTAATCTAGTATTTGTTCTGATACTACACAAATTTCGTTACACCAAATTAATATTCCATTAATATCATAGAAATACTATACTGAATATACTCATACTGTCCTAACACCATACTAGCTACATTCATATTGTAGTAATATTATACTAATAGAACACTAACATTACAATGAATAAAATCTCTAAAAGTACACTGCATAACATTAGAACCAACCACATAACTATAATTTCACATACTACTAAGCCTCTCACATCATGCTTGTGCTACAATAATAATAAAATGTTCATACTAATATTTCACTAACATAATGCCTTTATTTACACCATTTACGGGTAATCCTTGCACTACTAACTTGTCTAATATTATCATAGCATATACTAATAACTGCAAAAACATTATATTAAGTATACACCATTATTTACACCTTCTATCCTCATTTCGTATACTACCCATTACACCATTGTAGTCATTTTTACATATTAATACTATAACTAATGAATATTTACAACTAATATCAGACCAATTATACCCCTTTTCATACACCTTGTATTGTCATTTTTTGTACTGCTCGTTACACAACTACTACTGTCGGGACCCGAATTTCACAACCCGGAAACCCTCTGTGTTTTCAGCACTAGTCCCAGGATCAGTCGCTAGTGCCCACAGTTAACAAAGATGAATATCACAAACATACACAGCGGAATAATAAATAAGGTATTCATCTTTAATATAACAGGTTGAACAACCTTAAGGTCAACTTACAATTGTGAAACCTAGATGGCTTCAACTCAGAGTAAAACGAACAGCAGCGGAACGAAGAACGTCGGTGAATCCCATCAATATACCACAGGCATTTGACAAGGTTCAACTCCTAGATATTCGCCTTCTTGCAGAACTTCTCCCTTCTTCGAAGACAATGACTTCTCCTCAACTGGTGATGTTTTGTTATAGCAAGGGTGAGTACACAACCGTACTCAACAAGTCATGCATGTAATGCGTTCTATTACTACATGCATGGCTTATTCCAAAGGAATGGTGAATGGTTCTTTTGCAAGCAAAGCGGCATTTCCAAATGATATCATAAATAGATTGAAAAGCAGTAGAACAAGTAATATCCATAATAAATTTTGTAATCATCTCAAGTAAAGTATTTCTCATCCTTAACCGATTTCCATATCACAATGTCCACATTCCCAACCTCATTTCATTTTCAAAACTCTACCCCTTGACTGTAATCCCCGAGCAATGTCCAATACCGCGGACACGGCTATTCGAATAGTTTTACACTCGCAAAGGTTGTACACTTTACCCACAAGATACAATCAACTCACCACGTCACCGTGAATCGCCATACAACAAGATCACGAATGAGCGATCATAACAAAGCCTTCGAAACTTCTAGCTCAGCCTAGGAACCTCTCCGTGTTGCCTTCACTATCACTTCCCTCACTCGAGCCAAGTATAGGACCGGCGAACACCGTTGGATGGGTACCAAGCCGCATGACGACAGTGCACGCTCCCCATCTGATCACCCCTCGGGTGACTGCCACCCCGAGGTATCAAAGGTGAGATATCGAATCCTACTAAACTAGGTCCGCCCCATAATGAGACATGTGGTTGTACAGTGACTCAGTTCAAAGGCTTGCAAGGTGAAGTCCTTAGGGTGACCAAGGCAAGACTACCCCAAACAATTCACCAACAATACCATCACATAATTCACCAACAACACCGCCAAATACCAAAGTGACTTATCCAATGCCACTCTTGCCACTTGCCTCGGTCTAAAACATTTTACCACCCCAGTTGATTATTGCGCAACACAATGCCAACAACAACTCAACATCCATGTAGAACCACTCGGTTCCACATATCAACATCATCGTGTGGCAACACGTCACACCATTCACAAACACATTTCATAATCCATTAATCAAGATAACCTTTTATTTTCGAAGACATGAGTTGCGTGGCATGGCTAAGCAATACGGTCTAACCAACCCACGTTGGCAAGTAATAACAACCAACTAATAATCAACCATCTTAGGGTGACAAATGGATTATGGCATATAAATAATCATGGCAAGGTGATATTTAGCAATTGGGGTTGAATAACTAATTCCCAAATTAATTTAAATTATTTTAATCTTGAACTAGCATGCAATAATTTGAATAAAAGTAAATTTGTAAAACTGGGAGCAATATGATCAAAGCACAACTTGCCTTCGAAGAGGAGTTGGTTCTGGTCGAGGTTCTGCGATGGATCGTCAAATCCTCCTCGGCTAATTCCGCAATTCGAGTCTACTCTCAAGCACAAGCAATCACACAATAAATACACTATACAGACAGCAAGATAAATTCTAAAAATAAAATAAAAATCACCAATAAATAGTTTATATTTTTACAAATTTTGGGCACTAGAATCACCCAAATCCGAGTTAAAATGCAAAAGTTATAGCATTTCTAAGTTTGCTGAAATTCAAATAAATAATAACCGAATTATTCTATTTAATTTCTTACTGAAAATCGGATTAATTCCATGGCGACGATGTCGGCACCGAGGCGAAACCACGTCGCCCTCGACCCATCGACAGTGGGCCGGATGAACAAGTGCTTGGACCAACGAGGTCGACACGCCGCGGAAAAGCATCAAGACACGCGTACACAATTCTTTCCTACCGTTGGATTCAAACCAACGATCGGTCGTTCGAGCGATGCCATTGCTACAAAGCCTTCGTGGCGCAGCGTCGGCCTTCGATGGGAATCCGGCGACTATCGGTACTCACACGATTCACTATTCAACGCACCGATGTGGATGCACTAGCGCGGTGGGATGACGATCCAACGGCGGCGGTACCCACACGGTTTACTATTCCCAAGCCTCGTGGGCGCATGCCTACCGTCGGATGAAGATCCCACGGTGAAGATCTCTGGCGCAACTCAACTCAACGCAACAGGAAAAGCGTGGCGCAACGTCGCCCGTTGGATGAGAACTGACGGCCACGCTTATAAAGCGATTTACTATTCCTAAGCCTCGCTGCCCAACGAGAATCTTTCGATGAAGATCCAACGGCGAGGTCTATTTCTACCGATTCGATTTGCATTTAAAAGGGAAGGGCGTGGCTTTACGAAGGCGTCCGATGGAGATCGACTACGGTGGTGAGTCGCAAGAGTTCGGCGAAGGCGGCGGTGCTTGACGTCGAGCCGAGGAAGACGATGTGGTTGACGGCGCTGCGTGCGTCTCTGGTCGAAAAGAGGTGGCGCGAGAAGACGCGGCTCGTCACGGGAACTCGTGAGGTCCTTGGTGACGACGGAACGGCGGACGGCGGCGCAAGACGGTGAAGAACCGAGGAAAGAGTGTGGCTACTCCGGTGAGCTATTGCGGGGCTCTGAGGGCGAGAGCGCACGAGAGATGAGGAGAAATGAGGGGTGAAGTCTTGAGCACGGAGGGTACTTCATCGCGCGGACATGCCTCGAGTTGCGCTGCAATATCTCGACAAGATCTTGACCCCCTAAAGCAGCGGCGGTGCATCGAGGCGCCCTCCCGAGGTCGTCGGTCGCGTCACCGTCCGATCTCGATCCAAGCGGATTAAACCTTAATTCGTAAACGGTATTTAATTGCGGCTGTTCGATCCAGATCCGACTACCGAGAAACGGCGGCGATTAGGGTTTTTTCGATGAAAGCACAGTGTTGGGCGGCCCAAAGATCAGTAGCTAGCCATTTTCAGATTTTCTCAATAAAAATAAATCTGAAATTTAAAGTAATTATTTGGGGCACTAAAATATCCGAAAAATTCTAGAAAAATTCCAGAAAATATTTTAAGGTATTTAGAGCTTGAATAAAATATTTTCATTTATTTTTGATAAATACTTTCTCTGGTATTAATTAATCAAGAGAAGGGTAGTTTAAATAAATGTTAAGTAAATCCAATAAATTCCAGAAAAATTAGATAAATTCAATAAAATGCAATTAAAGGTTTTATTAATTAGCAAAATTCAAATAACTCCAAAATTTAAAATCGGCCAAATTTCGGACGTTACAAAGCAAGAATGAGCAAAGGGGAGAAGGAGAGGCTTGGTGGCTTTATGGCGAAGGCAGAGAGGTGAGTGGGCATAGCATGCAAATGGGGCACCGCCTGACCAACCAATGGCAGGAGGAGAGACCACTCAGCGAAGAAAACGAATGGCAAAGACTCTGGCAGAGAGTCGAGAGGGAGAAAGGAGGAGAGAAGGAAGGAGGGCTGGCCAGACCCAAAGATGGGGACCACTGCGGAGGCTTAGCCCGAGGATTCATCAAGTGAATCGGCTGAATTCAGCAGCTGGCGATTTTAAGGCTGAGTTGACATGTCATTTGGGCGGACTTGGGAAGGGGTGAAGACTTGGTTGAAAAATTCTGCAATTTTTTAGTAAGTAGTGCAAAGGTTCTACTTTCCATTTTCTTTGGTTTCATCTCAATATCTGTTGTCATTTAAGAGCAGTAATTCATCAAACTTGGCTGTTTTTCATACTGTTTTTGAATTTTCGAGATATCTAAATGGTGTTGACAAATTCTAGAAAAATTATATTTATTCTCCATTTGGACTCTAGTATTTTACAAAATTATTTGCTATAGCATGTTGTTTGAGTTTTCTTTGAGTTTCATTAAGGTATTGGATTTGGCAATTAAAAGAATGACTTCTTCGAATCCTTGTTACTGTTTTTGATTTTTCTTTAAGAGTAAATAAAGTCTATTATTTCTGAAACATTGTTTTTCAAATGAATTTGACCTAAGGATGCTTCTGTAAAATTTTCAGCTCAAAACCTTACTCCATTATTTAATAAAAATTCTGACATTGCAGATTTCAGATTTAAGTGATATCTGTTTTTGAATTTTAAGCGGCAATAAAAGTAATTATTAGTTTTGATATTTTTTTTGCCATGAGTTAAGTATGTTATGAGGAAGACATAATAAAATTCTCAGTGAGATATAAGCTTCTTTAATCAAATAAGATTGAAGAAAATTTTGGAAAGCTAATTTAATATAAATTTTTGAAAGCCCAAATTTTGGGATGTTACAACTACCATTTTACATAGCGTACATTACTCAATTACCGTTATGTAATGTGCTGCTCATTGTACTAATACTATGGTTTTGCATACTACTAGTAACACTAGTGTTGTACTAATTATATTGCTAATATAATAGCCAAATACTAATCTTATTAACCTTCCTGTAGCTCTATAGAAGATTATAAAATCCCGACCAATGTACGAACTACCGTTCCTGAAGAATACCTGCAAAATACAGATTCCGCATAAAAAAAAACTCCAAACAAATTTCTACAAAATTTGAACACTGTGAAAATTCCTTTGGAAATACGCTTCCAAATTTTCTTTTCCACCTCTTTTTTCTCTTTCTCCCACCTCGACACTCTTCGACCTCTCGGTTACCACCGCAAGTTCAAAAGCAGCCCAACTCCCTCCCTCTTACTCTACTTTGTTTCTCTTGTTGAATGCCAAATGCTAATGCAAACCATCGCAAGCGGTGTGATTTATACCGCTTTCCTACGTGCATGCATTGAAGAACCGGTCATTCATCTCTGCTTTCGGCGCACAGACAAGACACAACGATGTGACGTAAATCAACATGCCTGTAGCAGCCCGGGGCCTCTCCTAGGGGTGGCAATGGGGACCCATTCCCCGATCCCCAGCGGGAATTCCTCTATTAGAGGACGGGTATGGGAAGAAATCATCCCCCGCGGGGATGAAAATGGAGAAAATTATTCCCCTGTTGGGGATGGCGGGGACGGGGACGGGGAATTTTTTCCCCGCGGGGATCCGGTTGGGGATCCAAATTTAGTTTAGTCCAATTTAGTTATTAGATTGCAAATATATTCTCTAGCCCATCATATTCACATTTTCATAAACAGGACACCATAATCTTCAGTGAATGCATGCATTCTTTTTTTTCCTTGTCTGTTGATATGATTTTAGAGTTAAAATGGCTGTAAGAGCTCTTCTCTTATGTGAAATTTTCGAGGATGGGTCTCGACGGACCCCGATACTTAACGGGATGGAGACGGGGATTTTTCCCGAGGCGGGAACGAGGACGGGGACGGGGAAAATTTTGGATCGCGGGGACGGAGATGAGGAGGCACTCCCCAGCGGAGAATAGCCCCGTTGCCACCCCTAGCCTCTCCTCCATCGTGTGACGCATGAGCCTAGCTAGCCATTTCAGCAGCCTTTTCCACTGGCCTGCACCCATTCCAACGACACATTCGCCTGACCTCCATTCCAGTGCGCAGCAAAGCCAGCCAGCGGATGTGTCTCCTCCATTTCTAGCAGACCATGACTGCTGCTTTATTTCGGGAAAAAATTTCCTGTGCTCTGGAACCACTAGAAATTGGCGATTTCCAGCTCTCCCCATCCACCGGTAATTAAACAACAATATGCTGCGTCAAGGAAAATTTTTAAAAAATTCAACAGTTCGAACCATAGCAAATAAATATAAAAAAATTCAGCGTTGCCAGAGCGCCGAAATCGTGCGTTCCGGGCTATTTTCACAATTTCGTCAAGACACAGGCTATTTTTGAAATAAAATTAGCCAAAGGGCTACTACAGTAAATTTATAGCTGCGAATCTGCCGTGCCTATCGTATATCGACGTCTCTAGCCTTCTCGAGGCTGTACATCCGTGTTTCACAGCCGTGAAGGATCTGCCTGGATGTCAACATGTCATGATGGGTAGACCTAGGCACTGGACCAAGCTTTTCTAGGCCCGCCTGTTATACGGTAGGCACGGTACGTGCATAAGTCAGACCAATACGGTATGAATGATAGGGTCGTGCTAGACCTTGTGGTTGGGCACGATGAACGGCACAACATGGCACGTCAGTATGGGTCGTGCTTGACCCAGTACGGCACGAAATAGACTCAATAGGCTCGAAGCAGGCATGGCATGCGGCAGGGTGCTCTGCCCCCGACATTTTCGTCATGCTATGGTTTGCTCTATGGCCGGCGCCTTTTGCGTTCCTCGCATGCGGAGAAATGAAGAATAGGAACTAGAGAATACATGCTCACTAACACCGAGCACATACACCGAGCCATTCCACATAGGATACCCCACACTGGGTGTATGGTTTTTAATGAGGTAGTAATTCTATATATGTTCAAGAATAAATAAAATTTAGTTCTTTCCCCTAACATTTTTGTTCCTTTTTTTCTTTACCACCTGCCCTTAAACGCCTTCTCAGTGCAGATTTAGTATTTTGTTCGATATATATCTAGTTTATTTTCTCTCGTCGTAATAGTCTAAATGAATTAGACGGTGAGCCAATCGACTATAACGACTAGGCACGGTTTAAATATGGAACAACACGCACGATGTGGGCATTCAGATCATGCTAGATAACCTGTACATGGGATTCAAACATAACAACAAAGAAGCAGAAATGCCAAATGTTCAGCACAGAATAGCTCATAGCTGCTCGGTGCATGCTTCAAAGCTGGTAGAAAGATTCTGTCTTGTTCAAAGTATAGATAGGTTGTCAAACTTATTTCTGAATGGCACCTTTAGCCGCTGGCTCGGCTCTCCCGAGTCGATCACGCATGGGCGGCTACTGGATAGTGTTGCGTAAGTTGCTTAATGTTACGTGGCCCAGATCGACCTTAGGCCCCTTCGGTCCTCGGCTTAGCTAGGTATTTTGGCTAAGAGGATTGTGAATTCTCTTTTACGCCTGAAGAAAAAATAATAGGGTAGGGGTCTAAGCCCAACTCAAACGGGCACCAGATAGAACCCCAAGACGAGAACAAAACTCGAACAAAACTCGGACTCGGAGGTAGAAAACTCAGCTGCACGCATCTTAAAGCACACGAGGAATTCGGAGTAGGAGTGCAACTGGAACGGATATTTTCCGACCGACCGACCGACCGAATCAATTCGGATAGCGATTTGAATAGTTTTTTGGATATTCGAAGAATTTTCTGGATACGGATATGGATAAGGATAGTTATCTCGGATAAGGATACGGATACGGATAGTAATTATCCGACGGATACAGGAATATTCGAGTTTATAATTGGATAATATCCGGATATAAAATATGGATATTATCCGAAAACTTTAAAGACTTCTCCAAGACTGTGAGTCTGTAACTCTCCAATCAAAGAGCACCAGTCACCAGAGTCTGAAGGCACTAGTACCAGTGTACCAATACCACTCTTGGTACTCTACAAGTGCCAAGTGCCAAGTGCCACACTGCCACTGCCAAAGTGCCAACGCCAAGTGCACCACAGCGCCAGTGCGGTGCCAAACCAAAATTTATCACAGTAGCCAGATTTCCGGCTTGTTCATCGGGCGCCAGTCAAAATCAAGGCAATGCAACACTGCCACGCAGCAGACCCAAAACCAAAAACATAAAATCCCCAATCCATCATTCGTGCTCTCTTTCTCTATCTCTATTCTCTACTAGTCTGATAGTCTCTCTCCTCTAAAATTCCCAATCCAAACAAAACCTAGCTGAGCTGAGTGGCGTGAGTTGAGGAGGCACCGAGGCGGCACTAGCGGTCCGGCGCACCGCGGCTGGCCATAGCCCGCAGCCCCGTAGGCCGTAGCCATCGGCGATCCGGCGCACCACAACCCCGTGAGGTCAGCCATGCACCACCTACGGTCCGATCAAGATGACAACCGTCGTCTGGCCGACTCGATGGTATTATATGATTCTATCATGTTTACCTTACTAGTTTGTAACTTCTAATTTGCTAGTGCCATTGTCTTTGATAATTCTATTATGACTCTACATTTAGCTTTTATATAATCTTTAGTGCGTTCATTATTAATTCTTAATTATGTACAATGCAACTATAGTAAATTTTTGTACTATTTTCTTCACATTTTGTCAATAATTATTCATAATTCATAAGTAATCTACCATTCAGTATGTTACATGTGCAATAAATGATTTATATTTTTGTGTATTATCCGGCTAAAATTATTCGTACCCGTATTGAATCCGATCTGTATTTGCTTCGTATTCGTAAGTGATAGTATCCGGTATTATTCGCATTCGTATTCACATCCGACACCATTCGTATCCGACTTCGTATTCGATAAAAAAATATGGATACGGATACGGGATGAACAATATCCGACCGTATCCGATCCGATTACATCCCTAATTCGGAGGGTGCAGACGCATCAATTCCTAGTGGACGTCACCTGTAGTGACGTAAGCCGGGGCGCCGATGGTGGTGACGACCAGACCAGCTCTTCGACGGGCGAGCGCACGCAATCAGCAAGAGCGGCGCTCATGCAAGGATATACTACTATATTCCGTGGATGGCGTCCTCCTCCGCCGTTCGGGGTTTCGAGGGGGCATCCGGGCCGGTTTCAGCGGAATCATCAATGGTTTCCTGCTGGGTCGGCTTCACATCGCCCTCTTCTGAATCAACCGAATCTGCATCTGCAAGGCCATGTTCCTCCAGGTACTCATGTTCATAACACTCAAACTGCTGTGAATCAAAGTGGTCAGAGTTCTAATCCTCAAGCTGAGTCGGATGGAGTTGGGAGTCAATATGTTAAGTCCATTTGTTATAATTGTGGGGAGTCGGGACACTTGGTTAGCAATTGCAAGCATCCTAAGTTGTGTTTTATCTGTGAGGATCCTGGGCATCACGTTGATCTCTGTCCTGTGCGAAGGCAACCTCATCAATATGCTAGATACTTGGGTAGTGCAGCAAATGGACTAGGTTTTTTCCATCTCGAGGTTCCTGAATCGAGTCGGAGTTCTGCGTTTAGGTTCAGTAACTGTGGGATAATCACTATTGATCAGGGAGAGATATCTTTGGCCGAGTTGGAGCAAAATTTAGCCGATATATTTGATGCTCAGTGGCCGTGGCAGGTTAGGCAACTGGAAGATTTCAGGTTTTTAGTTCGCTTCCCACCTCAGAAGAAAGTTTCTGATCTTGCTTTGTTACCTAGCTTTAATCTCAACAAATCCGGTGTAACTGTCTATATTGAAGCTTGGAAGGGTGATGTTGATACTTTTGATGAGCTTCAGGAAGTCTGGGTTCAAGTCAGGGGTATCCCTCCAAAATGGTGTACCTGGAAAGTTTTTGTTCAGATAGCATCTTGTTTTGGAATTTTGATAAATGTGGACTGGACGGGTATGTTCAAAAGTTTTTATGAGGTTGTGAGGCTTCAGATTGCTTGCAGAGACCCCACTAAAATTCCTCAACAGAGAATTATGGGGGCGGAGAAAATTTTGTTTATGCTTAATCTTTTAGTCGAATAGAAAGAGGTTGCTGATACTAATGAGGAACATGTTTTGGATGCTGATAATGATGATATCAATGATGATGTGGATGACCTGGGTGAAGAAGAGAAAGAAGCTAAGGATAAAGGTGCTAATATGGATACTGAACAAGATGGTTTCTCTGGACATGGTATTTCTGGGTCCTCCTCCAAACCTGGGAGTAATTCTGATAATAGGAACTCCTCCATGCCTCAAAACAAGTTTGTGAATGGAACTAATTCTGGGGTTGGAAGAATGTCTTGGCTTCAACTGTTTCATAATAATGCTGAAGGAGCTTTTCAGGGTGAACGTATGGATAATGAGAGGTGTTTTCAGTTGCTTAGAGACCTGGAGATGCTTGACTCTGATGAAGATATTGAGTCTTTTAATGAAAAGTGTGATGACCTTCTGGTTTCGGGTGAAGGTGCTGGCAAAGAATGTGTTGAAATGATTCCTGAAGATCTTTCGGATACAATCCCAGTTACTCAAGATTGTCAGGAGGTTCAGGATAGTGACAAAGAGTATTGTGCTGTTGATGAGATAATGACTGAACTAGAGGAGAAAGGAAAAGAACCAATTCTGAGCAGAGCAGTCAACAAAAGGCAGAAGAAATGGGGGCCGGTTCCAAGCAAGAGGAGAAGCAAGAGATTGGAAGATCAAAACAAGACTGTTCTTCAAAAGGCTCAAGAGCTACTTCAATTAAAGAATCTGGAAGGATGTCCCAAACCTAGAGGTAATGCAGGTAAGAGTTCTTTTGATTGCTTTACAGTTCAAGAATTGAATTCTATTTCTAATAAAGTAGACATTGTGATGGGAGTTTCAAAGCAAGAAGTAGTTGATAATATTAATGTTTGCAAAGAAATTGATGCTTTGAGATTGATAATTCGAAGAAAACGGTCTCTGTGGGAGACCAGGATAATTGTGTTGTGGATGTTTCTTCTGCTAAAGATAATTTTGAGAATTGTACTGTGGGTGCTGGTCGTTTAAATGATAAAGAAATTGATATGGTCAAAAGTAAAGTTTTGAACAATCAGATCTCTGTGGGAGATATTTGTACTGGTAAGAATGACATTTCTAATTGTAATATCGAGAATAGTACGTTGAATGCTCAGTGTTCTAACACACCTCCGAATCCTCTGAGTGAGGATTTTGGAGAGTTTTCTGATTTAAACGGTTGGATAACGGTTAGTAGATGTAAATGGGGCAAGCACCCTATGAGATGCAAAGGAAAATGAGAGGCATATTTTGGAATGTTAGGGGTTTGGGTCAGCAGGGGAAGACTCAAAACTTGACAGACCTAATTAAAAACAACAATGTGGATTTTGTTGGTTTTCAAGAAACCAAGAGAGATAATTTTAGTGTTAGTTTTCTTAATAGTATCAGCGGATCCAAAAACTTTGAATGGCATTGGCTCCCAGCCAAATCCACTGCAGGTGGTATTTTGGTTGGTGTTAACTCTGATATTGTGGAGATTATTCAGGTCGTTATGAAAAATTTCTCGATTCAATGCTTGATTAAAAATAAGAGAGATGAGTTTGTATGGAGACTTGTCACTGTTTATGGTTCTCCATATGAGGATGGAAAGCTGGATTTTATCTCTGAACTTCACGAAATCTTTGTTGCGGATGGTCATACCCCGACCCTGTTAGGAGGAGATTTTAATTTGGTTAGATACCAGTCGGATAAAAGTAATGGTAGGGTCGATCATAAATGGTGTGACAAATTCAACGAGTGGGTCGACATGTGGGGCCTTATTGAATTACATTTATCGGGGAGACATTTTACTTGGGCTAATAATCAAGATAATCTAATCATGTCGGTGATCGATAGGGTTTTTTGCAGTACTTCTTTTGAGGTGAAATTTCCTTTAGCTATGGTGTCTTCCCTTGCTAGAGTTGGCAGTGATCATACTCCCATTTTGTGGGAGTCTAGTCAGAACAATAATCATTTTAAGTCTGGGTATAAGTTTGAGAAGTGGTGGCTTCTTCATGATGATTTTTATGAAAATGCTTGTGGAGCTTGGAATATTCCTCGCAAAAAGAATGCTATTGATAACTGGCAGTGCAAAGTTAGGAATTTTAGGAAAATTACTAAAGGTTGGAGTTTAAATGTTGGTGCTGAAATTAAAAGGAAGAAATCTGCGCTGCTTCAGGAATTTGACGCTATTGATGTGTTTTCTGAAACTAGACCTCTTACCTGTGATGAGAAGGATAGGATGTATGTTATTAAGTCTGAGTTGGAAAAAATTTGGGTCATGGAGGAAACTAAAGCAAGACAGCGGGCCAGAGAAAAGGATATTAAGGAGGGGGATAGAAATACTAGATATTTCCATGCCGTTGCTAATCAAAGGAGACGGAAAAAGTTAATCAATGTTTTGGATGGGGCGAATGGGCCGGTGTATGATACCAAAGATATGTTAAATATAGCCTGTGACTATTATAAGTCCTTATTTGGTTTTGAACCCAAACCTAATATCAATTTAGGGGACTCCTTTTTCGGTGTTGATGAGATGATTTCGGTTGAGGAGAATCAGAGTCTGGAGGCTCCTTTTACTGAGAGTGAAGTCAGAAAAGCTGTGTTTGATTCTTATTCTGATGGGGCTCCTGGCCCTGATGGTCTTCCTTTTATTTTCTATCAAAAATTTTGGGATGTTATTAAGGATGATCTTATGGCTTTGTTTAGGAGTTTGGAGAACTGTGAGTTGGATTTATTTAGACTTAACTTTGCAATGATCTCTCTGATCCCTAAAGAGAATAATGCGCAGAACATTAAACAATTTAGACCCATTAGTTTATTGAATTGCAGCTACAAAATTATTACTAAGGTGCTAACTAGTAGGTTGGGTCCTATTTGTAACAGAATTATTTTACATAATCAGACTGCGTTTATCAAAAATAGATATATTCTTGAAAGTGTTGTCACTGCTCATGAGGTTATTCATAAAATTCATCGGGATAAGGGTGAAGGTTTTGTTCTCAAGCTAGATTATGAGAAAGCGTATGATATGGTTAATTGGAGTTTTTTGTTAGATATTCTTGCTAAAAGGGGGTTTGGGGGTAAATGGCAGACCTGGGTTTATACTATCTTGAATAAAGGCTCTGTGGGAGTCAAAATCAATAATGTCGAAAGTAATTTCTTTTCCACCGCAAAGGTCTCTGCGGCAAGGCGACCCTCTTTCCCCAATTCTGCTTAATTTAGTTCTTGATGTTTTTGCTAGAATTTTACACAAAGTGCGAATCATGGTTTAATTAGAGGGTTGTGCGAAGATTTTTGTCTGGTGGGATTCTTAGCTTACAAAGATATCTTGTGATACCATTTTGTTTTTGAAGAATAATGATAAGTTGGCCATTCACCTCAAATGGTTTCTTATTTGCTTTGAGCAGATGTCTCGATGAGAATTAATTTTCACAAAAGTGAATTGGTTCCTATTGGGTGTGATAGTTCTGTTTTCTAAAAGTTTGCTGATTTATTTTGTTGTAAGGTTGGTACTTTCCTATTAAATACTTGGGTATTCCTCTTCATCATGACAAGATTAAAAGGATGACTTTCAACCTCTCATTGATAAAATTCTGAAAAGAGTCATTTGGTTGGAGAGGGAGGTTATTATCTTATAGTGGTCGGTTGATCCTTATTAAATCCTGTTTGGCCAGCATTCCTCTTTATTTGCTGTCTTTTTTTAAGTTTCCTAAATGGGCGTTAAATCTGATAAATTCTCATATGGCTAATTGTCTTTGGGATGATTACGAGGGGCATAATAAATTGCATCTGGCTAATTGGCATTTAGTCTGTATGGAAAAAAAATTTGGTGGTCTTGGTTTGCCTAACATTCGGGATCTTAATGTTTGCTTACTTGCCTCCTGGATCAAAAGGTTCTATACTAAGGAGAGTAAGGTGTGGAAGAACTTGGTTAATTTTAAATACAATATTGAGAACCCTAATATTTTTGCTTCTGGTATTGTTCATGCTCATGCTTCTACTTTTTGGAAAGGGATTGTCTGGGCTATGCAAGCCACTAGGTTTGGCTACAGATGGTATGTTGGTAATGATAACAAGGTTAGGTTTTGGGAAGATATTTGGTTTGGGAACTCTTGTCTGGCTATTCAATTCTCGGATCTTTACATGTTAGTTAATGAAAAAGGCTTTACAATTGCTGAGATTTGGGACGGTTTTAATGTGAAATGTACTTTCAGGAGGACGTTCTCTGATAATATGATGATTAGGTGGTTTGAACTAGTAGAAGTGGCTAACACGTTAAGGTTGTCAAATGAGGATGATGCTTTAGTTTGGCAGTATAACAGCAATGGTGTTTACTCTGTGAAATCCCTTTATGCTATCATAAATTTTAGAGGGGTGTTACCGGTCTATATTCCTGCAGTCTGGTGTTTAATTGTTCCTCCCAAAATTCAGTTTTTCCTTTGGCTTCTTTCTCATAACAAATTAATGACTAAAGATAATCTTTTAAAAAGGGGTATGGATAAAGGTATTGGTTGTTGTTTTTGTAATGAGCCTGAGAGTGTTGTTCATATTTTCTTTGAGTGTATTGTTGCTAAGAATTTGTGGGTTTTGGTTAATGAGTTTTTTGATTTGAATATTGGTTACAATTTTGAATCCGTGGCTCGCTTCTGGCTAAGTAATAAGAAAAATGCGATGTTGAATACCATTTGTGCGGCTGTTTTTTGGTGTTTATGGAATATTAGAAATGATTTGATCTTTCATTTTCAGTGTTGGATAAATGTAAAAGTAGCTTGGAGAAGGTTACTCATATCTTTGAAGGATTGGGGGCCAATTTACAAGGAAGAGATGATGTCCAAGATGGATCTTTTCTGCAAGATGTTGGAGAGGAAACTTCAAACGCCACTTCTGTTGGGTCCTGGCTCATCGGCTTGAAAGATACAGATGTAATGTGTGATGCGCAGGTTGAAGGTGGTATTTCTCCCATGAGGAAGCGTTCAGAGTTTATCAGCAGACTCTTAGAAGAGAAGCTATAATGGTGGTGCTTGGGTCTGGATTGTTTCATATTCTGGAATCGGTGATGAAAATGTTCAAAAGTTGAGGAAGTTCTGCTGCTGTGTCTGGTTTTAGTTTTTTGTGGTGAGGTTTGTTGCTATGGGTCTGATCGTTGGGTTAGTTGGTTGATATTATGTGGTCTGGCTTGGTATTTTGGTGATGGTATAAGTCTTGAGTTAGTAGTGTTTTCAGTATTTGTGATCCTGTCAGGTGTTGATGGTGGGAGTATGTTTCGGTGTTTCTTGTATGAGCTAAACTGAACTCTACTTGGTTTCATTTAATGGAACCGGGGCATCTGTGATGTCCTATTGATCTAAAAAAATATACTACTATATTGCAATTTTGCAATGCAATCATGCAGAGTTAAATTAATTTGATTGACTTGCTAGACTGAGTAGTGTATACTCATTGAATAGACTAGAAAATTTTTCGCACCGTAATACGGCGCGCGTGTCATTTTTTCATATAATTTTTTTTGGCGGTGTTCTATTTTTTAAATCGTCGAAATAATGAGCGGAACGGCTGAAAGAACACAAAATTTTTCGCAGCGTAACATGCCGCGCGTGCCGTTTTTTCGTTGAAATTTTGCGTTTTATTTTTTAAATCGTCGAAATAATGAGCGAAACGGATGAAAGGACAAAAAAATTTCGCGGCGTAACACGCCGCGCGTGTCATTTTTTGTAGAAAAAATTTCTTTTTTTTCGGCGACGTTTTTTTTTTAAATCGTCGAAACGGGAAAAAATAGAGAGATAGAGTTGTAGAAATATCTCCTTCGACAAATTATTTGGAAAACATTGGAGGCCGAGCTGGAAAACCGTGGTGGGGAAAAAGTCTAGAGAGAAAAGGGTGAAAAATTATTAAAGATGACAACCTTCTTTTGTCGAGCTCAACACTCTACGCGTTCGCAGAGTAATAATATATGTTATAAAAAATATTAGAGATCGACACGTTCGCGGAGTAATAATACATGTTTTAAAAAATATCAGAGATCGAGATGGGAAATTGAGCTGGGAAAAAAATCTAGAGATAGAGATGCACAAATATTTCTGGCGATGAAAACGTTTTTTTTCCGAGAAAACTGAAAATGACATGTTTTAAAAAATATTAGAGACTCATGGCGTAACACGTCGCGCGTGGCGTTTTTTCGTATGCATTTCTATTTTTCGGCGGCATTTTATTTTTTAAATCGCCAAAATAATGAGCGAAACGGGGAAAAAGCAGAGAGATAGAGCTGTAGAAATATCTCATTCGACGAATTATTTGGAAAATATTGGAGACCGAGCTAGAAAACCGAGGTGGGGAAAAAATTTAGAGGGAAAAAGGTGAAAAATTATTAGAGATGACAACCTTTTTTTGTCGAGCTTAACACTATACGCGTTCACGGAGTAATAATACATGTTTAAAAAAATATCAGAGACCGACGCGTTCGTAGAGTAATAATATATGCTCTAAAAAATATTAGAGTTCGAGATGAGAAATCGAGGTGGGGAAAAAGTCTAGAGATAGAACTGCACACGTATTTCTAGTGACAAAAATATTTTTTCCGGAAAAAACGGAGAAAGGATCTAAACGTAAAGAGTAAAGACCTGAATGTTACGTTTTTGGACCTGTCCGCTATCTCGAAAAATTAGAAAAGGGCTTGTTCGCGATTTAAATCTAACGGGAGGTTCTTTTCGTAAAATGGCGCCCGAGGGACCCGAACGCGAATTTAGAAAGAAAAATCTTTCTCTCTCAAAAAATCGCGAAGGACCTGTTCGTAATTTACAAAAGGACTAAATCGCAAAAAAAAATTGAGCCGAGCCGGCTTCCTCCACTAATATGAGGGGTAGTATACCAGTCTAGTTTTTTGTATTTTTTATCGAGACACGTATATAAAATACCTATTGCTTATCGTTATTATATTTTTAATAGTGCATCTAACTCTAGCATGTAATAATAAATGACATTAGAAATAGTTAAAGAGGATATGTCTAATAAAACAGTAAAAAGTCACATCAAAATTATAGGACAATATATATTTAGAAAAAAAATTGATCAAACCAAAAAATTGCATCCTTACCAAAGAGTTCAAAGGCTGCATCTGTGTATTTGATCAAACCAAAGAGTTCAAAGGTTGCAATCAGGTTTGGAAGTACGACCTTACTTAACTCGATCTGCATTCTGTAGTTTGTGTCTATATATACAGAGAGCTCGTACCGCTGCATCCCTACCAATCAAATTTAGATCGAAGTTGTCTACTTTTGACGTGGAGTTTATTCAAATAATAAATTACTTCTAAAAAAGAATGTGAAATAGTGTTTAAGGTGTATGATAAGAATACATAGCAGTGGCGGGGCTTATATAAAACAAAATACAGGGAGAGAAAGGCTAATAGGGCCAAATTAGCAGTTGCATTGTATTTAAGTGGTAAAAAAACTTAGAAGTTTCCTGAGAAAACTCTTCTCAAATTAACTTGACCGTGTTGTCGTACGACGGTTCGATCATGACATTCAAAATTCCAATTGCTAGCCTGTTTCATTTTATATCGAGAAAATGTAAAACAATAATATAAAAAGATGTAAACAAAAAGGGCAAAACGTTCACAAACATACTGTCTGCCTATGTTAGTATTCTGGTGTCTTTTCAGGATGAATTAAATTAATTTCTGTAATAAATACTGCACACGTATCCTAAATACTCCGTACGTATCCTTCTTTCTCACTACTCCTATTTGACACAAGTAGGGGTGAAAACGGATCGGATACGGACGGATATTAGCTCTACCATATTTGTTTTCATATTTTTTCTCGGATGCGGATACGGATAGTCCGGATACGAATACGGATACGGATAATATCGAATACGGATACGGATCGAATACGAATCGAATCGGATACGGTTCGAATATTTATCGGAACATGATAACCCTTTAAATTGTACACAAAAAATCAACAGAAACATATAACTAATTGATTTGATCAAAATATTATTTGAAAATTGAACAAATGTAAACATTTTCATTCACTTAGATAATAGCTAGATACCATGTCGCAAACAAAATTATAGAAGGTTTAGTTTATCACACACATATGATTAGTTCATCATACACATAGATTCAAACACAAAATAAAGGTAATCCTTGCTCAGAGATACAAATAGAAGCAAATACATAATACACTAAAAGTTTGATAATACTTAGATATCATATCTCTAAAAAGTATATAACACTTACATGTAATGACTCAAAATTTATATTCTTAGTTGAATTATGTTTAAAATAATAAAGTATGTATTTATGAGTTTTTATGCATTTTTAGCTACTTATTTAATATATTTTCCTATCAAGAATAGGAGTTTTTGAATTTTTGAGAAAAATTAAAATCTGATAAAATCTTGAAAATAATTTTTAAATGTTATATTGTTACTGAACTTTGTTAAAAAATTCCATAATTTTTGGAGTTGGTTTGCAAATTTTAATAATTGAAATTTGCTTTAAAGATTAATTAAATTAGAAAACAATTCTGAAATTAAGAAACCTTTTGGGCTAAAAGAGTAGTCTTGGCCCAGCCCAAATGTCTATCCGGATATCCGACCCACCATTATTCGGATTCTCTGAATCTGTATCCATATCCGACGGATAATGAGCTACCGAATCCGTATCCCACTACTACAACCAAAGCTTATATCGACGCTTACGATCGCGAGCGGTTACGAAAAAGCATGCGTGATATAGAACATCACTGACGGTTATGTACTCAAACCGTCGATGTATATATCACTGAGCGATTTTATATTACATCCATCTATGATGCAAGAAATATCACAGACGGTTTCTAAATATAACCGCTCGTGATGGCTCTGATACTCATTACGAGCGGTTTTAAGTAAAACCGTCGTAATATCGACAAGAGTCATTACATCGCGTTATATTTACAAACCGTCTGTGATATTTATTACATCACAGACGGCTGTAATATAAAACCGTCTGTGATATCTCACGTACAAACAGAGCCTCCAGCCACTTCGTTTATAGGGTTGCCGTTTCTATCCTGAGACTGGCGGCTGTGGAAGTGAGGCGATTTTATGAAAGAAGGCCATTGATTTTGAAGGGTGATATTAAATTCATTTGATTTTGGTGATCTAAGGTTAGTAATGAGTTCTAATTGCATGTATCCAATTCAATATCTAGGCTGGCTAGGAGAGAATTAATTTAAAGATTGTTTGATTAGATCTAGCTTGTAGCTGGATCCATATGTTGTTTGTGATATTTGGTTAGTAATGTGTTTTAATTGCGTTATATTCAACATCTAGCTTGATAAGGAAGGAATTTGATGATTTTTTTAGATCTAGCTTGTAGAACCATGTGTTGGTTGTTTGATCTAAGGTTAGCTAGTAATGGTTTTATTTACATAATATTATATTCGATCATGATGTAGCTAGCTAGCTTGTTAAGGATAGAATTTAAAGATTGTTTAGATCTAGCTTATAGATCAATTCAAGTCTTTTGGTGATCTAAGGTTAGTAATGGGTTCTAATTTCATTATTATATTGAAGATTAATTTGAATTGTGTTAATTATTTCTTTGTGATGTAATTAAGGTATGTAATTGCATAATTAGTTTAAGAATGTGTGCACGCACTACACCAGTGCACTTAATATTTAACACTAAGTGTTACATGTGTAGCGTAGATGGATCGAAGCTGTATGTACGCTGAGAACCGTACGAGTGTTGAGTACCTTAATGGCGTCTCCACTTTCAAAAGAGCTGCAGAGGAGGATATGTTTAATAAGAGGGTGCAATTCATGTCATGTCCGTGCATTGATTGCGAAAATCTGAAGATGTTTCAAAACTCAGCTCAGATCGAAGCACACTTGATTCAGAGGGGTTTCAAAAGGGGCTATACATGTTGGACCGGTCATGGCGAAGAGCATAATATCTGAGAAGCGAGCAAGTAGTGTTAATATCGTCGACGAAGTCAATGATATGTCGGATGATCATATCGATTGTGCTTCCGATGAGGACAAAGTTGCGAGGATGATAATTTGGATCAGATGTTGCGCGATGCGAAGAAACCTTGATGACAGGGAATATGGAAAGTTCGAGGGCTTGATGGAGGACTCAAGAAACCTTTGTTCTCGGGGTGCAAGTTGAAATACACAAGGTTATCATCCGTACTTGAACTACTCAAATTGAAGGCAAGCAACGGTTGGTCCGACAAGAGTTTCACAATAATTATTCGTCTATTGGCGGACATGCTTCCAGAGGGAAACGAGTTGCCGACAACCACCTACAAAGCCAAGAAGATTCTTTGTCCCTTGGGAATGGAAGTAGAAAGAATACATGCATGTCCAAACGACTGTATCCTGTACCGCAAAGAGTACACAAACTTGCATATATGTCCGGTGTGCAACGCATCCCGGTACAAGCGTAAGAGTCATTCAGATGATGATGGCGAGAGCATTGAGGTGAAAAAAGGACCTCCTGCTAAGGTGGCATGGTATCTGCCTGTAATTCCCCGTTTGAAGCGTTTGTTTGCGAACCCAAAGGAGGCAAAACTGTTGCGTTGGCACTTTGAGGAGCGTAAGAATGATGGAATGCTAAGGCACCCTGCTGATTCCATCCAGTGGAGAAACATCGATAGGAGCTTTCAAGAATTCGGTGCGGATCCGAGAAATATAAGGTTTGGATTGAGTACAGATGGAATGAATCCTTTCGTTAACATAAGCGGTAGGCATAGCACTTGGCCGTAAATCAGATCTACAACCTTCCTCCTTGGTTGTGTATGAAGCGGAAGTACATTTTGTTGTGCAGGCTTATCCAAGGACCGAAACAACACAGGAACGATATTGATGTGTACCTAGCTCCATTGGTGGAAGATCTAAAACACTGTGGGTTACTGGGGTACACGTATGGGATGCGTACAAATGAGAGAACTTTACTTTGCATTGCTTGTTGTTCTGCACCATGAATGATTACCCGCCCTTGCTAACTCCGTCGGGCCGAGTACAAAAGGAACCAAAGCACGCACTCACCGCTTAGATGATACCGAGAGTTTATGGCTGAATCACTCTGCAAAAGCGTGTACATGCGTCATCAGAGGTTCCTTCGGAGGAATCACCCATATCGCAAGATGAAGCAACTTTTCGGCGGAAGGAACGAAAATGGTTCAGCTCCAAGGCGTTTGAGCGAGAGAGATGTTCATGACATTGTTAAGGATTTGGATGTTGCGTATGGAAAGGGACGTAAATCAAGTACCCGTGAAAAGAGCATGTGGAAGAAGAGATCAATATTCTAGGACCTACCTTACTGGGAGCACCTAGAAGTTCGCCACTGCATCGATGTCATGCATGTAGAGAAGAATGTCTGTGACAGCGTGATTGGTCTCTTACTCAACATTAAGGGTAAAACAAAGGATGGTATCAACGCACGGCTTGACTTGGTCGATATGGGCATAAGACCTAAGTTAGCACCGAAAGAGACTGATAAAGGCCGTACGTACTTGGAACCCGCTTGTTATACTCTGTCAAAGGCCGAAGAACTGAGCGTGCGCTGCTTGCATGGTGTGAAAGTTCCGTCGGTTACTCCTCCAACATGAAGAGACTTGTTTAGTTGGAAGATTTGAAATTAACCGCATGAAGTCTCATGATTGTCATGTGCCGATGACACAGATGCTCCTATCGCAATTAGAAGTATTTTGCGGTCAACGTCCGAGAGACAATCACTAGGCTGTGTTATTTCTTTAACACAATCCCGAAGGTCATCGATCCCGGGACTAGATGCTCGCAAGTCGAGGTGGTGATGACTCTATGTAATCTTGAGATGTATTTCCCTCCATCATTTTTCGATATCATGGTCCATCTCATTGTTCACCTTGTGACAGAGATAAAGATATGCGGGCCAGTGTTCCTACGTAGCATGTACCCGTTCGAGAGGTACATGGGAATTCTCAAGTCTTACGTACGGAATCGATCTCGTCCGGAGGGTAGCATGGTCGAAGGTTATGCAACAGAAGAGGCTGTCGAGTTCTGCGTCAATTACATGGCCCAGGTCGAACCGATAGGTGTGCCTCGATCTCGCCATGAGAGGAGGCTCCAGGGTATCGGGACCATCGGAAGGAAAGCAATCACGCCTGATTCAGTTGCGTATGCTCGAGCCCATTTCACGGTTTTGCAACACATGGTTGTAGTGTCCGCTTATATCGCCGGCGAAGTAATGGCTAAGGCAAGAGAATCCAAAGACGGCAGAGTCTTGGATCACGAGACAAAGATAACCTTCGTTCAACAAATGGTTGAAGGAGCGACCTATTATTGGGAGCTCGCCGATGACACTGCCGACATGGTTAGCAAAAGGACCAACTTTTACAGTTGTCACATGGAAAGGATATGACTTAAATGGGTACACATTTTACACGAGAGATCAGGATATGAAGAGCACAAAATAGAACAACGGTGTCCGCATAGATGCATTCAATAATACCGCTGGGTTGATGAGGAGCTCCTACTATGGGTTCATAGAGAAGATATGGGAGCTCGACTACGTACTTTTCAAGATTCCCCTATTTTGGTGCCGTTGGGTCCACCTCCAACACGTGAAGGTTGACAAGAATGGCATCACTACTGTGGACCTCGAATGTGTCGGATACCAAGATGAACCATTTGTACTCGCTAACCAAGTTGTTCAAGTCTTCTATGTAACTGACCCGTCCAACAAGAAGCGCCACGTAGTTCTTCAGGGAAAAAGGAGAATTGTCGGAGTTGAGAATGTAGTAGATGAGGAAGAGTACAATCAATTTGATGAGTTGCCACCTACCGGAAATGACATCCTGGTCCCAGAAGAACAACATGAGGAAGCAAGCTACACACGCGTCGATCATCATGAAGGGCTAATTTTCATACAAAAGAATAAGCATGTGGAGTAGTTATGAGAAGGGTGCATTGTCATCATGTTTACTAATTTTCATGTGTAATAATATTACATTAATGCTATTGTAAGGATGATACGACCCATCATGCTTTGTACATATGATTGTGATGATCTTTGTAAATAGCTTGTGAAGCATCTGAATTATGTATATAGGATTGTGATGATCTTTGTAAGTAGCTTGTGAAGCATCTGAATTATGTCAGTGAAAAAATATACCGTTCTATCATGTGATAATTAGCATCATGCGGTAGTCTGTGATGTTAATTATAGAACCGCAGTGATCTGTGATAATGTTATACATCACAGACGGTTCTCTTTTAGAACCGTCTGTGATATAATCTCCTATATATACCTCCCGCGCGTAGACCTCATTCATAGCGCGCCAAACCCTGACCCTCTGTGACATTTTGTCTCCCGCGGCGGCCTCCCCCTCGGCGTACGTGCTTCCGCGGCGGCCTCCCCCTCTCGGCGTCCTCCCCGGCATCGACCTCCCCCTCGGTGTCCTCCCCTGTAGCAACGTGCTCCCCATCGTTGTCCTCCCCCGCAGCGATGTACTCATTTCCAACATTACGGCTTCGGTATTTTATTCGCTCCGGTCGGGTTCGGCGGTGGTGGTGTTGGTGGTGTGCCTGGAGGTGCACGCGTGAGGTGGTGGTTCTGCCATTGCCTTTTTCGGCTTGGTACCCGGTGGCCACGGGGTGGACGCTGTGTTCTTGTGTTGCTTCTTCTGCATCTCGGGCTTCAACCTTGATTCGGTTCGTGGTAGAAGTGTCGGCATCATATCTCCGAATCATTTTCTGGTGGCTGCGTGTGTAGCCCGGTAATTTGATTTCTGGGATAGCGTATTCTCGCGCTTTGCCTCGGCTTTGTTGGCTCGGATCCAACGCTACGTAAGCAAATACTTTGCCCTCTCTATTGATTTGAGGATTAGTGAACCGATTGAGTATTTTTGGGGGACTAGCCATCAAGGTAGAGGCCGTTTCTCGATCTGGAGGCACTGATTTTGTTCTACTACTGCTGCTCAATGATGATTCAATTAATGAGGCTATATTGATCTGCTAGTTAGTGAGTTCATACGTGATTCAACTTTGTTTAGATCATTGTGTCTAGAATTCAACTTGGTCGTTGTTGCTCAGATATGTGATATGCTATCCCGTGATTAGTTCTGTTATGTGGCTTGATTTGCTTTGATATCACTGGTATAATCTGAACTTGATTGTCACTGATTTGGCATCTCTGTCTTAGGCCAAATTGTTGCTGTCCTGCTGTTCAGTAGCTTTTCATAGTCCATAGTTGAGTTCTAGTGAATCAATTTTCTTAACCAGTGCTGAATTGTGTAGATTCACTAATCTCATATTTGTATATCTTGTGATATATTGTTGAAATTGATGTTGGAGGGTTCTTTAAGAGCAACTCATCAATTTATAAAATCTGAGAGCAAAGTTGCAAAACCAAACATGAGTTTTATACTGGTTTGGTTAACTTGTTTATTATCCATGCTGGTTGTTCTGTTTATATGTTTTCATATCATGAATCTATGTGCTTATAAGCTAGTCCCGGTTGAATTCATATGATGTATGACATAACAATCCTTTGTGTTATCTTGTTTATGTCATACCTCTTGTGTGTGAATTATGTATTCTCATATATATGCTTAAGAGGAATAATAAACAAAGTCTTGCTCTTATACTCGCACTTATTTCTGCTTGTCTGCTGTGTGGATGTCCTAGTTTTAGGGGAGGTGCTGCCAAAATTTTTATTAAGTTCGACAACCTCCTAGTTCGCTTGTTTTGCTAAAATTCTCCAGTGTTTTGTAATTATTTTGTTTGAGGTGTAATATTGAGGCACGGGGTGCCGGGTGTTAATTTGAAGTATTAGATGGTTAGCTAGTTCTTTTAAAAGGCTAATAACAAGCCATGGTATCCACAAACTTATTCACTCTAATTTGATTTTATTTGTTCTTCTCTTTTAGTTCGCTTGAGACTATTTTAACTTACAAAGAAGATGTCATCCTCTAATCCATCGCTCAAGGAAATGATGTGCCCACAAAAGGAAAATCGACCCATGTTGCAAGAGGACCAAACAAAGGCCAACAGACCGATATACCATTACGGAGATCGATCCAAAGGATGGGACCCTACAAAGCCAAAAAAGGCAAATAATGCATTTGAGTATGTGCGGGATAGTCGACGAGAACGGGTTCGATCACGCTTATCTTCCCGGAGGTTCTCGACTATTGAGACTTGCAATGCCTTGCTGACGGAAATTCTTTCATCGTTCGACATTCCAGAAGAATCCGCTCCCCTAGTGCGACGGTATGCACTACTAGCGGGAGGAAAGGCATGGAAGGCCTTCAAGCACACGCTTTTCATAGACTACATCAAGAAGGATATGGTTCCATACTCTAAGTATGAGTTCATTGATGAGGACACGTGGCGGCGTTTTGTTGAGATGAGGACGACAGACGAATTCGTGCGTCAAAGTGAAGCAAACAAGGCCTTGCAGGCAAGGAACACTCACCCCCACAGACTCGGCACTGCTGGCTACACGGGGAAGAGAGCGCAATGGGATAGGGAGGACGAGGAGGGTATCTCGCCATTTGCATCGATTGGAGATCAACGTGCCAGAGACTGGCTAAGAGCGAGGTCAGCTGCCACGTCCTCCGCAACCGTCTCCTTTGTAAACCCCGCAGACGAGGAAGTCTACCAATGCTTGGTAATATATAAATCGAACTTCCAATTTTACGTAATTAGTCCATGACTTCATAAGTGAAATTACTTGTCGGGATCTTGCAGGTAGCGTTGAGTACACAATCGGGCGATGGCTCTTTTTTGCCAGACAGGGAGAAAGATGCACTGTCCATGGCCTTGGGAAACAAGGATTCCCAGACGACTCGGACAAATACCGAAATAAGAAGAGAACTAAAGCCGAGTGCGAGTCAATGCTTATAAAGAATTTGGAGGAGAAGTTGAGAGGAGAGTTGAGAGAAGAGTTGAGGGGAGAACTGAGGGAAGAATTTTATGATATGATAAGAAGCCTCGAGGAAAGGCTCAACAATCAAGAAAGAAATACTGCACAAGCCCCAGAAGTATGTCCGCAAGTCAGCCCCACTGCCCATAAGAGCAGCTATGCATCCGCCCCTAACATAGATGAACATAGCGGGAATTATCCTGTATGTGACATTAAGGTGGCCACGCGGTGCAATCTCCAAGTGAGAATTAACAATGGCACCATTCCTCTTACGGCTGCTTGGGGCATCGCGTATCCATCCACTAAGGGGACCATGGTGCACGGTACCATAATAGCACCGGGTTTCACCAAGGTCAATGTGGACGGGGTATTTGATAGTTTCAAGATTGTCGATCTACAGAAGCCGCCAAGCAACGAGATCGTGAAACTGGGGGATGCCATTGGCACATTCATCTAATGGCCTAGCAGCGACATCTCCCTGGTCATCCCTTCTGTCATGCAACAACCGCAACGATCTGATTCGCCTATTGTATCTAATCAGTTGGCTACCAAATCAGCTGTCGTAGCCCAGACTCCACTTGAAGTACATAATTGTCGGTGTTTCGTATAACCGGCAAATAAATTTGTAAGTCAAGGGGCCACGCGTTCCCTCTCCTTGATGGTTGACTCAGGGAGCCCAAGATGTATACTGGTTCGGGCCGAATATTCCTACGTCCAGTTCGTGGTGGTGGTTTTTATTGCTCAGGGCGTAGTGAACTACAAGGGATTACAAGCGAGGGCTAAGGATAGGCCCTTAGCATTCGGCCGAGCGAGGGAGCTCGGGGGTGTTCGTCTGTGTCTTTGACTTGCTGGAGATCGGACATGTTTGCTTGGGTCGAAGGGCTCGTGTTGAATCGAATGCTCGCTCGCCCTTTCTTGAGGGCCCTGCCTCCCCTTATATAGGCGAGGGGGTAGGTTACACGGGAGTTTGGAGAAAAAAGGTAGGGGTATGCTACGCCCGGGAGTCCCGGTCTTCGGTCTTGGAGCCTGACAGGTTGCTGTCCATCCCACGCCTGGGTTGGTAGACACAACGGACAGTGTTCCGTCGGGAAGGTGCGACCGCCCTCTCCGCCTGTTAGATGGCGACGCTTGCCACGCGCGCTCTGCTGTCGCCGGAGGAGCGCGTCTCTCCACTGTGCTCGACGGGGTGAAGGGACCGGCGCTTGACTTAGCGGCCTCCTGGCCACCTTGGGAAGGAGCCACCTGCTCCAACATGGCCGTCGTGTCCACGGGGCAGGTGACCCGCTTGTGGCCGACTAGTGACGTGGCGAAGGTTGTTGAGTCGAAGCTTGTTAGGGATCCGACCCGAGGCCAGTCCTGAGCCGGTGGGTGCCCGACCGGTGGCGAGGTCGAGACTGCTGGAGGCGCCGACTTGTGGCAAGGTCGGAGGCTCTGGGGCGCCTCGACCGAGGCTGTCGGACCGCCCTGTGGGCTCGACGAGACCGAGGGTCCTTCGTGGCCCCTCGAGGCCTAGAGCTAGGCTCAAAATGGATCGTCTAGTGTTCCAGCCAATATTTAGGGATAATCCCATCTGTGAGGGACGGAGACTTTGGTAATACCCTCCAAAGACTAAGATCGCCGCCGATCTCACCGCCATGTCCGTCTGTCGAGAGAAAGACGATCTTGAAATAGATGTATACTTTGCTGTGGGGTACCCCTGGTATAAGTATTCGTCAATAATGTTGACTTCTTTCCTGTCCATTCCTCTCCCGTGAAGGCTTCATACAATACAAAGAAAGGCAAGGTCAAACGGAAGAAAGAAAGGCAAGAACAAATCGACTATCCATCTGCTGAGTTGGCTAAACAATATGAGCTAGGAGAACCGTTAATAACGCAAGACATCCTAAATTCACTTAGTATGTCTTGCAAACAGTTGCATTTGTAGTACACCCAACAAGCTGGAAAGCCAGAGCATGAACGTACAACAAGTATCACGGTTAGATTCTAGTATAAACATCTATTCAACGAGTCAGCGGGGGGCTTATTCACGGTCGATTTTCTGGACTTGTTCCATCTCTACAACCTCGACGCCCTCGACGCCGCACTCATGAGATGCTGGACATTGTAAGTGTGTGCTATCACAGTCTACATTCGTCTAATAGTGATAAATGTCCTCCAATATATATATAATTCGCCTTTGTATATATATACATGGTACTTGAAGTGACAAATAAGAAACAATCGTTCGGTTTCCTCAACCCACATATAGTCTCAAAGCAAACAATGAATGAAGATATAAACATGGTCGAGAAATACGTGACACAGGCATTGCTAGCACAAAAAGATAAAGAATTCATACTTATACCCCATAACCCAGGGTAAGTGCTACACCACATGCTATACTTTGGTTTGTACTGTGCAAACAATTCTGTTTCGTTCATTGTCCATTATGATATACCTGTGTAGGTTTCACTGGGTTCTAATTGTAATTGAACCAGCCACAAACCGGGTTAAGTACCTTGATTCCGCACATGGCGGAAACCACGACTTGGTACCTATCGCAAAATTACTCAGCAGGTAATCACGTTTCCTCCGTACATAACGTACATGGTCGTGTAAGTTGTTCCAGGTTTATATTGCTATTGGAATGGCTTAGGCTAACCTTTTGCAATCTCGTAGAGCGTACAAAGTGTTCAAGGACGGGACTAAACTACAGCATGATTTTGCCTTTCTGTATCCGCTATACACAATAATCCTATATCAAACCCCGTAATAGTGACTCTAGAACTAACCTATTTTTATTTGCGATACCAAAGAAGGTCGTGAAATAACCTATGTGGATTTTATGTTTGCCACAACATGCAAACCATCGTCAATATAAAAAATAGCAGTACGGTTACAGCTGCGTTGACTGAGAACCATTTGAGCATCATTAGAAGGAGACTTTGTTTCTTCCTGCTCAGCGAAGTAATAAATAAAAAAGGCACGTTCCACATAGACTACTAACTTCTGGAGTTGTACAATTGTCAAATGGTATTCATTCGGAAAATATGTCAAAAACTTGCGATTATTCTTGTTTGTACAATTCATTGTATTGTCACATGATATTATCCTTAATACATATTTGCTCATCTTGAATGCAACAACTTAACAATGTCTTGCTTGTTGAACTAGATGTTTTTCCTACACCCTCAAGAAACCTCCATTATTTATGGTTTGTTGTTCAAATTTTCATCTACTTAGGTATTTCGCCAACAATATTTACGGACACAACCAGGTTATAGATTTTGTAATTGAATATCTACACTTCCTATATGCATTGAGGCAACAGTTTGTCTGATCAGGATAGACTTAAAATATAAACATTTGTAGCGCTTTTTCTCCCTTCTTATGATAATGTTGATGGAACTCAACTAATAAATCAACTAAAACCCGCACGTAGCATGGCGAGGTGACGGCAACCATAGTCTGCTTGATCGAACCTGACACATTGGAGTGTGTGATTTGTTTTATGCCATTGGTGGTTTGCAGCGTCACCGTCGTGTTGCGGTGCGAGTGCGGACGACATGCTCTTACGCAGCGTCACCGTTGTGCCACGGTGGGAGAACATGGTACTTTGAAAAAAATTGTAGGTAGCTAGAGTAATCTATGAAGTACATCTACAATTTTTTCAAAGTACCATGTTCTCCCACCGTGGCACGATGGTGACGCTGCGTAAGAGCATGTCGTCCGGGTACTCTGCACCATGGCACGACGGTGACGTTGCGCAAGGCCACTTTGTATGTGACGAGGGTTGGGCGACCCTTGGCCGGTCAGCGCACAGTCAACGAGCTCCCAAGCTCGGGGGGCCCCGACCACGACTTGGGCGTACGCCGAGGCACGCGACCTAGAGCGCGTATGCCCCCGAGCACGGCATCCGCACGACCTCGAGCTCGGGTCGGCTCTCGTTCGTGCTGGTGTCCCCTTGATTCCGAACGGCGCTTGCCGGCGGTTACCAAGACGTGGGATCGTGGGGGTGAAGCAGGCGCGCGTGGCAGGTCCGGAGCGGTTGCTGCCAGCCCTCAATGCGCATGAAGATCACCACCCGGGAATATCTCCCGTCCGTTACGAGCAGGGAAGATATAAGGCTAAGGATGCGCAGCCTGGAAAAACAGGACATCAGAGCTCGAGCACTAGACATCGCCATTGTTAAGCTTGAGCTGTAACACACCTCTGTACTCGAGAATAGCAAAGATCACCGCCGCAAGGTAACTGGAGTAGAGCTATTACCTTCACAGGGGCTCGAACCAGTATAAACCCTCGTCTCACGCTCGTTGTCACCTAGCTCCGACCTTCGGCACGTCGAATCCTTTCCTCGTTGAGCCAAGCTCTGCTCGGGTCCCAATTTCCACTAACCCCCATTTCATTTCTGCGGTTGGCGATTCCGATCGTCGACAGCTGGCGCCCACCGTGGGGCCCGATTGGCTTTGTTCATTCGCAGGGAAAACACCAAGATCTTGGGAGCATGGCGCGCTTCATCGACGGACATTCTTCGGGCGTGGGTTCGGGCACGGACTCCGACTCTGCGTCCCTCGTTGCCGCCACCGCCACGCACGCCAGCAAAGACATCTTGATGGCGACAACAAGGCGTGGAGTGCGGTGCGGACGGCCGTGACCCACAGACCCCTGAGGACACTCGCCGGATGGTGCATCTCGCCATCAACCAAGCCCTAACCGCCCTCCGGCGGGAGGACCAGGAGAAGGCCAGCGCATCTTCTGGGCATCCAAGACTTCCTCTTTCAAGAGAGCGCCTCCGCGCTATCGCCCGGATCATGGTTGATCCCGATAGGGCGAGGTCGGAACTCTTTGGCCGAGCCCTGGCCGAAGAGCTCGATCGGGCTGCGACCGAGGTCATACCTCCGCAGCACCGAAGTCATCACTCAGGGACCCACTCCCTGAGAAGTGATGACAACTCATCACGCCGTCGCCAGCGCACCCGTCGGTTGCCTCCCACGTAGGAGGCGCCCTCTCGCCAGCAGCAATCTCGGGACGAGGCTTTGACGCCGCCACGTCGCCGTTCCGCGGGCGCCAGCCCGAGCAGGGTCAGGCGCGAACCGAGCTTCACGAGCTCCGCGTCGGCCAGCAGTGAATCGGGGGGCCTCTCCCCAGATATTCCGCCCAGGCGCCGCAGAGTCCAGGATCGCCTGCGCTACCTCCCAGGTGACTCTCGTGCACGGCGTCATGGTCGTTCTCGCCAAAGGTCGGGCCGCCGGGGCAGCCTCGACTCGAGTCCGGCAGCAGCGAGGACCTTGTTGGCAACGACCACACCGTAGCCAAGACTGTCCGCCACGGCCAGATGGCGATTCGACGACCTTCGTCGCGTGCGCTGGCCGGCTCGATTCAAACCGGCGTTGATAGAGCGCTTCGATGGGACCAAGAACCCAGACGAGTTCCTTGTCTATCTATTCGACCGCCATCCTGGTGGTCGGGGCGACGAGCTCGTCATGGCCAATTACCTCCCGACCGTGCTAGACGGTGCCGCACAAACCCGATCTTCAACCGTAAGTTCGGTTCCTTCGTGTCGTGGCGCCAAATCAGAACGCCCGCTCCAACTTTCGTGAGTCAGCATGAAGCGGCCGGAGGGAGAAAGACCTAGATCGCGTCATCCAGTGGCAAGAACGAGCCGCTTTGCGTGACTTCGCGGCGGTGATTTATCCGCACGAGGAACCTCGATTCCGAGCATCTCCGACGAGGCCGCTATAAAAGCTTAAGTTCGGCGCCCGCGACGGGCGCTTACCGAGGACCCGGAGATCACCTCGAGGCTCGGCACAACAAGCCTTTTCCGTATGGCGGAGCGCAGATGCGGATGCGACGACGCCGTCCGGCTGAACGCGATTCACCAAGGTAAGCTTGGTCTAAACCCCACGAGGCTGGCCCTTCCAACCCAAGGGCGCCGACCACGGCCGCCGCTAAGAAGCGGAAGCGTGACCGCAGAATGACGGTGGATCGCCACGAGTGATCGCTTTGAGCAGACGTGGCCGAGGTCCTTGAAGTCCGAGATCAAGCTCGGAGGGTCCCAACTCGCCAAGGTCGGCCTCGACCTCGCCAAGCACGTAACCACCAGCAGAGGGCCGACAACTGGCCCCCGCCTGGCCGATGTCGACCGCAGGGGGCCGAGGGCGCCCGGATACGATGAACGAAGTTCGCTTATTTCATAGGGCAAGCCGGCCACGACCGCGAACTCTGTGGCTTGGCAAAGCAAGCTAGAAGCTTTTATGATGGTCGAGGGAAATGCCCGTGCTATCGAAGAAGACGCCCACGGACAGGTGAACGCTGGGCGGACCATGACGACTCGATCTAGAGTTCCAAAGAGGCGAAGGTCAGATCGATGTTATCTTCGCTCGCTTCTTTGCCCGCCCGGCATGAGCTCAAGGTCCGCCACAACCATCTACTGTGTCGCCACGGAAGCCCATCGAACAACACCGCAAGTGGGTGGGCCACCATCACCTTTTCTCCGAGGGACGACTTCAAGGTATGGCCCGAGATCCGGAAGACCGCCGTCGTGGACTCCCCACCATCGCGAACACCACGGCTCGGTCGTGTCATGGTCGATGGCGTAGTTCCTTTAACTTGCCGCAGGCCGAGCGCTTGACCGATGCGATTCCCGATCGAAGGTCAAGAACATCGCTGCCCCTTCTTCGATCGCCCTGAAGCTCGACCATCCCTTTGGGGCGTGTGGTCTTGCCCGTCACCTTCTGGGCGACTCGCCAACTTCCGACCGAAATGATCACCTTTGAGGTGGTCGAGGGGACCTCCGCACAACGCCATCCTCAGCGGCCTACCCCGATCAAGTTCATGGCGCCAACCACTATAGCCATCGGTGTATGAAGCCGCCGTCCCATCGGGCATCATAACCGTAAGGGCGACTCCACAAAGCGTGCACACGGATGCGAACCAAGGCCTTGGCCTTGCCGATGCTTGCCCAATGAGGCCTAGAGGCAACGGTAAAGAGCGCTCGTCAGAAGGCGGCGATCCAAAGACAATGGACGACGAAGGCCGTACACTCGAGGAGAACGACCCACCAGATGCATCCATGCTTGATTGAGCCGAGTTCCAAATAGAACTCGAGCTCGCCACCTTCCTCGCGCCAACAAGGACATATTTGCTTGGGAGCTCGCGGACATGCCCGTGTCCCGAGGGAGGTGATCGAGCACAAGCCGCAGTGTCAGCCAGATCGCCGCCAGGCGGCAAAAGTCGCTACCGCTTTCTCCGGAGAAGGTTGCGCTATCAAGGAGAACCTTGGCAAGCTCTTGAAGGCCGGTTTCATTTGCAGGTCGACTACTCCAATGGTTGGCAAACCCGGTCATCGCCCGTAAGAAGGGCGGTAAATGGAGGATGTGCGTGACCACACGGGTTGAACTCGGCCGTCCGAAGACAACTTCCGCTCTCACAAGACGACCAGATCGCCGACTCCACCGCTAACGCCAAGATGCTAAACTTCCCGGACGCCTATTTAGGGTACCTCTAGATCAAGCTTAGCGGTTGACGGATGAGCAAGATGTCGTTTCATAACGCCTGCTCGCACCCATCGCTACATGACCATGTCGCTTAATACGCAACGCCGGGGCCACGCTTGCTCGATGACCAAGACGCTCGACCTCGATCGGCCGAAACCTTGAGGTCTACGTGGATGACATCATCGCCAAGAGCCCTCCGGGCGCACTCACGCTCAGACTCGAGGAAACCTTCGCCAACCTCGAACAGCACAAGATCAAGCTCAATCCCGAGAAGTGCGGTTCGGCGCCAAGGCCGTGAAAGGTGCTCTCACATGATCGGGGCTGGGGTTGGCCCGAACCCGTAAAAGATCGAGGCGATCGAGAAGATGGAGCCCCGACCCTGGCCAAGGGTGCAGAGCCTCACCGCCGCATGGCCGCCTCAAGAAAGTTAATCTCGAGGCTCGGCTAAGCTGGCTTCCATTCTTCCAAGCTCTGCGCAAGCAAGGGAGCTTCGAGTGGATCTCGAGGCGCAGCTGTCTTTTCGACGAGTTGAAGGTATACCGCCAACCCCACCTCGCCATTTAACCCCGAACCCGGCGAGAGGTTGTCGTTTACCTTGCGCCACCACCAAGCCGCCGCTGCTGCCCTGGTGGTCGAGCAGGATCCCAAAGAGAGACCGATCTATTATGTCAGCAAGTCTTGCACGCCCAAAGGAGCGCTACCCGCAGTATAGAACCGCCAGACGCTTCCTCATGGCTTCGCAAGAAGCTTCGACATTATTTCCAGCGCACTGTGGTTGTCCCGAGCAATTTTCCGCCGGGACATCTTATGAACCTGTATATGGCGAGCGATCGCTAAGTGGGCTATGGAGCCGGCGGCATTCGATGTCCGTGTCGAGCTCAAACGGCCATTAAATCGCAGGTGCTTACCGACTTGGTGGTCGAAAGCGACGCCGCAACCCGCGCCAGAGCCCGAGGTCGAGGAAGAAAAGCCCCGACCATGTTCTTCGACGCTCGAGGTCCTTCAAGCGCCGGGCCGGAATTTATTATCACATGGGCGCACCACTTGAGGTATGTAGTTCGCTTTGGGTTTCGCCACCAACAATGTGGCGATCACGGCTCTCTTGGCGGGCTCGCGAGCTTGCAAAGCATTGGGCGGCGCCGGTTGGTCGTCAAGGGCGACTCCCACTGCCGTCAATCAAGACAACAAGGAGTACCAAAGGTTTCGGAGACTCGATGTCAAAGTACCCAGCCAAGCGCGAAGATGGAGAAATGGTTCCGTAACCGGAGCTCAAGCACATACCCAGAAGGATAACTCAAAGGTCGACTTCCTCTCCAAGCTCGGTTCTTCCAACGACGGATCCCGCCGATGTCATCCTCGAGACGCTACGCTTCCTCGATCTCCGACTAAGAGGTCTTGTTTCGCCGTGGCGAAGGTATCCTCCCCGGTCAATCCATTTATAATTTTTTGCAGGCGATTTCATCGCCGACCCCGCCGAGAGGAGCAGGATCAAGCGCCGCAAGTTTATACACGCCGCCGAGGGACGCCCACAAAGCGGAATGTTTCGCTGCTCGACGGTGCATCTCTACCGAGGAGGGTAAGTACTGTTAAATGATATCCACTCAGCCTCGTGGAGCGCGACTCTTCAGACAGACGATGGTCGGCAAGGCCTTCCATGGGGTATTATTGGCCTTCGACGCTCAGATGCCCGTGATATCGTCCGCACTTGTCGAAAGCATGCCGCCCACGCCCGAAGTCGATCACCAAGATACGCACTTCAGACCATCCCGCACGATTGGCCTTTCTCGACATGGGGGCTGGACATCCTCGGCCCTTTTCCTCAGGTGGTCGGGGGTAAGAAGTTCCGATCGCTGTCGCTGACACTTTTACCAAGTGGATCGGTCGAACCGTCTCGACCATCACCGCCGAGCGGGTCTGCTTTTTTCCGCTTGTTCGTGGTCACCGTGCACGGGTTCCATGCAAAATTATCACCGACAATGGTACTCGCTTAAAGGAGTTGTTCCGGTGAGTTTTGCGAGGACCTCGCATCAAAGTATGCTTCACTTCAGAGCTCACCCCGTGAGCAACGGAGCGGCGCGAACGCGCCATCTGACAAATCGCCCAGGCTCGTGGAACATAGATCACCTTCGAAGTTTTATGTGTAACCTCTATACCTTATATTTCAAGAAAGTTGTTCTTCCATTCTCGCCCTTTATATCTTTTTTTCGCTTGTGACTACACCGCTATTGTTGTCTCGAGACTTTTTTCGAACACGACCTCCGCAGTAATCGTGGCACTCACTCTTGGTCCGAAAGGCCGCGAGTTTAACGCTCACCCCAATGGTCGAGCTACACGTAGTCGAATCTCTTCGCAATCCAGCTCTCCTCGTGCTCGGCTCGAGCCACAAGCCTCGCAGCTTTGACCATTGAGCAAAGGCGCACGGTCGCGGGTCGTGATTCAACATCATCCGTGTGACCATCTCGCTAGCTTGTGTCACGCTTACTTCTCTCTCGACCTTTTCAACTCGCAGTCGTGGTCGCTTGTTCGCTGTTAAATTTGTGCCCAAGGTCGGCGTTGTTCGACCTTGGACCCAACGGGCCGGATAAGCGATATTATCGGCAAACCACCTAAGGAGCATGGCTAAAGGCGGAAGAGACGCTGCCGATCGCCTTCATGACAGGAAGGGTGGCCCAAAATAAGAAAAGAAACAAGGAACTTAGGCTAACTCGCCGCGAGGTGCGCAAGGGGGTCCTTACCACACGGCGTTCTCGAGGCGCGGCGCTGGTGAACTTTTCAGCGCCGCCGAGCGCTGCTGGAGATCTTTTCTTCGCCGTCGCCGGCTTCTCCCGAGGTGAGGCCGACTCGACCACCACCGCGCCGCTTGGGCTAAGACCTTGAGTCTCCGCTACCGGTGGCGACCGAGTTCTACCGCTCCTCCGGTGGTTCAACTCGACGACAGGGCGGACGCGCAGAACGCCGGTCCCAACCCGCGAGGTCGGGCTTCGCCGCTTCCCGGATCGAGGAACGACGGCCGATCCATCATACTTCGCCGCGCGGGTCAACCTCCGTGGCTCGGGTGCCTTGGCCTCGGCACGACGAGCCTCGGTCGGGCAGACCGAGATGTTTACAGCCGCTGCCATCTTCGGTGGTCGGTGGCGCCACGACTCGGATGTTCGGAGCGGCCGTGGTCGGGCAAGCTCTGTGTCTCGCGCTACGACAAGGCACTCGGGAACCTTCTCCGCCGACCTCGGAGGGTCAACGACAACGACGCAGATCCGCTCGCGCCATCGCCAGAAGTCCTCGCGGTCGCGGCCGATCTCGGCTCAATCGCCGAGCCCTTGGTCGAACTCACCGACCGGGCCCGGCCGGGGCTCGGAGGAGTACGCGCCCGCCCGAGGGGGCGCAAGGCCAAAGACGTAGGGAATCCTCCTCCTGACTCGGGACGCTTCGACAACAAACCATCACAAACGGGCAAGTTTCGAAGCGTAGTGCCCGAGGTCGCGATCAAGAATGCATACTGCCGTAAAAGCATGAAGGGGCGAGCGAACCAAAAGCCAAAACTTACATGAGTCATCGACCGCCTTTATCGAGGGCCGCCAGAGGTCTTGTTGCCCTCGCGTCAGGGCACTCGCGCGCCCACCCGCCGGGACCCTGAGCTCGCTACCGATCCACGCCATTCACGCGGGCGGCCCCGGGGCCGAGCTTGGGCGCCCTGGGCCAGTTTGGGGCTCGAGGTCCTGGCGGCGGCCGCCGTGCTCTGCTGCTGCAAAGGGGAGAGCATATCAAGCAACAAAGGACGCGAGCATGGGCTCGGGGCTCGACCATGGGAATCCTTACCGTGGCGTGGTCACCCCACTCGACGTGGGGTTTCTTCACCTCCTGGCAGCCTGCTCCGGCAAGGGGAGACCTCGGATCTCGTAGAACGGATGCATCCTCATCCGCAGAGGGGACACCTGGTTCCGCAGGAAATCATTGGCGATCGCCTGCCCGTTGAGGCCGCGCATGGCGCAGATGTGTATGACGGCGATGGCGTCCTCATCGACCTCGAGGTCGCTCGCCTCCGGGCCCTTCTTCCCAAGAATGGGGCCCTCAGACACCAACAGGCCGACTTCCTTCTTCAAGTAGAACCACCGCCGGACCATGGGCCGAGGGAGTCCCGAGGTTGAAACTTGGGGAAGGACCACTTGAGCCCTACCCGCACCAAAAGTAGAGGCATCCGACCACGGGTCCTTCCCTGAGCTAAGAGGTCAAGTACTGTAAGAAGAGCGAGGGGTGGGAAGGATTCCTAGGAACCCTCGCACATGTGGGAGAAGATGGTGAGAAGGAGAACGGAGTTTGGCACTGTGTTGATGAGTTCGATCTCACACCGGAGAGGACCGCCATGATGAACTCGCTTCTCCGTGGTCCGCAAACCGAAGAGAGCGTAATGTTTTGCAGACGATCTCGTCGCCCCCGGGCGCGGCTCGGTCTCGCCGCCTCAAGAACCGCCATGTTACCGGGTCAATCAGCCTCTGTGGTCTCGAAGTTCTTCATCTCGCCAAGAACAATGTGCTCTCCCCAATTTGGCCATGGCGATCGCAGCGAATTTGGTCGAGGGGAGAAGAGGAGTCTTGTTTCAAGCGAAGAGGCTTGGAAGACGGGCGCAGGATCGCTTTTTTCCTCGCCAGCTTGTTGTGGCTCGGGTTCATGGGCCGCTGCCGCCAATAATCCAAACCCACGGTGCCTCAAAAGGCGCGCTAGCCGTGATTTGACGGGCGCACTAAGGCCTCGGGTCAGGACTCGAGGCGCCTGTGTCCGCCGCCGCTCGTGATCCGCATTCATCATCGCTAAGATCAAAGGTCGCCAGTGTTGAGGCCGAAGGTTTCACTTTAGGTCTCCGCCTCACCTCGCCAAGGGATCGAGACCGCAGGCTTGCTCCCTATGCCCGCAATGTCCGCTCGAGGTCGCTGGTGCCTCTTCGACCGGAGCCTTGGGGGCTAGCCGACGAGGGTTGATGACCTTGGCTTGGCCAACAGACGGTCAACGAGGTCCAAGCTTGGGGCCCCGACCACGACTTGGGCGACGCCGAGGCACGCGACCTAGAGCGCCAGATGCCCTCGAAAGACGCAGATCCGCACGACTCGAGCTTGGTCGGCTCGCTTGTGCCGTGTCCCCTTGATTCCGGAACGGCGCTGTTCTGGCGGTTACCAAGACGGGATCGGGGTGAAGCAGCGCGGCGGCAGTCCAGAGCGGTTGCTACCAAATTTCAATGCGCATGAAGATCACCACCCGAATATCTCCCGTCCGCTATGAGCAGGAAGATATAAGGCTAAGGATGCACAATCTAAAAAACAGACATCGAGTTTCGAGCACTAGACATCGCCATTGTTGCTTTGAGCAGAACACACCAGATTTCGAGAATAGCAAAGATCACCGCCGAAGGCAACCGGAGTAGAGCTATTACCTTCACAGAGGGCTCAAACCAAGATAAACCCTCGCCTCACGCCGTTGTCACCTAGTCTCGACCTTCGCAAGACGTCAATCCTTTCCTCGTTGAGCCAAGCTCGCCGGGTCCCAAGTTCCACTAACCCCATTTCATTTCTGCGGTTGACGATTCCGATCGCCGATAAAGATGGCATGAAACAAATCACACACTCCAAGCTGTGTCGTTCGATCAAGCACCGTGATTGCCGCCACCGCCATGTTGGCGTATGGTCTTGGTTGATTTATTAGTCGAGTTCCATCAACATTATCATAAGAAGGGAGAAAAGCGCTACAAATGTTTATATTTTAAGTCTATCCCGATCGTATAAACCTGTTGCCTCAATGCATATAGGAAGTGTAGATATTCAATTACAAAATCTATAACTGGTTGTGCCTTATAAATATCGCTGTAGAAATATTGATGGAAATTTTGAACAACACCATAAATAATGGAGGTTCTCACTGGGGTGTGGGAAAAAAGGTCATCACAGACGGTTTTATTTGAAACCGCTCGTGATAAGTTCAGATCACGCAGACGGTTCACAGACGGTTATGATTTGAAACCGTATGTGATATTTAATTATCACAGATGGTTTAAAATGAGAACCGTCTGTGATAATTAAATCTCACGACGGTTTATTAATAGAACCGCTCAGGATATATATTTTCTCGCACGGTGGAAAACCGCTCGATGATCTCCTTCATCACGCATTTATTATACCGACGGTTCACAAAACCGCCTCGGCGACGCTATTTAACCGCCTGTGATGATGATTTCGAGTAGTGTCTCGTGATCCGACAAAAAATCCAGATCCGATCCGATCCGATATTATCCAAAAATATCCGATCCGATAAAATCCAGATCCGAAAATATCCAGACGGCCGGAAAATATCCGAACCATTTTCAACCCTAGACACAACCGCCTTAATTAATTTCGTGTTCTCGCAGACTCTTCAAAGGAAAAAATTAGAGAATGTCCGCCGACTCACACCCGTCATTAGGGTCAAAAATAGCTCGAATCGAACTCGAGTTTGATATTGAACTCGCGAGCTTCACCAAGCCGAGCTCGAATAGCTTGTAAGCCTGATAAATTTACAAATTATTTATTAAATATTACTATATATTAACTTTTATCGAACTTACTTATTAAGCCAAACTCGAGCTCAAGCATTTTTTTCATTGATGAAAAATTGTCTATATTAAATTATTTATTGTTACCGAGTTTACCCGAGCCGAAATCAAGCCTACTCGAGCTTGGGTCCAGACTCAGATCCTAACTCGAGTTCGGCTCAAGCCCGTTGGGAGCCCAAGGTAGCTTGCTCGAGTCTGGACGGCTGTTCACAGCCCTACTAGTCATCACCCTCTTGTTGGCCAAGAAGCTGCTTGTAGCTTAATTAAAGGTTATTTTTGTGCTAATATGTCATTAATGGTCAAGATTTTTAACGTTCCCGGCCCATTTCATGTTTCACACGGAATTTTTTTTAGAGGGGTTGTTTTCGTGCGTTAGAACATTACGTGACATGTTATAATTAAATATCATGGTCACCTTCAACTAAGTAGTTTTTCTAAGAAATAATATAAAATAGACGCATATATATATTCAACATATATCACACCACTAACCTATGCACATATATATACTATATATAGTAGCGGCAAAAATTCCAGGGCAATCAGGGGGGTCACGTGTCGCCCCCCGGCGAGGCCCCCCTGGAAAATCTGAAAATTGCGATTATGTCCTTTCGGAAAAATTAAAAATCGCGTTTAGGTCCTTTCGACCGTTTTTTCCGTAAATAGCCCCGAGAAATCTCGAAATTACGTCCAGGTCCCTACGCACGGTTTATAGCTGAATTAGAAATCGCGTTTAGGTCCTTTTGCCGATTTTTTTTGTAGATTTGACCCGAAAAAATTCGAAATGGCGTTTAGGTCCCGCGACGCAGTTTTCTAAAAAAGTACCGATTTTTTTCAAGGGCGTGGCATCGCATAAATACCAACCAGATTTTTTTTCTCATGCATGGCAATGCGCAAGAACCCAACCTAGTACTATATATAGTATCTAAGAAGAATTGCCGGCCTCCCAGGGGCCACGTGGTCGCCTTCTACGCGAGGCCCCCGAAAATCCAAATTGCGATTAGGTCCCCGAAAATCGCTTTAGGTCCTTTCGCCGCTTTTTTGTAAAATAGCCCCGAGAAATATCGGAATCACGCTCGTCCCTACACACGGTTTATAGCTGAATTGGAAATCGCGATAGGTCCTTTCGCCGATTTTTTTCGCATTAGGTCCTTTTTCGCCGCTTTTTAGTAAAATGGCCCCGAAAATATCGAAATTACGTCCGGTCCCTACACACGGTTTATAGCTGAATTGAAAATCGCAGATAGGTCCTTTTTTCACGATTTTTTTTGTAGACTGACCAAAAAATTCAAATGACGCCTAGGTCCCACAATGCAGCTTCCAAAAAAAACCAGATTTTTTCATGCGCAAGCATCGCGCTAACCCAACTAGATTTTTTTCGCGCCGCAACGCCGCAAGAACTCCAACCTAGTAACGTGTACTTGTGCATCCTCTGCGCACACTGGAAATTCTTCATGTTTTATATTTTGTACCTTACGTAATGTGTGTGATGCCACAATTACATTGGCGTACGCGCGTGTACTCTCCGCCTCTTGTGACACAGTAGTAATGCTGCTCGTGTGCAAGATCCAACACAACTTATAGTTTCTAGAGGACATGTTTGTTCATGAGGTGTCCCCCACGTACAATTTACGGTGGCACCGCTTTGTTTACAAAGGGGTTAATCAAGCGATGTTGTATGTATGTACAGATTTGGATTGGATGGTGGAAAAACAAATTACGTCAGCATATACACATGAATGTAAATTGAGTGTGAAATGCTACCAATTAGTATGCCACGCAATATTTCCTATAATTGGAACACAACAATTGTGCATGAAAGAATATGTATTATCGTACAAATAGTTCGAATTAACTCCCCCATGTCCGAATGGGGCATAAAATGAGTCAACAAGTTTATTAGGACTTGCTTATGACCTTGCATTTCCTTTTACCTAATAAGTGGGCAAGAAGATCTACGCGCGTATGTTTTTACTCTAGAAAAGGTATGATGGGAAAAAATGTAACAAAAATGCTTTCACATACGAGTGAAATGAACGTTTCCATCCAGCGTATATGGGTTATATAGTACTAAAGAACGCCTTAAGCTTGTCGCGGAAATCAACCGCGTGGGCAAGAAATACACATACACACAAATTAAAAGGCGAAGTGGACGGCACACCGCATCGAATTTGTACAATGAGAATCACAATTCATACTAGATATGGTAGCATGCTATTACACGCCGTGCTATGTGGACGTGAAAATAGAGGCGGAATGTTGGTATGGTAGTAAAAATGTATATAAGCGTTAAGACAAGTATACGCACAAGTGAAGCATTGATTGTGTGGAGAAGGTGATTACGGTGTCCATAGGGTGACAGGCGTGATTAGCTCGGTGATAATGGCAGCAGCGCTGAGGCCTCCGAGCCCAGGCGCTATTATATAGCAGATATATATAAACCAGGCTGAGTTGCGCGCGATGCCGCGCCAGTGAAAAAATCTGACCCAAATTTTTCTGTAAAAATACGTAATTCCAGTCTATTGTGTCGAAAGAAATGGCGCTCGTGCTGAATTTATGGAATTACGGGGTATTTTTTGCAAAATAACTGGCGAAAGGACTTGTTTATGATCTGTAGAAATATCTCTTTCGACGAGTTATTTGAAAAACATTAGAGACCGAGCTGGAAAACCGAGGTGGGAAAATAGTCTAGAGGAAAAATGACGGAAAACCGAGGTGGGAAAATAGTCTAGAGGAAAAATGGCGAAAAATTATCAGAGATGACAACCTTCTTTTGTCGAGCCTAACACTCTATGCGTTCACCGAGTAATAATATATGTTTAAAAAAATATCAGAGATCGAGATGGAAAATCGAGCCGGGGAAAGAGTCTAGAGACAGAACTGAACACATATTTCTAGTGACGAAAACATTTTTTCCGAGAAAAACGGAGAAAGGACCTAGACATAAGGAGTAAGGGCCTGTTTGTTACGTTTTTGGACCTGTTCGCTATCCTGAAAAATTAGAAAAGGGCTTGCTCGCGATTTGAATTTAACGGGAGATTTTTCCGTAAAACGGCAGACGAGGGACCCGAGCGCAATTTAGAAAAAAAATCTTCCCCTCACAAAAAACCACGGAGGACCTATTCGTAATCTACAGGGACCTATCTGTAATTTCAAGAAACGCAAGGGCTTTTTCGCGAAAATGGCTTGAGGGACACCTGGACGCCCTCTCCTTGCGGCTAGCCCAGGCGACATTATATGGAAACTAGGTAGATAAGCGCGCTACGCTGTGCCGGTTGAATTTCGATAGCATGCGCTCGAAAAAATAAAGTTTTAGGACTCGTACGCGAATATACGAAACTACAGGGTTCTTTCTGTAATACATGTTAGCAAAACCACCCATCGGTGGAAAATTGTTTGGAGGAAAAATGGCATAAAATTATTAGAGATGACAACCTTCTTTTGTCGAGCCTAATACTCTACGCGTTTACCTAGTAATAATACATGTTTAAAAAAATATCAGAGATCGAGATGGAAAATCGATTTGAGGAAAAAGTGTAGAGATAGAGCTGCACACATATATCTGATGATGAAAACATTTTTTTTTGGGAAAACGGAGATAAGCGCCAACGCCAAGGCCAAATTGAATTTCGATAGTATGCTACTCTAAAAGTAAAGTTTTAGACCCAGACGCTAATATACGATATACTAGGTTTTTTTTCGTAATACATGTTCACAAAACCACCCACCGTGGAAAATTGTCTAGAGGAAAAGGGCGAAATTATTAGAGATGACAACCTTCTTTTGTCGAGCCTAATACTCTACGCTGTTCACCTAGTAATAATACATGTTTAAAAATATCAGAGATCGAGATGGAAAATTGATTTGGGAAAAAGTGTAGAGATAGAGCTGCACACATATCTCTGATGATGAAAATATTTTTTCTAGGAAAAATGGAGAACCCAATCGTGAATACAAAAACTAACGTTTTTTTTGGAAAGGGGAAAATAAAGGCGAATGATCCGTACACGAATATACGAAACGATAGGGACCTTTTTGTAAAACCACCGATCGAAGGGACTGGATGTAATTTTGTATTTTCGCAAAACCACCTACCAGACAAAAATAGTCTAGAGGAAAAAGGGCGAAAAATTATTAGATATGACAACCTTCTTTTGCCGAGCCTAATACTCTACGTGTTCACCGAGTAATAATACATGTTCGCAAAATCACCAACCGGTGAAAAATAGTCTAGAGGAAAAAGGGCGAAAAATTATTAGAGACGACAACCTCCTTTTGTCGAGCCTAATACTCTACGCGTTCACCGAGTAATAACACATGTTTAAAAAAATATCAGAGATTGAGATGGAAAATCGAGTTGGGGAAAAAATTTAGAGATAGAGCTGCACACATATTTCTGGTGACGAAAACATTTTTTTCAGGAAAAATGGAGAACCTAATCGTGAATACAAAAACTACGGATTTTTTCTGGAAACGGGAAAAATATACGAAACGATAGGGTCTTCTTTTGCAAAACTACCGATCAAAAGGCCTGGATGTATTTTTTTATTTTCGCAGAACCACCCATCGATTAAAAATAGTCTAGAGGAAAAAGGGCGAAAAATTATTAAAGACGACAAAATTCTTTTGTCGAGCCTAACATTCTACGCGAGTAATAATATATGTTTACAAAAAACAGAGATCGAGATGGGAAATCGAGATGAGGAAAAAGTCTAAAGATAGAGCCGCACACATATCTCGGTGATTTAAAAAATTTTCCCGGAAAAACGGAGAAAGGACATAGACGTAAGGAATAAAGGCGTAATGACCCGTGACGCTGAATATACGAAATGGTAGAGCCCTTTTGCAAAACCACCAATCAAGGGCTCGGATGTATTTTTTATTTTCGCTAAACCACTCCTGCTAAAAACAATCTAGAAGAAAAAGGGTGAAAAATTATTAGAGACGACAAACTTCTTTTGTCGAGCCTAACACTCTACGCGAGTAATAATACATGTTAAAAAAAATCAGAGACCGAGATGGAGAATCGAGCTGAGGAAAAATTCTAGAGATAGAGCTGCACACATATCTCCGATTAAAAATAGTCTAGAGGAAAAATGGCGAAAAATTATTAGAGACGACAAACTTCTTTTGTCGAGCCTAACATTCTACGCGAGTAATAATATATGTTTAAAAAAAACAGAGATCGAGATGGGAAATCGAGCTGAGAAAAAGTCTAGAGATAGAGCTGCACACATATCTCTGGTGGCGAAAAAATTTTCCTCGGGAAAAACGGAGAAAGGACATAGACGAAGGAATAAAGGCAAAAGACCCGTACGCGAATATACGAAATGGTAGAGGCTTTTTTGCAAAACCATCGATCGAAGGGCCTGAATGTATTTTTTTATTTTCGCAGAACCACCCATCGATTAAAAATAGTCTAGAGGAAAAAGGGCGAAAAATTATTAGAGACGACAAACTTCTTTTGTCGAGCCTAACATTCTACGCGAGTAATAATATATGTTTAAAAAAAACAGAGATCGAGATGGGAAATCGAGCTGAGAAAAAAGTCTAGAGATAGAGCTGCAAACATATCTCTGGTGACGAAAAAATTTTCCCTGGGAAAAACGGAGAAAGGACATAGACGTAAGGAATAAAGGCGAATGACCCGTACGTGAATATACGAAATGGTAGAGCCCTTTTTGCAAAACCACCGATCGAAGGACCTGGATGTATTTTTTTATTTTCGCTAAACCACTCACCGGTTAAAACAGTCTAGAAGAAAAAGGGTGAAAAATTATTAGAGACGACAAACTTCTTTTGTCGAGCCTAACACTCTACGCGAGTAATAATACATGTTAAAAAAATCAGAGACCGAGATGGAGAATCGAGCTGAGGAAAAATTCTAGAGATAGAGCTGCACACATATCTCCGATTAAAAATATTCTAGAGGAATTATTAGAGACGACAAACTTCTTTTGTCGAGCCTAACATTCTACGCGAGTAATAATATATGTTTAAAAAAAGTAGAGATCGAGATGGGAAATCGAGCTGAGGAAAAAGTCTAGAGATAGAGCTGCACACATATCTCTGGTGGCGAAAAAATTTTCCCCGGGAAAAACGGAGAAAGGACATAGACGTAAGGAATAAAGGCAAATGACCCATACGTGAATATACGAAATGGTAGAGCCCTTTTTGCAAAACCATCGATCGAAGGGTCTGGATGTATTTTTTTATTTTCGCTAAACCACCCACCGGTTAAAAATAGTCTAGAAGAAAAAGGGTGAAAAATTATTAGAGACGACAAACTTCTTTTGTCGAGCCTAACACTCTACGCGAGTAATAATACATGTTTAAAAAAAATCAGAGACCGAGATGGAGAATCGAGCTGAGGAAAAAGTCTAGAGATAGAGCTGCACACTTATCTCTGGTGACGAAAACATTTTTCCCGGAAAATGGAGAAAGGACCTAGACGTAAGGAGCAGGGACCTGTTTGTTACGTTTTTGGACCTATCCGCTATCCTGAAAAATTATAAAAGGGTTTCTTCGCGATTGAACTTAACGGGAGGGTTTTTCCGTAAAACGGTGCGCTAGGGACCTAAACGCGATGAAAAAAATTTTATCTTCCTCTCACAAAAAATCGTGAAGGACATATTCGTAATTTGCAAGAATCTATTCGTAATTCAAAGAAACGGAGGAGTTTTTTCGCAAAACACGTAAAGTGATAGGTGGATGGACTCTCTGGCCTGCAGTCCTACTGCTTGTAATATGGGTATAATATAATATGCGGCCAACAGTAGTTTCCACTCCCGATTTGATCGCTCGTACGGGAAGGGCAAAAAGCGCACGCCGCGCAGGCTCGCGGAAGCAAAAGTTGAGGTGGCAGCCTGGAAGGCACAAGCGAGTCACCGTAAAATCATGATCGTAACCTGGATTCTGATTATGTATTTATAAATTCGATCCTCTCTCGTCATGTGAAATGTGTCCAGGGGCGGTCCTGGGTGGGCCGGTGGGCGGTCGCCCGGGCCCCCAAAGTCAGGGGGTCCCAGATATGCAACTACTCTATAGGTTTTTGGCCCAGTCATGAGCAAATATGTGCTGAGTTGATCTGATGAAAGTAATTGCTAAGAAGAAATTCTAGAAGCTAAAAGGTCTTTTGAAGTTAAATATTTTTTGGGTTTTGGTTGATATGACGATCACTTCTTTGAAAACCAGATTCGAAGAACTCATGGTGTTTAAAGATATATTCAGATTTTTATTGAGTTCAAGCACCCTAAAGTCATTAAATGATAGTAAATTTGAAGAGTATTGCACTAAATTTGCAGACACTTTCTCTCATGATGATTCATCTGATGTTGAGGTACATGATCTTATTTCTAAATTAAAAATTATGAAATTCACTTTGTCAGATAGCGCATTGTCTGCTATGGAGATTTTCGAGCATGTCAGAGATGTGGATTGTTATTCTAATATCTCCATTGCTTATCGAATCTTATTTACCGCACTGTGGATTGTATCGGCTGAAAGAAACTTTTCAAAATTGAAATTGTTATGTGCCTGCCCCCAAAATAGATGATACTAGATGATACCTGTTTAGCAGAGTTTTGAATCTTTAATTCTATCTCAGATCTAAATATTGTAGATTAAAATAAAGTGAATTAAATTTTTATATTTAGTCTAAAATATAAACAAGATGATCCACCTAAATATTTTTAATATACCAACAGTTTCAGCTCTATAAATTTCTGAAGTTAGAAATACCCTAATGCATCAACTGTATAAGTTTTGATGTAGCTAAAGGTATAATAAACATCTTTTTATCCTACGTCATATCAGGAGCACGAAAATTTGTACTACACCACAGCAGAGTGAGCGAGTAGACAAGCATGCACGGCTCCTCGTAGCGCTGGAGCCGTATCACGGATCGCGGTGGGTCATGCTGCCTTCACGTCGACCAGCTCCTAGAGCGTCGTTCAGCTTAGAGTGTGGTAGAGAACATGCATTTATCGACTGCTGTATCTTCCAGGACGAGGAGCTTTAACGCACGGCGAAAGAAATCGCGCACCCTGCGGCCAGTTCAGGGACGCACGCATTCCCACACAGCCGGAAGCACGCGACCGCAAATACGCAGCGCTCCCAGGTGGGCGGCCACAAAAAAGGCCAGCCATCAGAGTCGGTTTCACGCTAATTTCCGCAAACCGACGGCGACGGCCAATGGCGACGGGTGGCCGGCCCCCCGCCGCGATTTTCCCAGGATGGGAAGTTTCTCCCGCGGTCGCCTTCTTTATTTGGCTGCATCGCTTCCATCTTTTAACCCTTTGTTGCCTAGCCTCACCGCTCCACCCACGCCCAGTCTCCCATCCCCATCCACCAGAAAACGCCAGCCTCCAAGCCAGGCTGCCAGGGTTCTTTCCGGCCCACCCGCGCCGGGCAAACAATACATACGCGAGCACCACGGGCACGGTGCGGGCGGACGGGTAGCAGGGACTAAAAAGGAAAACAGCCGAGGCCGCGGCCACCGCCTGCCTGGCTAGATCGCCCCGCCCCACTGCTTGTGCTGCCTCCTTCCCTGGCTTTGCCATTTTTGGTGACCGCCCTCCCCTCTCAGATCTATCTACTTCCGTCTCTCTTGATTTCTATCTGCAAAAAAAAAATGTTTATTTATTGTTTTCTGCGTGTATCTGGTTGTTGTTTGTGATTGGTTTGGTTGCGTGGCCCCGTACCTGCAGTTGGTAAGGGGAGCGCTTGAGGATTGGTGTTGGATTCCCTTGTTGGCGGAGAGTAGAGGAGACTTGGGAGAGGAAATCGATCGGCCAGGATGGTGCGGGGGAAGACGGTGATGAAGCGGATAGAGAACGCGACGAGCCGGCAGGTGACCTTCTCCAAGCGCCGGAACGGGCTGCTCAAGAAGGCGTTCGAGCTCTCGGTGCTCTGCGACGCCGAGGTCGCGCTCATCGTCTTCTCCCCGCGCGGCAAGCCCTACGAGTTCGCCAGCGCCAGCAGGTACTCCACTGTTTGCCCTCCTCCTCCCTAACCTCACCTCAACAGGTTCCCATCAAATCTGAAATCTCGTTTCGCTGTTGTTGCTGCTGCGGTTTGAAATTTTTGAGGGGGAGTTTGGTTTGGTTGATTTGGGTTTTGAGACTCACGTTTTTCTGGTTGGCTGAATCTGCGTGGGTATTTCGGATTTTCGGGGCAGGCGACGACGCCCGCAGGAGTGTAATGCTGTGGTTGCTAAACTTGCTATTCCTGGAAGCCGGGAACTCCTGCACCACCTGCCCAGCTCATGGTCATAAGTCATAACACGAGCCCCTTTCTCTCTCTCTCCCTCGCTCCCCCTTAGCCTTTTGCTCCTCTTTGCTCTTTCGTTCCCTTCCACAGATCTTCGCTAGTCCCACGGAGGCCTCGATGTACTATCTTGCTTTCTTCTCTCTCGCCTCTGATCTCCCGCTACAACGAGGCAGGAGATGATGTCAATTTGGAGAGCGTCTGAAAAAAACCCAAGGACGCAGCTGGTACATGGAGGTAGCCCAACACGCACAAAACCGGAATTAATGGGTATCCAGTGGGCGCGAGTGAGTGGAAAAGGAGGCAGACGTGACCAGTAATTGCGGGGAATGATGCGACTACAAATGGAGAAACAAGCTCATGTGACGTCCGGTAAGTGAGCTGGTTCCCTACTCCCGATCCCAAGCTAGCACTTTTTTTTTTTTTGGATTGGTAGTATACTACCGATTGACCTGCTTTTCTTGCGCCCTCCAATCGCGTCAGTTCCGTTCGAGGTATGGCTTGTTTATTTCAGTCATTCTGCTGTGACGTTGGGTACAGTAGCATACGTTGGATTCTTGCTTGCTTGGGGTTCGGACTTCTTGGTTGTCTGGGACTTTGGGTATCATTTCGGAATTCGGAGTACAGAAATATACATGCGATATTGTAGTTTCGGCGAGATTTCTACTTTTCATTTGACGGCAAATAATTTGATCTGAAATTCTGAATATCTTGAGCTTTCTGTGAGTTTCGGTTTAATTATTAGCAGGAAGGCTATGTTTCTCCTGTAGGGGTGTTGTATCTTAATCCTCATCTCTTGATTAGGTCGGTTTAATATGTACGATTAAGTACTTAGTTTGATAGACTAATCAACTTCTAAAACATCTGTATGAAATCCATATTAGTCTGTTTGGGTATTTATGAGCAGATGATGTCTCTATTTGGGCACGAACACTATATGATCAAAAAAAATTATGCCGTATTTGGTAGATGTTCCATCTTATAATCATCAAGTTTATGCTGAAATTATTAAGCATGTCGATTTTTCCAACCAAGTATGTTGCCATGTCAGAATAATTATCCATATTGTGCACGATTTAATTTGTGTTTAAATATATCATTCAGATTGGTTCATATTTGCGCCCACTGGTTTATGTGATAATATCATAGCATCCTTTTTTAGAATTTTAAAAACTACACGGTGCACCCTCTTTTCTTCCGTCCAAGATTCTATGGTATTGAAATATGGAGTGATCGAACAGTTTACTCCCTTTATTAGTTTTGTCCGACAAACAATATTGTACGCATTTCTGAGTACGTCAGTTTTGAATGAGCTACAGTAAAACTGATTCAAGCAGGTCAGTGTTTCAAAAGATAAACTATGGTTTTGTTTTGTTTTGTTTTTGAACAAGTGCTAATCAATTAGAAAGTTAGAGAGAACATCATGCATTATGTGTGTTTGTTTAGAACCTGGAGAGAACTCGCAAATAGTTCCCTTTATCTAGAAGACAAAGAAGAAGAACATGTACACAAGAAGATGGCGATGTTGTAACGTCTATTTTCTGCCTTCTGTTTTTGCACCTTCTTATTCAACACTATAAGTTGGAATATAAATAGACTAACAATTAAAACACTAGATTAACAGAGCAACAATCTGCTCTCGTGGCACGAACGCCACGAATGCTTCAACAGAAGCTATCCTAGCAACTTCTAATCACCTAACCGAACACTAATTCAACCAACAAACTACATGCATGCACTGACCCAAACCAATTCCCTGCATGCAACTCAACCACAACATGCACACGCTACGTGCAAACTTCAAGCCAAAATTAATTTCCAACATTCTCCTCCCACTCTTGACATACCTGTTCTTATTGGTTGAAGCGATTGGTCTCAATTATGACTTGCTTAACTCATACTATACATAGGACGGTGAACATAGATCTCCTCAACGTCCTAGACTTATCTCTGACAAATTTGAATTAAAGACAGTGAACACATCTCTTCAACATCTTGGGCTCATCTCCTAAGATCTCGACATAAGACGACGAACACATCTCCTCAACATTCCAAACACATCTACCGTGGACTCAACTCACACGACACTGGCACAAAGCACTGCAACTACCTAGTGCCAATGCAACATTCTTATCTTGGCAACGCGCCACTCATTTCTGCACACACCATCATACGCTGTCGCATCACCTAAGCACCCTGTCATTTGCTTGCTGCTTCCCATGCAGCCACACCTGATGCGCCATTGGATCCCGCATTCACGCACTGTCGTGCCCGTGGCCAGATGCACGGCCGTCAACTCCACTCGACACTTCAAAGCTTTGTTGCTGCGCCACCGAGCCCGCCTTCGGAACGCGACTTCATCCGATCTACCACTATACGTTGCACAACCCTGCTCTAATACCAATTATTGGCCTAGACCCCAAAGAGAATTCACGTATAATTTTAGGTTTTTGGGTGAATTGATTGGTGTATACAACTCAATATGATATCAGAATTCAAAGGTCTTAAATTCAAAGCTGGGTTGGCACAATTTTTTTAAAAAATAATTGCAATCCACTTCCATTCCACCTCTTAGTCTCAAAGGAACCTACAAGTGAGGGAAGTGTTAAAGTATATGTGAATTGTCTATCATTCTTCAATAGCTTAAGCTTTTGAGTGAACTGGTTGGTATATGCAACTCAATAATGTGTAGAGATCTTTGCAAGCCAAATAAATACTTTTTCAGTTCAGTTCTCATTCTTTTAGTAATTTTTGTTGTTCTAAAAATCTGAAAAACAAGTTTTTCAAACAACTCAGTGGTAGACATGAACTAGAAAAGACAAATGACAAAGTATTTGAGATTTCAAGTTGTAGAGCATTAGAGCCTGTCAGTTGTTTAATTACCTCACCAATAGTAACTTTTGGATTGTGCTAGCTGCCTTATACTTAGCTTTAATCTGAATTAAATTCGACGTTTCAGAAGAAGCCTATATCTTGTAGGTCCATTGATGTGTCCAAATATATGGTATCGAAAATGGAGTTCTGCCTAATTTTTTTCTAGAATCAAGCATGTGATAATGATCATCCTTTTGACTCTCAGGAATAATTATCGAACTGTACTTTTAAAACACCAGTCTAGGGAATACCTGAAGTTCGTTCCATGAGGTAAAGCGTTAATGCTCGCTCCATAATTTCCACATCACATGTTTGCCAACAGGTTAATGCTCCAAACAGCTCCAGAATAGCCACATATTTAAGGAAAACGTCCATACTACTGCATCTTTTTTTGTAAGAATTCAAATGCCCTCCTTAAAAAATGCCAAAATCGAAAGTTTTACTTTATTGTTCATACTATACAATACAAGATACAAGAAGTTCTATCGTGTAATATTTTCTGGTTAATGTACAGATATATAGTTTAGTGCCAAATCTGAGTAGCGCGCGTTGCTTGACTCTTCTCTATAAAATTTTAAATTGTTCATACTATACAATATACAAGATACAAGAAGTTCTATCGTGTAATATTTTCTTGTTAATGTACAGATATATATTTTAGTGCCAAATCTGAGTAGCGTTGTTTGACTCTTCTCTATAAAATTCTTATTTACATGATAAACATTCTAGCATTAAGGCATACATGACATTGACGGTCTGACGCACAAGTGCTGGTATTAACTGCCCATTTGGTAACTTAATTCTTCCTGTTTTCCGAAGCAAGTTTTAACTAGGAAACTTTCTCTGATCTGTATGTTGAAATCACTCCAATCAACATTGAATCTGTGTTCTGATAATAATACCATATACGTGCATGTATACCTCTCTGGGAAAATCACGTATGATAAAGGACGAAGGAGCGTGCCAAATATTTGCACCATAGGGATTGTAAGTGCTTTATTTGTTTGTTCGATTTCGGGTGATAAATTATCTATCTTGATGTAATTCTTCCTTCAATTCTTCAATACACAACTGTACAAGTGTGGAGTTCATGGCTCCTACTCTACATCATATTAATTGTATATCCAACCAAAAAACACAGCACAAACACATAACATAGAAAAATAAATGAGAAATGAATAAATAGAGGCAATTCCTGCAAAGTCACAACAAATGGAATTTTAATACCACAATCCATTTTGGCCTGACAAGGCCTAGCAATGCATATATTTAGTCCCATATTAGGAGTAGGATGAGAAAGTGGTGTGTGCTGTCTCATTAATTCAAATCAACACTGTTTTTCATGAATTGAAGAGGAAAGTTTAAGTAGATACCGTGTATTGAGTCTTAGGGCGTTATAGGGATATTGGGTTTTTGTGCACTTGACGCGCGCAGTGCAGGGATTGTATTGGCATCTTTCAATAAGATGCGGTCTAATTGCAACGGGAAGAAGAGGTTTGCAAAAGGGAAGAGGGGGGGTTGTTAGGGATAGAGCTCGAGCTGGAAGAGATATTCTTGAAGAAAAATTAGCATTAGTTTTAATGTATGTTCTTATGTGCCCATCAAGAAAACTTTAGACAAAATTGGCATATACAAAAATGTGCTTTGCTTATTTCTCATGTGAGAGGCATCCATTACGTAGTACCGATAAATCTAGGGAATGCTTGATCACTCCATTTTGACGAACTAATCCACAAAAAATCTAGCCAAATGGACTAAAATGGTTTTGATTCGACCTCGTCTTCTAAAATAAGCTTTACAGTGTTATCCTCATGGGCTCATAAATATATAGCTCAATCCAGACATACATTTCATGCGCAGATGTCATTCCTGAGTTTGTATGACATCAAACCTATAGCTTGTATCCCATGCAAAAGCAAACGCTCCATGACAAGCTTGCAAAGGTGTTCAAGAACGTACCCACTTCTTAAGAGCGAAAATGGTGATTGTTGTGATCGAGAAGCAAATTTTTAATAATTAGAGGGGGAACAACATATTAGATTGCTTTAGGTCTATGATATTACCACCAATATACATGCAGTAGCTAGAAATAAAGGTGCATTATCCAAATAATGAAATAAGAGGAGTGCTTGTACTCTTGCTGCATTGTACGTAGAGGCCACATGTGAACATGTGATGCCAACTTTGCACATAACATTCATGTAATACAGATTTTATCTATTTTATAACAAGCCCAAAGGAAATTACAAACCACTTGGTTTCTCGTGGTAGCTTCTTGCATTCATAATTACAGTTTTGTAATTGAAAGCTGGTTGTTTTTATTTTCTACGTACAATAGCCTCTTCCATCAAATTTGAACATTAAAATCCTGAAGTACATGGACCTTTGACAAATGAAGTCCTACTACTGGTGAGTTATCTCTTCTTTTGTTGGGCAGAATTAACTTAACATGAACTAAATGAACATTTATATATACACGGCTAAAAGTTGTTTTTGTAGGTTTCACATGTAAAAGCTACTCTACAACATTATATCATTGATTGCCTAAATGGGCCACGAAACCTTTTACGTAGCGGCCAAAGCTGACCTTATGGAATGGGCTTATAAGCTTCTAGGAATTTATAAGAGGGATTTTTCAAAGAAGCTTCGACCTATCTTGGTCACATGCAACAACACAGACGGTGGCATCACAACTACAAAAAACCTCTTTTAATTTTTACTGGTCTATCACTATCGGTTCGGTTAGAATCGGCAATGATAACACTTTTACTATCGGTTCATAAGCTCAATCGGTAATGATAATGGAGGAAGTATCACTGTTGGTTTGAAATCGAACCGGCAGTGATAATATTTTTTGAAAAAATCATAAATTTTGCATACGGAGTCGGATGGACATAAAATTTATATGAAAATCGTAGCTCTCAATGAGATATACAACTTTGTAGTTGACAACTTTTTTATTTGAAGTTATTTAGACGTCCATTATAATCGTTGAAACTAAACGATTCAAATAAAGTTGTCAACATCAAAGTTGTAGATCTCATCAAGTTACAATTTCATATAAATTTGTCTCCATCGACTCGTATATAAAAGTCTTGATTTTTTAAAAATATTATCACTGCTTGTTCGGAATCCGAATCATCGGTGAGACTATCACTGTCGGCTCTCAACAAGAACCAGCAGTAATAATAGTATCACGCCGGTTCGGAATCGAACCGGTAGTGATAATATTTTTTGAAAAAATCATAACTTTTGCATACGGAGTTGGATTGAGACAAAATTTATATGAAAATTGTAGCTCTCGATGAGATCTACAACTCTGTAGTTGACAATTTTTTTATTTGAAGTCATTTAGAAGTCAAAATAATCGTTGACAACTTTCGGATAAAATTGTTCAACGATTATTTTGACTTCTAAATGACTTCAAATAAAAAAGTTGTCAACTACAGAGTTGTAGATCTCATCGAGAGCTACAATTTTTATATAAATTTTGTCTCCATCCGACTCCGTATGTAAAAGTTATGATTTTTTAAAAATATTATCACTATCTGTTTGGAATCCGAACCATCGGTGACTCTATTATCACTGTCGATTTTCAACAAGAACCGACAGTAATAATAGTATCACTGCCGGTTCGGAATCGAACCGGCAGTGATAATATTTTTTGAAAAACCCATAACTTTTGCATACAAAGTCGGATGGAGACAAAATTTATATGAAAATTGTAGCTCTCGATGAGATTTACAACTTTGTAGTTGACAACTTTCTTATTTGAAGTCATTTAGACGTCTAAATAATCGTTGAAACTTTTGGATACGAAGGGATAAAAGGAATATATATCTTATAGTAGTTGAGAAGTATGTGTTATGTGAGATGGTAAAGGGTGTTTATGCGAAATTGCAGGTCAGAGGTTCGAATCCTAGCAACCGCACGCATGCGTATTTCGCGCGAAAATCGTGTGACTTGTGACTTGCAACGCGCGACCGTGCGTAGTAGTAAAGACAGGTTGGTCCAGGTGCAAATAAATGACTATCACTGCCAGTTCTAGAACCGGCAGTGATAGTCTGACTATCACTACCGATTACACACTACCGGTTCCAATATCCGGCAGTGATGCCAGTTTGGAACCGGAAGTGATGTGGTGTTTTGTAGTTGTGATTGCAAAAAGATTTCATTTTTTCTATAAGTTGATGAAGTAAATTTCGAAAAATTATTAAAAATAATTTAAAAAATGGATTGGGATATGTGTCTTTTGATACTTTTGGAGAGGATAGCAATGGGATCAAGGCTTAGGCCTTTCACCAGGCCTAAATATAGGCTACACAGGGCAATGGTAGCAAAGAAGGCGGAACACATGCCTATCATATGAGTCCTCCCCATCGCCAAGTATAGCCCAAATGGCCAATGCAAGGTTCTCTTCTATATAACAACTCTTTTTTTTTTCCTAAGTTTTTTTTAATTAGAAAAAAAACCGGCTTGCAACATTGCAAAAAAAGTTAAAATCCAATCATGGAATTGATAGAAGGGATATGATTTATATATCACAGAGCGCGCGCTCACGTGCACACTAATATTTTGCTAAATGCCAAGTTTTATGCAAATGTTTTGGAGGAATATCCACCTTTTTGACTTGGATTCTTATTATTACTTCCCAATAGAAACTTTTCTAATATGTTCAAAGATAGAATCTAAGGACTTATTGTGGTCAAGAACTATCGCTTAACTGTAAAATGCATGTTTGTTCCATTAGAGAAAATTACACCTGCAAGTTCTGTAAACTTGAAAAAAGTTGGCATGCCCCTTAAATAAGTTCACCCATTTAAGTTGTGGCAACTTTGACCTAGGTAAAAATACATATGCGGCAGCGAAATGGTGGTGCAAAATCAGTGCAAATAATTAGATGCATGGTTTAGGTGGCAATTTGGGGGTATTTTGACTTTTATGTGTTGTCAAGGCAGTTCAAAACTTGGATGGATAATGATACACAATACGCTGTCACCAAGGATAAAAATATCGGTGAACCAGCCATACCGGCCGGCCCAAATCGGTAAAAAAAATATCAAAGTTTTAAGTTTTAAATTTATAATTTGAATAGGTGAATAGCAATCTCGGGTGTTAACAAGCCTGAAAAATGGTCAATTTCAAATTTTGAGTTTAAGCTTGATAATTGAAACTGTCCGGTAGAAAACCTATTACTGGTGGTAACCGGTACCGGCCCGGGTCCTGTATTTTTTTCGTAATCTGTTTCTGAATCCTTGATCGTCCCATGATAATGGAAGTGAACTTATATATTGATACCTTTATTCCACAACCTATCAACTCTTTTAGATTAGTAAAAAAATGCTAAGGTGACCTAAATGGTACAAATTTGCATTTAAAGGCTTGCCAAGCTAAATTGAACTGTAGGATCCAGCAGAGCGGCACTTTTCTACAAGTTTAGGAATCTCTAGTGTAATTTCTTTTTCAAAAGGAATATATCCCTCAAAAGAAACATGGGATGAAGATGTCAAACATTAGTTTTTAAAATAAAAGTCTTTTGTGAACAATTTTCTGTGTATTTTCCCCAAAAAAATTAAAGTTTGATTTTGTTGTTCAATTTGTTTGTTAGCATCCAAATTTCTGGAACATTAATCATAAGGTACTAACCTTGTAAGTTTTATAAATAAGAAAGCATATTAAACTCAAAATCTGACAAAAAAATAATATTGAAATATTATACTGAGCGGGTGATAAGTACTCCCTCCGATTCTTAAAAACTTGTCGGTTTGGGTTATGTGTAGTCAAACTTTTAAAATTTTAGGTATGTATATCTTTTTAGATATTTAGATTGGATGCATGAAAATCATATATGCAGATTCATCTCAAAATGTACTTTCATAATATATTAATATTATAATTTTGTTGAATTTTTTAAATACATTACAAGAGAAATTAGCGGTTAAAGTTAAATTTTGGGGACCTTGTTGATGTCCAAAACGTAACTATTTGTGACCGGAAGAAATAGTCTTTTATTGCTACATGTGATCAAATAGTACTACCAAATAACTGCCTCAGTTAACTCCTTGATGGTCACTTGTAAAAGTAGCTACAAATTAATAATATTATTAAAATATTCTCTAACATAATCATTTCATGCTACCTAACTAGATATTTCAAAATTATTATTGGAAAAGTTTTAAGTAGTCAAAGCCAACAAAGACAATCATTCATGAACAGAGGGAGTATCTTATCTTTTAAGCTTTGTTTGGAAAGACCATTTCCGGCCAAGATCCCTGTAGGGATCGCGGTCGGGAATGGGCTTTCCAAAAAAGGCCTTAATGTGGTGAAACAACACCCATTTTTGTATAAAATACCAAAATAAGAATCTCATATGCATACAGTATTAGTCCCATGATCAGTGGCTAGTACACACATCTACAACAATTGGAACAACAACCATACATCATAATATTAGAGCGGAAACTATTTATACATGGTATTTTACAATTCAGAGTATATATATAGCAGCAGAAGAAGCAAAGTCTTATAGTGTACCCATCCAACCCTTAGGTAGTTGATAAGGTATAAATTCTTAGAAAGAACGTTTTATTGAAATACTCGCAACCTGCGATAAAAAGTATTCTTTAGAGCTTCGTTTTCTTATTCACCTAAAACAATATAATAAATAAGGTTGAGTACTTTCGTACTCAGTAAGATTTAAGGTGGAATTTGCAACATGCAGTAATGCAAGCCATATCAAAGGAAACTTCTACGGTTAATTTGTATAAAGCAACATTTAATTGGTAAATCCAGTTGTAAATTTAGAAACAGAATTTGTAAAGGCAAGTTTAACTGATATAAAAGTAATAGATAGAGTATAACTAATAACTCACAACCCTCCATGACGTGAGCGTCAAGATGTCCAATTTTCTGCCAACCCGTGGCATAACAACAATCTTTGCCAAAACAAGGCACATCGGGTGAAAAGCATCCCATTTTGAAAATAGAAAAACATCTAACTATATAATAATGTTACCAAGTACCCATGACCACGAGTATGGCTAATCAATTAGATTTACACTCTGTACAAGTGTACAGCTTTACCCACAAGAAATGATCGGCTCTTTGTGCAAGCTATTATCACACTTTCTTTGGTGTGCCGTAGAGTGATCATAACATAACCATTACATTACATAGACCTGACTTTGCACCAGCCCGGTGAAGTTATGCCCTCGCTATAGTGGCAGAAACATATATATAACATGGTATCATCTTCACAAAAACAGTCGGGCTCCATTTCTTCCCAAAGCAAGATGTACACCATTATATCAGCATCATTTATCAAGCAAATCTAACCAAAATGCTTGTACTACTCTAGCTTACCAATGTGCAAAGCCAGTTCTAGGTAACTTAATAGGTTAAGACTATCCCATACCAGTACTTATGGTTGTACGAGTTTCTTGGCTGGTAAGCAATCTATAGCTCAGTCTTTAATCCAACACGAGCAATAATCTCCCTCTACACTACGTGCAAATTCATCTGCACAATCGGCTATTTCCAATAATTGCCCACATCAAAATCATAGTTTTATTTTGAGTTTTTAACCAAAATACCAACAATCTACATCATGTCATATTCAACCTTTTTAAATTCTCAAGAGACAATTTAATTCAATTGTCCTAATTTTTACTACTAAAGCTTGTCTAAGCATAGACAATACATAAGCACACATACCCAAGTCGACATCATGTATTGTCTAACTCTATTCTAGGTTATCAATGTGCATATTTATCAAGGAAATTTCATGAGTTAATAAGTATATCTACCAGTACCACAAAATAGCGAGTTTTTGGAAAATAAACGCACACATAAATTGATTTGGGTAAAACAAAATGAAAATTAAAACACTAAGATCAATATGATCAAAGGGAGTGCTTGCCATGCTTATTTATCATTTATGACGAAATCGTGGTCGTAGCTGACGATATCAACAACAAAGTCAATGACGCTGGGTTCTACACGTCGTTTAACTAAAATATAACAAATAACAAACTTTAATAAGGGCAAAAGGAAGATAGACAGAAAACCAAATAAAGACTTACTATTGAAAACAAATGTGATTTAAGGTTTAATATTTAAATTGTATGTACTCATGTTTTGGTTGATTATGTATGTGTGTGTATATATATACATGTTACTAGCAGCTTTAGGTTAAATGATTATTCTGATACTTCTATAGATTATCTATTTTTGTCTCATGAATTCACGAGGTTAAAATTATGTATTCTTATATTTATAATTTTGAATTGAAGAGGCAAAAATTATTTGGATTAGCAGAATTAAGATATTAATTATTATGTAGTAGGTTATATATGAATAGTACCTTATGCATAGTACTTAATCCTTAATTCACTTTGCTTAAGAATTAGTTACGTGTATGATAGGTCTGATAGGTTTTAGACCACTAGTATTATTTTCATGTTACAAAATATTGTTTTGAATTGATGTCCATAACCCCCTTAGGAGAAACTCACATGCATCAATTGAAGGAGAAACTCACATGTTATTACCATAAAACCTACATAACATCAATTCTTGTAACTCTTTATTTAGTTCAAATCTCTCATGTTACCAATAAATAGAGGGTTGTATACAAGAAAGAATAGAACAAGAAAGAAAGAAAGAATTCTCTTTCACTTCTATGTTGTTCATACTTTGAGCAATCCACTATATTGTTCATACTTTGAGTAATCTATTAGTTATTTTATATCACGTTATCAGCACGATCACCTCTAAAAGGCTATCATAAATTTCACGTACTAAAAATACTTTGATCGTTGTTTTCTAAGGTAAAGTGTTTTTCCAATCCTTATTCTATCTTGTTTAATTTACACACTATAATTCATAGTTTGCATTTCTATGTATTGTAGTTTACTATATCGAATCTTGCAAAACTTGAATTCATGGCTTTGGATATTACGGGCCAAAATTATTTGTCTTGGGTGCTTGATGCCGAAATCCATCTAGATACAAATAGCCTCGGCGAAACAATCAAGGAGGGAAATAAGGCGTCTAACCAAGAAAAGGCTAAAGCCATGATTTTTATTCACCATCACCTCCATGAAGGGTTAAAAGCTGAATACTTCACGATGAAAGATCCCCTTGGTCTTTGGAACAAATTAAAAGAAAGGTATGACCATCAGAAAACTATAATTCTTCCCAAAGCTCATTATGATTGGTTGCACCTGAGGTTGCAAGATTATAAAACCGTTTGTGAGTATAATTCAGCCATGTTCAAAATTACTTCACAACTTTTATTGTGTGGAGAAAAGGTTACGGATGAGGAAATGTTGGAGAAAACATACTCCACATTCCATACTTCAAATTTGCTCCTGCAGCAGCAATACCAAGAAAAAGTTTCAAGAAATATTTTAAACTTATTTCTTGTGTACTTGTGGCTGAACAAAATAATGAGCTTTTGATGAAAAACCATGAGGCTCGTCCAACTGGTTCAAGTCCATTTCTTGAAGCGAATGCAACAAGATATAATAATAACAACAGAGGATGTGGCCGAGAATGTGGTCGTAGATATGGACAAGGTTGTGGTAGAGGAAATTATAATGTTTCTTTCAAAAACACAAATGGTCCCTAGAAGAGGCAAGAAAAGGGAGATACAGGGAAAAATAAAAATTATAAACCTGAAAATATATGCTATCACTGTGGAGGCAAAAATCATTGGTCGCGTAACTGTCGTACGCCAAAGCAACTCATGGATCTCTATCAACAATTGCTTGAAAGGAAATAGAAAATGATAGAGACCAATTTTGCCAATAGTAATGAAGATAATGAATATTTTAGCAAAACTCAAGAAGAAGACAGCGACCAACATGATACAACTCATCTAGATGTCTCTGACTTTCTTATTTAAGAATAATTTTTTTCAAGTAGTTATTTGTACAAGAATAAATTTTATATGTTACATCTTTAATAATGCAAACATGTCATTTTTTTATTCAAGAATAAATATAATATATTATATATTGAATTATGGTTGTAATGTTTCATGTGTTAATAAATTTTATGTTATAATGATCATTTATCTTATTAAAATTTTCTTTTGAAGTGAATGGAAAAAATGTTGGTAAATGGTGGAGATATATGTGTTGTAGACAGTGCCACAACACATACTATTCTCACGAATAAAAGGTATTTTTATGATTTAACGATGCATAATGGAAGTATCAATACCATATCTAGGAGTGCAAATTTGATAAAGGGCTCTGGGAAGGCCATAATATTATTACCCGGTAGGACAAAAATAAGTGTGAAAGAAGCATTGTATTCCCCAAAGTTTCAAAGAGACTTATTGAGTTTTAAAGATATCCGCCAAAATAGATATCACATTGAGATAATTAATAAAGGAAATAGAGAATACCTTAACATTACAAATATGTCATCGGGTAGGAAAAATATATTGGAAAAATTACCATCATTATTATCTGGTTTGTACTATACAAAGATTGATAAAATTGAATCATATAGGGTGGTAGACCAGAAGTTTACCAATCATAACAAATTTATTGTTTGGCATGACCGGTTGGGGCATCCCGGATCAACAATGATGCGAAAAATTATAAATACTTCATGTGGATATACGTTGAAGAACCAGAAGATTCTTCAGTCCAATGATTTCTCATGTGTGGCATGCTCTCAAGGAAAATTGATTGTAAGACCATCACCAGCTAAAATTGGGGCTGAATCCCTTGATTTTCTAGAGCGCATACAAGGAGATATATGCGGACCTATTCATCCAGCAAGTGGTCCATTTAGATATTTTATGGTTTTGATTGACGCATCGACTAGATTGTCATATGTCTCTCTATTATCAACTCGCAACCTGGCGTTTGCGAGATTCTTAGCCCAATTAATAAAATTACGAGCACAATTTTCATATTATCCTATTAAATCGATACGTTTGGATAATGCTGGTGAATTTACCTCAAAAAAGTTTCAACGATTATTGCATGTCAATTGGAATAAATGTTGAGCATCCTGTAGCACATGTTCATACATAAAATGGTCTTACATAATCACTTATAAAACGGCTCCAATTAATTGCGAGACCGTTACTTATGAAATCAAAACTCCCAACATCAGCTTGGGGTCGTGCTATTTTGCATGCGGCATCATTAATTCGCATCGGGCCAACAAGTTATCATACTTCTCCATTATAGTTAGTATTTGGAAAAGAGCCAGACATATCATCTAAGAATTTTTGGTTGTGCAGTATATGTTCCAATTGCTCCACAAAAACGCACGAAGATGGGACCACAAAGAAGGTTGGGAATATATGTTGAGTATGAATCCCCTTCTATAATAAAATATCTTGAGCCATTAACGGGAGATGTATTTACAGCTAGATTCGCTGACTGTCATTTTGATGAATCAAATTTCCCAACATTAGGGGAAAAATGAAGCAGCTAAATAAAGAAATTGTTTGGAATGAATTATCATTATCTCATTTTGATCCTCGTACAAAACAATGCGAACATGAAGTTCAAAGGATAATTCATCTACAAAGTTTAGCAAATAATTTGCCTGATGCTTTTACAGATTTGAAACGAATGACAAAGTCACATATTCCAGTTGCTAATGCTCCTGAAAAGATCGATGTCCCAGAAGGACAACCAGCTTTTGCAAATGAGATCTTAAGTGATTAGGGGAGTGAATATGTTATATGCTCTTTTTTCCTTAACCATGGTTTTTTCCCACTGGGTTTTTCCTTGGTAAGGTTTTTAACAAGGCATATATATTCACAAATTAATGGACATCCAAGGGGGAGTGTTACAAAATATTGTTTTGAATGGATGCCCATAACCCCCTTAGGAGAAACTCATATGCATCAATTGAATGAGAAACTCCCATGCTATTACCATAAAACCTACATAACATCAATTCTTGTAACTCTTTATTTAGTTCAAACCTCTCATGTTACCTATAAATAGAGGGTTGTATGCATGAAAGAATATAACAAGAAAAAAAGAAAGAATTCTCTTTCACTTCTACATTGTTCATACTTTGAGTAATCCACTATATTGTTCATACTTTGAGTAATACATTAGTTATTTTATATCATTTCATGATTTTTGAGAAGGTTTTGATGATACAAATATCTTAGTTATTGATTTCTTATTTATTATTAAGTCCGTTTATTCATATTATGAATCTCAAAACTCATAATACTTAAGGTTATTTTGCTAGCAGGATTCAAATGAAAAGTATAATGAGAATATTTTTCCAGAGTATGGTAGTCCTTATCCTAAAAAGCATTTCTAGGCCAATTTTTATAATAATTGCATTTAGAAGAGATGTTTTATTCATCACTGAAATAGCTTAAATGGTATTAAAGTTTACGTTATAAAGAATCAAATTTCGTTTTAGGTTTGCGACTGCAGTTTACATGGTTGCTCAATTATTTTTCTGGCCTTAGTAGGGTACGACCCTAGAACCATTTTAAAATTGTTTTTTGCAAAATTTTGCTTTTAGCCGTGATAGTTTGGCATACGAAGGAAAAAGTCTTCGATGAACTGTAACACCCCACAAACTCCCAAGATAGAAATTCAACTCTTGGCGAAAAGCAAAGATCTTTTTGAGTAAAACTTGCCGTAGAAAAGATACGGCTCGAAGAACACACCCAATCCGATAAGTTTACGGAAAACCCAAAACCTTTAATTAAACTGCAAGGCGACAAAACTTTTCTCCAGAATAAATCCTTGAATCAAGAAAATGAAGACAAATCGGCCAAAAACCCGGGAAATCGATTTTGCGGTATTACACTCTTCCCCCCTTTAACAGAATTCGACCTCGAATTCTGAACACCACAAGAACACCAATAAGAACAACGGGAACCGACTGATGAAGCGAAAACACCCAAAAGAACAAAGTTGGGGTACCTCTCACGCACGAGACTCCAAAAGTCGAGTCACTTCTCTTTTCAACTTAAGAATTCACATCTCCCACACGAACACGCTATTGGAACCGGGCAGACAGCCAAATTCCCAAATTGTACCACAGATTATCAAACTCATGTTGCCACGATTATCGCAAGTCACAACACTCTATTAAGCATCCAACCAAATTTCATCAAATCACTGAATTCCATTCGATTGATCGGTGGGGTTCTACACTTGGATCCCCTACGAATCAAGAAAAACACGGATTCCCATCTCTCCTCATTGATTAACCTTTCTAACCAAAGAGCCACACACAGAATTCTTTATTCCAACAAGCTTCTAACCAATTCCGATTATATCATTATTTCTAACCAAGCAACATCGGAATCCTCTAGGAATCAAAACACAACTTTTACCTTTTCAACAGTTGCCCTTGGAAACAACGGGATCAAAAATCATTCTTTACTATTAAAATGATTAGCCCCACAGGGCACCAATCAAATTCCCTCATAGCACACATCGTACCTTCTTTCAACTTGTCTCATACAATAGGACAACCATGCAAGAAAAAGTTCACAACTGAACCATCCATTTCCAATGGACCCACATTGAGTCTAACCCATGAATCCGAGGGTTCCTACAAACTTAAGGAAATAAAACATTTAGTGACTGATTCCACCCAGCCTAATACAAAATAGTCACACACGACCAAGAGACAACAAAATCAATTGATCCTCCCATGAAGGATCTGGATCAAAACATGCCACGCCCTTCAATACTCTCCACTCTGAATCCAATTACGGTCAACACCTAATCCAATTTAGACCCTCCATTAAAACCAATTCATACTTGGTTCTCTTTCTACGACGGTCTTGCCCAAAGAACGAAATCAATGAGCATACTCTTAAATTAAACTCAAACAAGGAACCACAACTAAACATTTTCTTTTCTCACACTAGAAAGCAAAGAGAATCTCGATTCTCTTACAAAGCTAACCACTTTCCCCAACTTGAAATCAATGCAATAAAATGCACAACTAGGAAAAACTCAACTGAGAAGAGGAACTTCACACGATCTTTCTTCAAAAACAGATACAAAATCGAAGAGGACTCCATTCTCTTAACAACATAAACCAATTCCCTCACCTTGAGCCCTAAGGTGGAAAGCTTCACATCAAAGAATCACTCGATTAAAAAGCAACACAACACACTAATCCCAAAACCAACATTTCGGGAATAGCAAAACGATACTGAAATCCGACACTTTCCATTACATCTATTTATTTCCTTTAAATGGCAAGTCCAAAGACTATCATCACACTAATCCATAAGTATGCATTCTTTCTTCCTCATAATCTTTCATCCACTAACTCCACCACTTGGCGAAACACAACTCATATGGCAATTCAATTGCACACCACACAAAATGCCTTAAACAAAAGGCAACCTTCCAAATAATTACACCGATAACCCCATTTCCATAGTTTATTAAACCTAAATTCATCTTACATCCCATTATCTCTAAAATTCTTGCACCTTTAACAATAAAGGTTTCGATGTTCACACTTAGTGCCTTTGGGAAGCCCCAACAAGACATAGCAAGAACTCTATAACCACTCTTCCTTGAATCACTTTCTCCAATAATTATCCTTTCGACTAATTACATCCGCGTTCGAGAATGTTATCACCAACAATAAACAAATTTTCCCCATCACCTCATCAAAGGAAAAACAGGTTAAAATTTTATCCCAATTAACCTACCATCCAAAATTCCTACAAGTGGCGGCCAAAATCAGTGTGCCACCAGGAGGAGGCAGTGGCGGCCATGGTTGTCAAGCCGCGTCGATGAGAGATGGTCGGACGGGTGTGATCGGTTCCGAAATTAGTATCTACAGGTCCTAAGCATTCCATTTTACCTACTAATGGCTGAAGAAATTGATTGGGTTGACTTGCCACCGAGCACCGTGGTAGGGAAAGAAGGTTCATCGGTGTGGCTAAGTTCCAAATGAAGGACCTTCAATCTTTTTAAGGGCTTTGATCCTTGTGGGTTACTGAAGCTAAGGTTCAAAACAATATTGGATATGGTTTAGTGGCTCGTCTCAATTTTTGCATTATCGAGCTTTGAAACTTCCTGGCAATGGCGGTTAGAGAATGAAATTGAGGTTTCTCGGCTAGTAAGGAGTAGGAGGAAGATGATGGGAAATGGTGTGCGGTTCTTTGTGGACTAGGAGGAGGTATTTATAGCTAGAGAAGATGCAGACGAGCATGCCCAAGTCGTGAACTCGGTGAGAAAACTCTCAGCATTGCATAAGAGGAAGGATGGGCGATGTAGCGCAAAACGCGGGCAAGGCGGCTGCGTGGCGCATAGAGGATAAGGTCGGAGCTCGATCGGCACAAAATGGGCAGGCTGACGCAAGCTACAGGGAAGGTATTCATGGCTTCGGGGCTTTGGTGGTCAGAGGATGACGACAGGGTCTTCAGTTGACAAACGGGCCCATACGGTGGTTCGGGTCCCATGTCCAGTGACTAATCGTGCAAAATGGGTTTTGACAGCGAGCTTGGTTGCATATGGTTCATTGAATCGGTTACTAGTTGTGTCAACAAATTTTTTAGAATTTTTCTAGATGATTTTTCGATAATGATCCTCCTACTATAAAAATTTCAAGTGAAAATAGGTTGTATAGAAATTACAAAAAATTCTAACACGGTATTGTACTTAGAATTCCATTTTCTATTTTTAATTTATTTGGGGGTTTATATCTTATAAAAAATTTCTAAAACTTTTTGTAAGAGTTCCTCAAATCATATAATCCTTCAGTAAAATTTTCAATTTGAAATCTTTTTTATTTAATTTATAAAATTATAACATTCTGATTCTTACATTTTCATTTTTCTATTTTTGAATTTTTAAATATACCAAACTTTGTTATTAATTTTAATATTTTTATAATTGATGTATTTATCTATCCAAAAGATAATATCAAATTTTTAGGTTGATATAACATTGGAATATTTTTATATAATTCTAACACTATTACTATTGTTAGTCAAGAATCATTAATTGGCCTTTCGTTTCATATTTATTTATTTTGATATGACCTTTAAAATTCATAATTGGGTATCTAGATTTTTCTTGAGTTTAAATAATTTTATTTATTTATTTATATTTTATTCTTTTTCTTTTCTCTATTACTTAAGATTATATTAAAAGGATTTCATCATTAGAGCAAAAATAAGAAAATCCAAGAAAAGTGAAGAAAATTAATAAAAATTCAGAAAAAGCATCAATAAATATAATTAAATGTTGAAATTCAATTTCTCATTGTATTTTCAGTTTGTATTGTAGAGAATTTCAAATTTATGAAAAAAGAAAATAATTTTCTTGAGTTTTATATTAAATATTTTCAAGGAAATAAGGAAAAATGATTATTCAAAATTTTATTTAATTTCATTTTCAAATTTAAAATTGTCATTTTTTTATTCTTAAAATTTGTGGGATGTTACGTGTGGATTTTATGCACATACGTTCAGTTACACCTATTTTGGCTTGCACAAAGCATAGCTCAACAAAATTCCCCCAAAATTCATGGATGTAGGTCTTGTTGGTAGTGCACAAAGATGATCATAAGCACGATGTGAAAAAAAAACCCTACTCAAATGCAAAAAAATTTCCTTTTTATGCCCTATGTCCAATATTTTTTTAATAATTTTTTGAAGTGCCCAAGTGCACATTTCTATAAAATATGTGTATATACTACTATGTGTAGATTTGAATATAGCATTATCCATCTGAAATATGAAAAGCTAAATATCTAAGAAATTTTTAGTAGCAACATGAGTCTAAAGATGAAGTACGGATTTAGAACCAGTTAACATATCATATATTTACAAGGAGAGAATATAGAGCAGAACAATATCAACTAGCTAGAGCCGCACACTACACTACACCGGGTGAATTTCGACAAAGCACTCAGATAGCAAAACCAACCTCAACGGTGGATGTCGCTTTTCCTTTGGTGAAACACTAAAAAATCAAGGAAAATCGAAATAATACTAATTTTAGAGTGTGCAGGGGTCGTTTCGTATAAATAGAGAATGAGAACAATATTTCAGGGAACCACGTGTCTTTGTTCGCAAAAAATGGCGACCAAGGATCCTTTGCAAATTCTCTGAAACTGGTGGGCTTTCTCACAAAAATATCGACCATGGATCCTTTGCAAATTTGGCTCAACTATAGGGGCTTTTTTTGCAAAATATCTAGCAGGAGTTTTCTGCAAAAAATGTGATGTGGCGTTGGCCAGAGCACGCCAATTCCATGTGGCATAAGTAGTAGTACTAGCTAGAGCCGCACACTACGTTGCACTTGGTGAATTTTGGTAGAGTACTCAGCTGTTAAAAACCAGCCTCCACGGTGGATGTTACTTTTCTTTTGGTGTGACCTTAAAAAATCGAAGGATAACTAAAATAATCATAACTCTAGAGTTTTTTAGAACCATAAGATTTTTTTTGCAAAAGAGTTGGGCTAGGGATTATTACCCGAAGGGCTTTTCTGCAAAACAGTCAGTACAAGGATTCTTTGTAGTATTTTTGAAACCCGAAGGGCTTTTCGGCAAAACAGACGAAGTGGGGGGTTTTTCGAAAAAAAAGAATTGCGTGGACGCGTGGGTGGAGTGCCGATTCGGCGATTCCATGCGGCTTAAGTAGTAGTATTTTAGCCCACTGATCCACTTTCTATGCTATTACTGCTTGGGTGAGTTTCTCAACATCATACGAGGGGCAATAGCTAGTGCATGCAAACCCATCTTTGTGTGCTAATTTCCTAGCTCCTCTCCTAAGCCATTGGATGAGTTTTTACTAATTTGACGCAAGGGAATGTAAGATGGGGTCCCTTAAAAATTATTTGTTGATCCGTGGATGTGATATTCACAAAACATCCATCCATGTGATCTTCACATCCCTCCCATTCCCAATCCGGTTCGTCCATGTGATATCCAACAGCTCAATTGAGTTATAACATATTAGCACCCAAAGATGGGTTTACACTACTTAACCGTTATGCAATTATCCACTGTTACTTAGAACGGACATAATTGTACTACTAGCACCAACATTCATTCTTATGCTCTTAAATCTCTGCCCCTTGTAGTTTTTTAATTCCTACGGCTTGAAACCTCAACATAAAAGTGCCAAACTTCAATGCTAGCTGCCATAATTTTAAATAGTATTTTGTTTGGAATTGTCCTACTGCAAAAAAAGTATCGTATACAAATCTTGACTCTCCTCTTCCTCAAGTTGATAGTATAAAACCAAATTAACAATTAAAGATAATAATATATATTTTTTTAACAATGGTTCACAAGGTACCGAAGTCTATACTTTTTTAATAATGGTTCATGTCGGATCCAGAAATTAAGCTTGTGAACCCCGTATGTTTACTGTTCTAGTCTCATGATCAGTTGTTAACACACACACTCAATATTAACATACCACATTCTTACATAACAAGAAGTTAAATAATATTAGAGATAAGTAAGATAAGTCTTACATGACTAGTTTGACAATGAAGGGGCCGACCGGTCAAATAACATTACATCGCAAAAGAGCAAAGCAGAAATGATAGGAAGAGGCGATAGGATCCAGCAAGCATACCTAGCCTGCCCACAGGCAACCGATTGGGTGAGACCCTAGAAATCGATATCTTCGTCATCATAACCCACATTGTAAAAGTAATTGTGCATTGGGTCATCTTCCACATCTTCTAAATATATTCAACAAGCAATGATTGAGTACGAAAATCATACTTCGCAGGACTTTAAAATAAATGTATATGACATGCAAAGCTATGTCAAAGGAGTGTATCTATCTTTCCATGTCCTTATATTTTGCATAAAGCAAGCTTTCTTTCACAATATCGCATAGTAGTTTACAAACAAATAGTTGTAAGAACATTTGACATTTGATAGTAAGTAATGGTAAAGCATATGTAATGAATATAAACATTAAACCACAACAAATCTTTTTTTCTAAACAATCTGTACATGGATTCCCTATCCATATATATACTCCCAATACTATTTTAAAAATGAGAAAACTACTATAGAGGAGGATTCACCAAGTCATCCATAACTAGAGACACGATTATCTAAATAGATTTATACACCCTGCAAAGACCATACAACTTTATCCACATGACATAAACATCCTACCATATAGACACATGTCACGAGATATTATCAATACCCTATTTGAGAGCTTATGAGAAAACTTTTACATTGTTAATCCTAACAACAAACCGCCCGTCGATACCTTCTTTAGGATAAGGAGTACCTCTCGAACATCCCAAGAGCTCAAGCGTTATGTTGGTGATACTACGCTTACCCAGTGAAATCCCTACAAGTAGAGAGTACACCCTTCATGCCTGCACAAGCCTAATTTCACTTATCAGCTACCACCTGCGGTTTTGTTGCTAGACCATGATAACTTATAATGCTAGGGCCTTTCCATAAAAGGCATATGTGGTTTGTACATTGGTTATTGGATCTAACTACACCATAGACATGATCCTTGGTGAATCGGGCGAGATAATCACAAACCTGCAGCTCGTGAATAATCACCGATCTCGACAACCATTCACCCAAGTCTAAAACATGTTTGCATTTTGTTTCTTAGCCAAAGTAACAAAGGTATTATCTCTGGACCATAACATTGAAAAACTCTCATACAAACATTTTGGCTATAGTCTATCCAGTATACGATATCGATATAAGCAAGGCTAAGCATCTACCATATGTCTACTCTAGTTTTTCACATATAATTATTTAAACAATGGATAATAGCTACTAAGGTGACAATGGTAGGGTATCAATTTATTGAGTTAGGGTATATGTAACAATTGAACATATCTACCATTCCCATCAATATATCGATTTTTATCATCACATGCATAATAGTTTTGAACACAATATACATAACAGTGAAATATGGGATCAACATGATCAAAGAAAGTGATTGCCTTGTTCACTGAACACTTAGTTTTACTCTGGTTCATTGGTAGGATTTTTTGAGACGTTAGTATCTATTTACAAAACGTCGAATAGTGCAAATAAGAACCAAAATAATACAAATAGTGAGAAAATCCAAATATTTTTGTAGATTATCAAAGATCATGATTTTATAAAAATTTAGAAACTAATTTCACTTAATTTGGTGTCTATGTGTATTTAAATCTAACTCGGCTAGAAATTCAAAAAAAGAGAAAACGTTATGATGAGGGTGACGCCCATGGTGTATTCCTCCATATTGCTCTTTCCCATGGGAAACACATTCCTACAGAACTAAAGACGTCTTTTCTATTTGTTGGATTTATTTTACAATGGGGCCCACCTATCATATTTTTATCATTTTTATTGATTTTTCTCAGGTGAGTCCTACCTGTTAGTCTCACAAAACCTTAGACTGGATTTAATTACAAAACTATGAGGAAGTCCCATTTGTCATACTCTCATTAGTTACTAATTACACTAGCTAATTATTTTCTTAACCATGATTTAAGCAAAGAGAGAACAAATTACCTAATTGTTTTGAGGGGTTGAAGAGGACTCAAAATAGTGTAATATGACATGAGTGTCGGTGAGTTAGCTCACCAAGAAAGATATGTCCACGACAGAGCGTGACGGAGGGCACGTATTGGTGTTAAGGATGACAATGGCATTCCGACTAGATCAATGAGAGGTAGGGGTTGTGGGCAAAACGAAGACGGTGAGCTTGAAGAAGAATGGAGCACTCGTTTAGGCTTTAACAGGCGAAATGAAGCGGCTTTACTCGATGATAACCGATGGCAACTCGGGAGAAAATGCAAGAAACTTGAGCGGCAGAGTCTTGCGGTCAACACCATATGCTGCTTAGAGAAGGGGACAATGCAGCTGGTGTCAGTGTGTGAAAAAGTGGGATGCGGAGTCCAAATCCGTTGGCTCAAAAGTGTGCTAAGAGCTTTCCCATGCCAGATATGGCGTGTGAAAGAAGATGACTGGTGAGTGGGCCCAGAATGTTAGTGAGCGTGGGGAGAGGGTAAGAGAGAAAATGGTTTCAGCGAAATAGGCTTTCATGTAGAGAAAGTGGAAAAGAGAAGGCGGCATGGGGAGAGGCGACACGCACAAGCAGGGATCGAGCCAAACAGTGACAGGCCAGGCCAACAAAAGGATTTAGCCCACTACTATTAAACTAATTGTTATTTGTTTTCTCAATTAATTAATTTAAATGCAGAAATTAAGTTTGAATTTCTAAAATTAACATAACAACTCTGAAAATTATGAAAAATTTCTAAAATTAACAGACCAACTCTGACAATTTTCTTAAATGCTGAAAATCTTAGAGAAATCAATAAAATGCAGAAAAGAGACTTTTTAGCATAGGATATAATTTTTCAAAATTTTTGGATGTTACAGTTCATAGAGTACCGAAGTCTAGTCCTTGTCAAGGCTGATCTAATAAATCTGTATAAGTTTGATGCTTTGTACTTGGATTTTTCTCCAGATGTGGTAAGAGTTACCTATTGCGGCCTACCCTTGCTAATCTTCATGGTTATTTTGTCAAGTGATGCTCAATCGTTAGTTATAGGTGGTACGATCCATTGCAGCCCTTAATTAATAGTGCATCTCCAACCATCTGTAGCACACTTTATGTTTAGGACAAATAAGTGTTCACTTAATCCTAATGACAACCTCATCCTTAAGTCTCTCTCGAAAAGTGGGTTTTTTTTTAATACAATGGTTTGATCAACTAAAATACTGAACATTGGCACAGTTCAGGTAGATGTGCAATCCCAAATGGTCCTCTTGCCGATACAGCACTCCCATTCTTGTCAGTTAGATGTTGACCTTCAAAGCATGGGCCTATAGAAAATGATTCTGTATTCCAAAACTTCAAGGCAACCAGGCTTCAAAAATAATATTTCCCGTAGTTGACTAGACGAGTTGCCCTATTCAAACCTTGTAGCCTTTTTCCTTCTACCTCAGCCAAGTCTGTTATCTATTTTCTCGCTAACACCCCAGTCAGGGTACAATAGTAAGGGCTTGTTTGATAGAGTTTCAGATTCCAGCTTCTCCTGAAATCTGAAACTTAATTGTAGGCTAAAATAAAGTGAATTAAGTTTATATTTTTGGTCTAAAATGTAAACAAAATGATCTATCTAAACACTCTTAATGTACTCACAGCTTCAGCTTCACGAATCTGAAGAAGTTAGAATTTTCAGCTTCACCAGAATCACAAATCTGGAGAAGCTGAATCCCTGCCAAACACACCCTAATTTTACTACGACTTGTACTTTCTGCATCTTTTCCTCAGATAGCTTTGGTAGAGTCAGAGATTTTATTCTTGTATGCTTCTTTTCTTGTGCTTTCTAAGTTCCTTGTTCCTAATATTTGGATAGCATTTTTTTGTGCTTTTTTCCTAACCTTTGTCAGATAGGCTAAGTTTTTCTATTAATCATAAGATTCCATATGTAACATTTTAAGTTAGAGATCAATATTTGTCTATCTTTATTGATATGTTATTTTGACTCCATACGATTGCTGGACAGGGCGAGATAACTTTTGTGATAATGACTTCAATAAAACTAGAACTGTGATTGCTTCCTGTTCATATGACAAGTCGGACAATGGGATTTTTTTTTTAGATAAAGGAAACAATCCGGCCTCCTCGCACAAGAACGAATGCGGCCCAGTCGGACAATGGGATAGTTAGATGAAATGTTCTAGTGCTGATATTGGTTTAATCCGTTCAAAGAACACTGGAACCACAACTTTCATATCTACACTGTCATTATAGGTCTATATAACAGCCACACTGTAGAAACAAAACATGAATCCATCTTTTGGTAGTTCTACTTTAGGCAAACAGTTGGCTTTAGTTGGCTAGTTCAAGCTACTTAAAGCACGTCACAAGATGCATAGTTTAAGTCAGATATTATATTCTTTAGTGTCTTGTTGACTTCTTTTGGTGACAAAGAGATTGGTAGCATTTCCAAGCTCTGTATTTTTTGATGTGCGTGTTCTGAAACTCCAGGACAACGCATTGCACTGTTGGCGCTCAATCAAAAGATGTCTATTATGTTGACTTCCTTTTATCCCAAGACGATTATTCTCTTCTAACTTTTAGTTTGCTTCTTGTATCTGCAATTCAGCCTGCAAAAAACGATTGACCGCTATAAGGCATATACAAAGGATAATGTCAATAACAAGACAGGACAACAAGATGTACAGGTGAGCATCCTCAGTATGACCTTCCTGCTTGATGAAGACTTGAATTATGCCTGTACCTTGTGTATATCTCATATCAAGTTATAGATGATAACTACTTTTCTTCATTTTTATATTGAGACTTTGTTATTCAGAAGATACTATAATAATGTAGCAATGACGTATTTTGCTCTTCATGAGAGTATATCAATTAATTTTTCACTGAGTGAACTAAACACATCTCCTACACTCTTCTTCCATTGGTACAGCTAAGGAAAAATTAACATCTGCATGAGCCTTATACATGGACTATAATGTAGCAACAGCATAATATCCTCTTGTTGAGAGTATTAATTTGCCAATATTGTTTGATGGGTCTACTAAACACATACTACACTTCTGCATCTTCAATTGGTACCGCTAAGTTCAAATTTATATCTACATGAGGCTTATATATGAATATAACTAAACCCTGGATAGGATTGTAATATGATTAATTTAAAACTCAGGAGCCATCAATATTTTCTAAACAACCTATGCCAAATATCCATTGCCACATCACCTAAATACGTGTAGAATAAAAAATAGAGAGATTACCCTCTGGTTTTCAATATAGAAAGGACTTAAAAATTTGAGACTTGCTCTAGGCAATATAGTATAGCATGTGCAGTGATGGCACGCATTCTAATGCTGAATCACCTGAAGTGCAGCAAGTCAAAGGTGATGCCGCAAGCTTGGCAAAGAAACTTGAAGCTCTCGAAGATTCCAAACGGTAAGCAATCGTGCCACTTTCTGAAGACCATAAACTAACCTCAGACAGCCAAAACTCAGTAGTTGATGTTAGAGTTACATGAGATGCAGGAAGATCTTGGGCGAAAATTTAGCAGGATGCTCTGCTGAAGAACTGCACGGTCTGGAAGTCAAACTTGAGAAGAGCCTCCACAAGATCAGAGAAAAGAAGGTTCGCTATTTAAAAACTCCTGGCTTGCTAGTACAAAACAATAAAGCATCTTTTTACGCAATTTGATATGCATTCTTCTGCGTGTTCTCTTCAATGCCACCAGACCCAGATACTGGAGCAGCAGATAGCTAAGCTGAAAGAAAAGGTACAGCGGTACACCCCAAATGACGTATAACGCCTCAATAACCTATGGTGACCACTATTCTAATTCTTCATGTTATCTTTTTTGCATCTATTTGATTAGGAGAGGACACTGCTCAAAGATAATGAAGATTTACACGAAAAGGTAAAGACAATGAACCACTTCCTATAAAAAAAAAGGGCAAACTGCGAATTCAGTATTTTTTTCTCGTAAAACTGCGAAGTACGTACCTGATATCTTATGTGTAAGAGCATGGCCAATATCACAGCCATCATGTATATATGGATAATCAAACTTGTCACCTGTAACTGATGAGTCATTGTCGGTCTTGTTGCTGCAGCATCGCAATCTTCAGGCGCCGCTGGCGATTCCCGCCCTAAACCGCATGGCGCCGCCGCCGCGCGGTGTGCCGGAGCCGATCACCAACGACATGGACGTGGAGACGGAGCTCTACATAGGATTGCCCGGCAGGGATCGCTCCTCTAACCGGGATTCAGGTTAACCAAACCGAGGCGGCCACAGCCGCCAAGACAAATCGGCAGGTTCAGCTCATAAGAATAAGTTCTCGGCATGCAGCATGAAGGACCCAGGTAGTTCAGTTCAGTGTCTTCGTTTAGTATTAAGTTCTCTCCAAGTCTGTATTGACTCGCAACGGTGAATTAAACAACGGGGAATAGCCGCGACGACAAACCTGTAAACCTTTTGCGAACCTGAAACACCCAGTATATTGTTCAGAGATCTTGCGAGGTATATATGCAGATCGTGAGTAACTGAGGATAAAGTAGAAGGCAAACAAGACAGATTTAAAGAAGGCAACGTATCCTGTGCACACAGGGTTTCTCGTGCACACACCGTGCACACCAAGTAACGAAAGTCATGAAAAATTCTGAAAAAAATTGTAGATGTACTACATAGATTACTCTACCTATGTATAAAGTTTCAAGATCAAATTCATTATATATGGAGAGTTACAAAAAAGAGAAAATTCTGACAAGTCTAAACTATTTAAATTTGTCAAAATTTTCTCTTTTTTGTAACTCTCAATATATAATGAATTTGAACCTACAATTTTATACATAGGTAGAGTAATATATGAAGTACATCTACAATTTTTTTCAGAATTTTTTATGACTTTCGTTAGTTGGTGTGCACGGTGTGTACACAGGAAACCTGTGTGCACAGCATACGTTGTCTTTAAAGAATTTAAAAGGGACGGTACAAGGAGAGAAAAAAATCATAAGAGTTAGAGGGCTTTTACCAGATAGTATCAGCATCAGAGCATCCATCTCCTTGTGTTGTTCCGCTGCCTGAATGTACCAGTCAATGTGGAATTTTTTTTTTTTTTTTTGCTTAAGTAGCCCTCTGCATGTTATTTTTTTCTTAAATAACCGTTGTTCCAACAAAATCATGGAAATAGCTCCTATACAGTAAAAACCAACAGACGGGGTCAGTTGGATTTTTTCATTCATTTCCAACGATTCCAGTCTGCTGGACAATTATTTTTTATTTTCTGGTCTTTCGAAATAGTAATTTTTTATTTTCAAGCAGTTGCGTTGCGCGGCATTGTCGTCGAAAATTTCCAGCGGTCTCCTACCGCTGGATTCGACCGATTTCTAGTGGTAGGGGACCGCTGGAATGTCAGGTCTGTTTTTTTCATTTTTGCCGTTTGGTTTTAAGCTGACGTTTTTTTTCCAAAAATAGACGGTCTTGTGACAAAATTGCAAGAATAGCAAACAACAGGCAATTACGTTTTGTTCAGCCAAAAATTTTATTTTCGGTCACTTCAAGCGGCGTGCGAGTTATATAAACATGCATAAATGCAATAACGAGATGTGAGACCCCGTTCTGACGAACAGGAACCTCCATGTGATTACTGTGCTATTCCCTGGATCAGTAGCTAGCACTCACATGTTTACAACAATTGGAAATCACAACCATACATTTTAATAATTAAGCGGAAACGATAATACAAATAATATTACAACTCAAAGAAATATAGCAGCAAAGGAAGCAATGCCTTGTAGTGTACCCATCCAATCCCGCAGGCAACTGACCAGGCAAAAACTTTAGACAGAACACGACAAAAAGGATCCCGCAACCTGCGACGAAAAGAGACTCGAAAGCTCGCTAGCAAACACCTACAATATAATTAGGCAAGGGTGAGTATTTTACATACTCAGCAAGACTTGAGCAAGTCCTACAATACATGCAGGTCATTTCAAAGGAGGCTACTACAGTTAATTTGCATAAAGCGAATTTGAATTTGTAAATCAAGTTATCTGCAAACGGAATTTAAAAGAGCAAGATTAATTGATAGCAAATAGGTAAAGCATAATAAACACTCACTGTCCTCCATGACGTGAGCGACGAATCAATCATTGCCATCGCACGGCATATATCCAGTTCTTTGTCCACACAGGGCACAACAGCTGATTTCAATACTTGCCCACACAGGGTATAGCATTGGGTCATCTGTAGGGTAAGCTAACTTGTAAAATAAACCCTTTTGAAATAACAAAACATTTAACTCGTGCAAGTTCACCAAGACACCCATGACCATGATGCAGCTAATCAATTAGATTTAACTCTGCAGAGGTGTACAACTGTACCCACAAGGAATGATCAACCTTTGCCCGACACACTTCCTTAGGTGTGTCGTCCAGGAAGACCATACATAGCCATTAAATTCCTATACAAGGCTTTACACCAGCCCGGGACGTTAACCCCCGCTCTGAAAACAGAGACACTCACCCAAGCCGTGGATCCACATTCAGTACACCAACACAACGTCTCTGTCCATGGCAAGGCGTACACGTTGCACCGTTATGCATTTACCCACACGAACTGTGTGAAAGCCCCTAACAAGCAAATCCATAACGGAATGTCTCTGCAAGCTCCCGCCTACCAATGAGCAAAGCCATGTCTAAACAATTTAATAGGCTAAGGCTAACCCATCCTCACCCTCGTGGTTTGTACGGATTTTCTTGGATCATACAACACGATGTTCGGTCCTTAGTTGTGACACGGGCGACACTTCACCCTACACTACGTGCAATTCCTTTCTGCACAACCGGCTATTGCCAATAATCGCCCCGCATCAAAGCATAGTTTTCTTTGGGTTTTTAATCAAAGTACCCACCACCAACAAAGTGACATTTTCAATGTTTTCGAAACAAATATTGAGTTGATCATGTACATCATTTATTCTAAAGCATGGCTAAGCATGAATAATATAAACGCATATACCCATGATGACATTAAGTAATGCCTAACCTCAATCTATGGTTATCAAGGTTCACATGTTCATAATCATCAAAGGAGATTCATGTGACAACAGGTATAACTACCAATCCACAAGATAGCAATTTACATAAAGTAAACGCATGCATGAACACAATTTGATGCATGAAAGGTATATAAAATAATGGGATCAATATGGTCAAAGGAAGCTTGCCTTGCTTAATTGACGAATACGACGAAGACGGCGATTACGGATGACGACGACGAAGAATAGGGACGTCGGGTCTACACGTCGAACCAACGGAAATAAAGCAAAACACTAACTTCAATAAGAGCGAAAGAAATAGATGACAAGAACAAATAAAACTCTGCACAAGAACAGGGATTGCTCTTTATGAATTTATTAATCTTATTTTACGAATTCAAGATGCTAAAATTGGTTAAGATTAAATAGAATTAAGCATTAGTTGCAACGTTCATTGATTTACTATGCACAGTGAGTTCTGCCAATCCTTAATACTTACGTGTTTTACTCTATTAGGATTCGGATTCAAAGCAAGATAAAATAAGAATATTTTCTTAGATTACTGCAGATCATATCTTAAAGATCATTTCTAGGTTATTCTTTACTAAATTCAGATTTAGATGAGCTGCTATGCGAGTTAATGAAAAAGCTTAAATGATCACATTAGACCATGAATGATTAGTTCTTTATCTTTAATTGCTTTCATGTAGAATTTGTTTTACGCAAGTTAGATCTACTGATTTAGCCTACTGGTCTAATTTACATGATATTTAAGAAGGTTCTGGTGATAAAAATATTTTAATTATAGACTTCTTCACTTCTACCGATTCATATTATAAAGTTCAGGAAACTTAACACTTAAGGTTATTTGACTATTAGGATTTGTATGCAAAACATAATGAAATATGGTTATTTCTTCACAATAAGATGATTTATACTTTGTATAACAATCCTAAGCTAATTCCATAAATTTTAGGCTTTGGCTGATACATTATATTCATTGCTGAAAAGGCTTAAGTGGCATTGTTAAGTTGACGATTATCGGAATCGGCCAAAAGTGAAACAAAAAGGTTATCGCTTAAGGGTTTTGATCTGATGAGACTAATATGAAAACCTTAATGGAATATGATTCTTTTTACAGAATATGGTAGTATAAACTTTGTACAGTGTTACTAAACTAGTTTTACTGATTTTAGTATTTGGATGAGTTATTTTATCGATTGTTGAAATAGCCTAAATGATCACATTTGCCAACCTTAAATCGGCCAAGTTTATATTGAGATTGCAACTACATTATACAAGATCTTTAATTCATTTTTCAGGTATTAACAGGTAATAACCCATGGAGTGTTTTACAGTTGGTTTTGCATTGTTTTAACTTATACTGCAATAGGTTTTCTATTTGATTATTGTTGCATTTGCCATTTCTTTATGATAACAGAATTCAAGTTAAACTTCATTCCAATTATTTTCACACACATATGTCCTCACTATTTTTAGGAACTTATTACAAATTACATTATCAATGTTTTGAGACATTATGCAAATGGCCATAACATGGTTAATTATTGATTGCAAGGTAAATAATCTAAGCATAGACCAAAAATAAAATATATTTTCATGATTGAGTTTATTAAAATTCCAGAAGCATATTCAATTTCATTTTATGACTTTAGGAGTTATATTTCTCCATATGTGCAATAATGACCATAATAGGGTGTTTATCCAATTTAAATTTAAATGATTGTTCTGTGATTCAAGAATTAAGTATTTATGTATATTTGAATACATTACGATCCTAAAATCCCATGAATCTTGATTTCATCCCTTCGTGGTTCATTATACACAAATTCTCATTAATATCCATTTTAACATTGTAATCAAGGTTTAATATAAATACTCATTATGCAGATCAAAACTAAATGTTTTTACATATTTATATTCTTTGCGATTTTAGATGATTATACAAATTTATTTCTTTGGTTTCTAACTAACTTTGCACAATTTATCAAGAGTTGAATGCATTTCGCCAGAAACTAGAAATCGTTTTCTCAAAGAAGGAAGGCGCTTATACGGACTCGGCTTCTTCAACCTCACTCGTGGGCTCCAAAGGCACGACGGAAGAACAGAGGATGGCTAGGGCTGGCCGTGAGGGTCCTCCCGGCGGTCCTCCAAAGAAATGCGACAGCACCCAAGCAGAATTAGCTCAATGAGGCGATCCGAGGATGAAGTTGATTCGCGGAAGAGTCTCGAGCAGTACGTGGCAATGAGGAGGGCGACGGCGGTAATGGCGGAAGGTGGAAGAAGAAGACAAGGCCATTAGAGGTGAAATCGGTGGCGAAATAAGCATGAGTGGATGCTAGGGGTTCCATTCCTAGGGTTTACCTGGGAGGAGAAGCTCCGGGGAGCTCTACCCACGGCGGCTGGACATGGAGAAGAAGATGCTCTCGGCGGCGGCCACATTTCGCATGGAGGAGACCAGAAATTGTTGAGGGCTTCTGATCAGCAGTACATGGGGATGCTTCGGCTCAAAGGAATTGGAGAATGGGTGGCTCTACTGCTCGGATTCTCCCTCGCACTCAAGCAACAGAGCATGCGGCCATGGACGAGTTGGGGCGAGTTCTTGGGCGTCTCAGGCTGAGGAAAGGAAGGGAAAGGTGAGGGGGAATGAAAGCGCTGCTTCTAGCGATCCTGGAGGTGCAATGTATGGCTGAGAGACTAATCGAATGACCCGGTTTGGCTGAGATTGCCTCGGTTGTTCTCTCTGCGATTGCACAGGAAGAGGTATGGGCGGCTGAAGCTTCGCGAGACTGAGGACAAACGTGGCGACGATCGCAGCTACGATGAGGTGAGGATGACGCTGAAGACACGACCAATCAAAGGGGCAATGCATTGAACTGAAGCTGGTCAAGCTGCGCTGGAGTGTCTCGCTCGGGAGAGCTTCGTTCGGTCGCAAGAACAGGGGAGGAAGAAGCTGACGAATGGGCCTGGGGACCACCAGTCAGTGAGGTTAGCGCCCAAAAGGAATGGTCCCAGCTCTGATGGTTCTAGAACCAGATTTTCTTGTGCTGTCAAATGGGAGTAGAAATTGATCAAACTTTTTTACCATGGTCTTATGGCAGTGACAAACCTTTGGTAGAAATTTCGGACTAAAATACATTATGGATAAATAATGAAAATTCTGACAGTGAGCACTGCCCAGATTTTCTCAATCCGGATTTCAATTTAATTAAGGGTCTAAATGACATTATTTATTTTTTTATACTTTGTTTTTCAATTGGATTTGAGCTACAGATACTTATGTAAAATTTTCACCTCAAATACTCGAGTCATTATTTAATTAAAATTCTGACATTGAAATTTCCATTTTCCCAAGTTTTCAGTTTTCTAATTTTAATAAGTCTCAAACCATTTTATTATTTTATTTTATCTTTACTTGCTGTAGATATAGAAATGAGGTTCTCATATAAATTTTCTCAAGTCCATTTGCTGTTCCAATATTTTGCACAAATTCTGACAATGCGTTATTTGAGAATAAAAATTGTTGTTATATTTTTCTCTCTCATTTTCTTATGTGAAGATTTCATGTGGTAGTTAAAATGGCTTAGTTACATGCTCAGGATTCTCCTAATAAATTTTCCAAACTTTTGCTTTTTGCTTCTTTGCCTTTTCTTCTTTTCATTCTTTATTTCCCTTTACTTGATTTTACTTGCAACACGAAAATCCAAGAACTCCAAATAAAAATCAATAACGCCAAGAAAACTCAGAGAGAATAATATTCAAATTCAAAATATTGATTTTTATTTTATTAAAATTTTGGGATGTTACACGAGAGCTCGATCATTTTCCTCGCACTTGCATGCATGCACTAATGAGGGATATAATGGTCGAACCAGATCGATGTGGCAATTATTTGTGCCGTACAAGTAAAAATTCTGGCGGTATATTTTTGCAAAGATGGCTCCCGTGCTGATGAATTTACGTGTAGCTTAGTAAAGTGGAAATTCAGTGGACTTAGCGCGCAATATTAATTCCTGCCATGACAACAACCTAGCAGCAGCTTTCTTAGACCGATTTGACAAGACGTTGCCATAAGTACTCAAATCAGGCTAACAATGTTGCTGGCACGTGTTGTCTAATCGACCGAAAAAAGCTGAAAGCGGTGGGAGTGTTGTGACTTATGACGAAAAGTGATGGATGCTTTCGGTATTTGAACTATCAATACTACGAGGAGATAATTACGAGAATATATTAGTTAACAAAGTCCATCAACAAGCCGCCACGAGTAGTCAAATCGGGCTAAAAAAAGTTGAAAGTAGTGGGAGGTAATCAACTAATGTAACATCCGTAAAAATGCAAGCCATATCAAAGGAGGTGCACATGCTTAATTTGTATAAAGCAAAATTGAATTTGTAAATCTAGTTGTCATTTGCAAACGAAATTTATAAGAGCAAGTTTAACTGACAAGAAATAAATAAAGCATAAGTAATACTCATAGTCCTTCGCGAGCAACGAATAATCCAAATCATAAAGTCCAACAATGTCAGTCCTTTCACATAAGTAACAGTTGCTAAACAAGTTCAAACCAAAATCTATTTTTAGAAAATACCAAAATATAACATTGGAATGACTTCACCAAGTGCCCATGACCGCGGGTACGGCTAATCGATTTTCACTCTGCAGAGGTGAACAGCTTTACCCACAATAAATGATCAACTCTTTGTGCATGCTATTAGCACACTTCCTTTAGTGTGTTGCAGAGAGATCTGAAGGATCGAGTTGGCCTAGGGGGGTGAATAGGCAACTCTTCAAAATTTCAGAATTACCCACAGAACAAATATATCTTAACTCAAGAACTTAGCTACTAGATTCAGGAGATCGACAATAAAGCGCAGACAACTCAAAATTAGCAAGAGATAGATATAACAAAGAACAACAGTAAGAAAATGAAATTGTGACACGATGATTTATCCCGTGGTTCAGAGCTCAACTCCTACTTCACGTTAGAACACTTCTCATGAAGTATAGCTCCTCCAGAGCTAGTCGCAGTAGCTTTGGTCTTCCACTAAGCTGACTCTTTCACCACTCCGATGAGGTGAGTCCCAACCTCTCACAATCAATGGTGTCCTTCCATAAACACCTTTGGATAGGTCACACCACACCTCCTCCAAGCCATCTAGGAACACTTTGTCCCAAGAGTAATAGACTATCCACAAGTCCTGTCTCTTGGTTCACTTATCTCAGCACTAACTAGACTAAGCTTAGAGCCAAACACTTAAAAATGTTGAGTTTTTGGTTTCAAGGTTGAAGCACAGTCTCCTTGGTGGAATGAAAGCTCTAGAGTGTTAAAATGTCAAGGAGATCAAAAAGATATGTAAAGGAATGCTCAGGTAATGCTTATATAGCCATTTGCACAGTATATAGCCGTTACACCTACTATAGGAGCCATTGGAATGTGTCAGACTATCAAAACAGCCTACACACATTTGCAACGGACTTAGGAAGATTAGGCTTCAACACTAGTCCTTTATACTCCGGACTAATATTGATGAAAAGAGCATTTGCACCGGACTGAATTAGTTTGGCCCATCGTACATAGGATTTGAGCAAAATTTGGTCCGGCGGAAGGATGGGTACTTGAACATATGCACCGGACCTAAAATATTTGATCTATTGAAGAAAGATTTCAAAGTGTTTGTACTGGCAGAGTTTTTGAAAGAACAAGATATGTCTAACCGAAAGAAATACATCTGCACCGGACTGAATTTAGAGTTAGCGGAAGTTGGTCTGGCGTAAATGACATACGCTCGGTTTAACTTTTATTCAAAGAGTTTTTCAACAATGGACTTACAAATGCATGGTCCAGCGAAGATATGACTTGCGCCGGACTAAATTTCTGAGAGTATAAGTTTTGTCCGTCGTGAATGGAATGCGCTCGATTTGATATTTATCAGAGGAGTTTTCAGCACCGGACCTAGAAGAAATGGTCCAGCGTAGACTTTAATTTGCACTGGATGGATTTTCAGAGAAAACAAGGATGGTTCGGTGAGAATGGAATTTCTAGTAAGATTATGCCGGACTTAAGGAAGAAGCAAAGATATTTGGATCCGGTGAGAACACACTATCTAATCAGGAAAGATTGATTTTGGTGGGGAAAAGATTTAGAAAGAATTTGACTCCAAGAAGTCTATTTAATTTTAGCTTATGAACTAAACTAGAACTTGAACATAATCCCCCTTTATAGTACGGCTATTCTAATAACTATCCTAGCTACTTGACTTAAATCATCTCCCAAGCCAAAACTAGTAATAAGGATCCTTAATCTTGACCCTTTTTTCTTTATGCCTCCTTGGATACCCGATCAGTGAACTTCTTGCTTAGAAATCATTGACTTAATCATCAACACCAAAACCAAATAAACTCTAAGATAAAAAATTAGGGGGCCTAGATGCTATCAAGATCATAACATAACCGTTACATTATCTAGACTTAAGTTTACATCAGCACTGAGATGTTAAACCCATACTATGATAGAAGAACTCAGAGCATAGAAATGATGGAACGTCTCATAGCATGGTGTACACCGTTGTATTGAAAAGTGTGGCTCCCAACACCTCAGTGAGGGCACCCCATCGAGCAAACCTTGATAGGAGATCCCGTACTACTTCGGTCTTCCAATGTGCAAAACTAAAACTACGTAACTTAATAGGTTAAGGTTGCCCCATCCCAGCACTTGTGGTTACACGGATTTCTTGGATCAATAGCGTCCCATTATTCAGTCACGCTATTGATCCAAGAAACCCGTACAACCATGAGGGCTGGTATGGAACGGTCTTAACCTATTATGTTATTTAGATATGAATTTGCACATTGGTAGATGGGAGATAGTAGGAGCATTCTAGTCAGGTCTATTTGTGAGGGACTTCCACACCTTGGTGTCGATAAATGCATATCGGTACAATGGTGTACTCCTTGTTGTGGGTAGAAACGGTGCCTGACTAGTTTGGCACACTTTTTACACTTTTGTTTCTACCACCACAGCGAGGGCTTAACATCACCGGGATGGGCAATGTCATATCTAGGTAATGTAATGGTTATATATGATCGCTCTATGGTACACCAAAAGAAATGTGCTAATAACTTGCATAAAGAGCTGATCATTTCTTATGGGTAAAACTGTACACCTCTGCACAAGTGTAAATCTAATCGATTAGCTGTGCCCGCGGTCATGGGCATTTGGTGAAGTCATTCCAATGTTAGATTTTACTATTTTCAAAATGTTTGGGCTTACTTGATTTGTCACGTGCTGGCAAAAACCAAATTATGTCATGATCGGCATGATTATTAGATGATTTTATTACTCGTGAAGGACTGTGAGTATTACTTGTGCTTTACTTATTTCTTATTAGTCAAACTTGCTCTTACAAATTCCGTTTGCAAATGACAATTTGATTTACAAATTCAATATTGCTTTATGCAAATTAACCATAGAAGTCATTTTTTATTTAACCTGCATTACTACATTTGCAAATACCACCTTAAGTCTTACTGAGTACGAATGCAACACCCCGACGCCAAACGCGCCACGGATGCTACCAACCTTCTAATCTCCTAAAACCGGCTTAAAATTAAGCCACCGAAATTTACAAAATTTCGGTATGACCTCTCTAGAAGGAAGGACATCCACTCAGCAGACAGAAAACATATGCAGTTATGATATCATTCTAGCAGGTCCTTAGTTAACCAATCACACATCCCATGGAAATTAATAAACTCCACCACGTAATTATTACAGGACAGGAACTCATTAAACATAACCGCAGATGACCCTTTACAAGAATTTTCACGAGCTGTTTAAGATCAGAACTATAAATCGACGTGATGGAAAGGTGATGATGCAAAACATGATTGTGCTACTACCCCCATCCATGCATGCCGGTTTCAAAGTACCTGCAACAATACAAACAACAAGCGTGAGTCGATGACTCAGTGAAGTACAACAAAGAATAAATTCCTAATCAATCGCATTGTCCTACTTAAGAGCATAACACCCATCCTTACATAAGTACAGCAAGCAGATAAAACAGAAGTATCACCACTAATTCTCCAAAACCAACCCCATGCTCGTCTTTGATGGAGTTCACAACTCCATGACAATGAAACATAACATATAACCTGAAAACATAAATCATATCTTGCAACCAGACATGAAAATACAGAATCTGAATAATCCATCTCACAGACATGAAAATACAGAATATGAATAATCCATCACACAGACATGAAAGTACAGAATATGAATAATCCATCTCACAGACATGAAAGTACAGAATATGAATAATCCATCACACAGACATAAAAGTACATAATCTGAATAATCCATCTCACAGACATGAAAGTACAGAATATGAATAATACATCACACAGACATGAAAGTACAGAATCTGAATAATCCATCTCACAGACATGAAAATACAGAATATGAATAATCCATCACACTCCTACAATCATGTAATGCAATATGCATGCTCACCTGTTTCACTTCATTACTAAATTCCTACACATATCTCTTTAATCTTTTTGGATGAGGCCACGACTCGATCCCAACTCGACACCTTTCCATTTAACTCAAAATCATCGCTATAATGCAATGCGACATGAATGCTCTCTTTGATGCACGTACCGGTACTGCCAAGTGCCCACCCATCGGTGTGCACCCTCACGTCCCTTCCATCCCGTGGAAGGTGCCTACTCTTACTGTCCCGCTCCCATTCACCTCGATGAATGGGACTACGAGGTAGGACTTTCGTGTTCACTACGTGTGAACACAGAGGCCCGCATCAGAATGGGTCGCCTCTTCCTTTAATGAATACACAATGCAATTTACATGAATGAAATGCAACCCTTCATTCATTGCCAACACTAACAAAGCCATAACCACACACATAAACCTAGCTAATTCTCACATTCATAAGTCGCCAGCGATACTAGTCTAATCAGATTCAACAATAAGACGTGACAACACATTACAGCGTTTCTGTCATGCAATTAAATCATAAGGCCATCGAGCCACGTTCACCACAATACACTTGCAATTAAATACTCACATATACTATCTCTAGAAATAACTTACCCATTTTAAACCAAACTCATGTCAACCCCATTTACTCGAACAATATACTTAACATTATCAACCTTACTAAAAGCCTATTTTCAATTAAAATTCATCTACTTAGCAGAGCAACCATTAAATTAAAGAGTATCACATATGAATACTCAACCACGCTCAATAACACGATGTACTTGCACCCATTCCCTTTACCTGTTAATCACCATAACCAATTTCTCTTGCGTATTCATCGGCAATTAAGTACGCTAAAAGCAAACAAGCAAATAAATCCTCCTAGCCACGATCTAGGGAATGCACTTGCCTTTACCGACGGAGAATGGAGTGGCATACGATTGAGGCCACACCTGATAGAACCTCCCCTGCAAATAAACAATATTCATCCAACTTAAATTTATGCACAACCGACACAAGCGACAAAAGAAATCAACTCTTTTGCATAACATAGGTATAGTGATTCAACTCCAAACCCATGCGGGGAAGCAGAACAAGCAAAATCCACGAATTCATGGATCCTCTGCAAACCAGAAGGTACTAGACTTCAATCAAAGTTTTTATTCTTCTCTTAGCATACATATAAAATGGGTGACATAACAAATAGGATGTAGGCACTTGAATCAGAGTACTTTGTGTTGTGCAACATTAATTGGACAATGCAATCACCCCAGCCCGATATGGTAGGTTAAGAAGATGACAAGTTGTAGCGACATGATCTTAGCACTATGATCTTATACACAAGTACATGATTAGTAAATAAATAGCTCCCATTCTAATTAGCATAAGAATATCCTGTAGACAATATAAGTCGAGTGCAACACGGAACCCTTACGTACCTAAATCACCATGGGTAGCTTTACTCAACATTGAACAAGGACAGTACATCAACTTAAGCATAATGCAGCGATCAAGGAGATAATAAGGTGCATTAAAAACATGATCTCATATGCAATATCTCGACCTCTACATCAATATTAGCATGTATTCACTGCAAAATAAGTGACTTCTACACCACTCATTCAAAAAAGAAATCCTACAAGAACAAGTCTACCCTCTGTCTTAAGCATGAATGCATGTGGCCTCAATTGACCATACCATTCTCTGTTACTAGATGTCAGCACGACATCATTCATCTTACAGCTAAATATACAAGCATTTAACTATGATCCCGATAGCTTAATACACAGAGTATACAAGGTTAGATTTACTGAAACAAATAAACAACTCCTTGGCCAGTAGCACGCAATCACTTATACAATAAAGACTAGCACAGGAGCATGCAGAAGAAATGTCAAATACCATAAGCTTAAGAGGTATAAACTTTTAAATAACTGGAACAAGCATCCACAATACTAAAGTTTATGCATCAGGAAACTGATCATACACCTCTAACATGTGGATATAGGAAAATCACATGCAACACACAGTAGGACCATAGAATAACATCAATTCAGAAATCATCAAAACGAACTTTATGCCGGAGATGTATAATAATCATTGGATGTTTCAGTATGCACAAGACCAACACTGGAGTTCAGTCCATTGCACATCAATGATCCGAAACCAAGCACAAATCTTCCAAGCCTAACAACCAAAAATGCATACTGATCCTGAATCCCTAGTTCTGTGATGCCACCATTTACTACTGGACTAATATCAGTCAAACTACCGTATCGAATCGGCCCAAACAAGAGCCTCTACACATGCATACACCTCACAGCCATTTCATCGAACACCTGACATGCGCAAAGAACCAAACCCTCTATTTGATCGTTTGAGTTCTCACCACAGGAAGGCAAGGGGCGACGCCGACTATACGTAGGCTGCTGCTGCCGACGAGGGGAGAGGAGAAGGCAAACAAGTGAGGGAAGAAGGCACCCAAGTTAAGGGAAGAAGGCGCCAAACAAGGTGCGCCGCCAGGGCCGAGGAAGAAGGACGTCGGCGGGATGGACTGGGCGACGCCTGCCAGAGGGCCGGAGGTGGTGCTCGGCGGCCGCGCGGCACCGGCCGAAGAAACGACAGAACTCGCGAATCTCGACAGAACTTCTAGGCGGGGTAGGACAACATGCACTCGTGCAGGCGGGCAGGACTCAAGGAGCTCGGCAACATTTCGACAGGGGCGGCAGGAGCTGGGCAGCGCTTCAGCAGGGGCGGCAGGAGCTGGGCAGGGAGGAGCTCAGTCCTTGGGCACCGACAGCCAGAGAAGAATGGGATGGGAAATCGGTTGCTGGCTTGGGGAAAAATGACAACCACACCTTGGAATGGAGAGGTGAGGTTAGGTGAGAAGTAGGTGGAGAGGGAAAATTCCAAAAAGACCCCTCCCAATCCTAAAACCTTAATCCTAACCCTCCCAGATGGGCCAACCACCTCTGAGATTACCTGCCAGATGGCCCCAAATCAGACGGCGGAAGGCCCAAAAATCTGGGGCGAGGTTTCAGTATTACACTATCCCCCTTAAAGGAATTTGACCCCGAATTCGAAGAATGCCAACTATGCAAATCAAAGACCCAAGGGTGCTAAACTCCCTTACCATCTCAACACCCACACAAAAACTCCAACGGCTACAAATGATACACCACATCCTCAAATCCAACGATTAACAAAACGATACTCTCAGCAAAGTTTGGACCAAGACTTCAAAGAACTCCATTAAACTACACCTTTAAACCACTGATATTCAACAATATACCATGAGCATCCATATTCTTAACTTAAGCTAGAATGCAGAAGAAATACAATTCTATTGAACCAATTGAACCACATGCAACAACCGAACCCAAAGCGCCCCAACTGACTTTGGAGAGAAACTTGATAGAACCCAATCATCACTCGCTTTCTCTTCCAAAGCCAAATCGCCAAGGAAAACCCGATTCTTTAACATCTGTGAGACCCTGTTTCGGGGAACAGGAACCTCCATGTGATTACGGTGCTATTCCCTGGATCAGTAGTTAGCACTCACATGTTTACAACAATTGGAAATCACAACCATACAATAAATAATTAAGCGGAAACGATTATACAAATAAATATTACAACTCAGAGAAATAAAGCAGAAAGGAAGCAATGCCTTGTAGTGTACCCATCCATTCCTCAGCAACCGACTGCATAAACTCTGCATGTAAAACACGCCAAGAAAATCCGCAACTCTGCATTTAAAAGAGACTCAAGTCTCGCTAACTCATCTACCTACAATATAATTAGGCAAGGGTGAGTATTTTACATACTCAGCAAGACTTGAGCAAATCCTACAATACATGCAGGCCATTTCAAAGGAGGCTACTAAAGTTAATTTGCATAAAGCGAATTTGAATTGGTAAATCAAGTTATTTGCAAACGGAAATTATAAGAGCAAGATTTGATTGATAACAAATAAATAAAGCATATGTAACACTCACAGTCCTCCATGACGTGAGCGACGAATCATTCACATTCCTGAAATTCCACAACTGTCGGCCCTTCGACATAAAACATAGTTGCAAAACAAACGATACCAACCCATTTGAGAAACAATAAAACATTTAACATTGGGATGACTTCACCGAGTGCTCGTGACCGCGAGCGCGGCTAATTAATTAGATTTAAACTCGCAGAGGTGTACAACTTTACCCACAAGGAATGATCAACTTTTGCCCGACTCACTTCCTTAGGTGTGTCGTCAAGAAGACCATACATAACCGTTCATTACCTAGACTTGACTTTGATCCAGCCCGGGCCGTTAACCCCCGCCGTAGAACTAGAAACACACACCCAAGCCGTGGATCCACTTTCACACACCAACACAACGTTTCTAAACACGCAGTAGGCGACACGTTACCGGCCAGGCAATTACCCATACGAACTGCATGGAAGCCCCTCACAAGCAATCCGTACCGGAATGCCTCCGCTAACTCCCGCCTACCAATGAGCAAAGCCAAGTCTAAATAACTTAATAAGTTATGGCTAACCCATCCTCACCCTTGTGGTTGCACGAAAATCTCGGATCAATAGCGTCCCATTGCTCGGTCCTTAAACTGACACGGGCGACACTCCACCCTACACTACGTGCAATTCTTTTAGCACATCCGGCTATCGCCAATAATCGCCCGCATCAAAGCATAGTTTCATTTTGGGTTTTTAATCAAAGTACCCGCAACCAACAGTGCTATTTTCAATGTTTTCAGGAAAACAAATACTGATTTGATCATGTACATTGCTGATTCTAAAGCATGGCTAAGCAGGTTAAATATGTTCGCATATACCCAAAATGACATTAGCAATGTCTATCCTCAATCTATGGTTATCACGGTTCACATGTTCACAATCATCAAAGGAGATTCACGAGACAACAGGTATAACTACCAATCCACAAAATAGCAATTTACATAAAGTATACGCATGCATAAAACAATTTGATGCACAAAAGGAATATAAAATAATGGGCTCAATATGGTCAAAGGATGCTTGCCTTGCTTAGTTATGGCTTACGGCGAGGGCGAGGGTTGCGGCGATTTAAGATGACGACGAAAACAAGAACGTCGGGTTCTACACGAATAACGGAAACAAACAAATAAAAGACTTCAATAAGAGCAAAAGAGAATAGACAAAGAAGACAAATAAACTTTTTACAAAATCTTATTTTACTTAATTCAAGATGCAAGGATTGGTTAGATTAACCATTAGATGCAAGCTTTCATTGATTTCCTTATGCACAATGAGCCCCGCCAACCCATAACACTTACTTGTTTTGCTCTATTAGGATTTCGATTCAAAGCAAGGTAGATTAAGATTATTTCCTTAGATAATTGCAGATTATATCTTAAAGATCAGTTCTAGGCGGTTCTTTACTAAGTTCAAATTTAGGTGAATTGCTTTGCGAGATATATAAAATGCTTAAATGATCATATTAGAGTATGACAGTTTGTTCTTTACCTTTAATTGATCTCGCTTAGAATTAGTTCATGCAAACTAGATTTATTGATTTAGGCCACTAATATCATTTCCAAAATATTTGAGAAGGTTCGCGATACAAATAATTAATATACTGGTTTCTTCATTTGAATTCAAAGTTCATTCATTCTTACCGATTCATATTACGGTCTAAGGTAATGTGATTATTTAGGTCATTAAGCTATTAAGATCAATATGCAAATCACAGTGAACCAAGATTATCTTTTTCGTATTTGGATAGGCTATACTTGAAGAACATTACTAAACCAGTTCCACAAGCTTTAGGATTTTGGGCGAGACTATAATCTTGTTGCTAAAACAGTTCATGCTATACTTAAAGACTACACTATTCAAAATCGGCAAGAAAGGGGATTGACAGATTAACGATTAAGGGTCTTAGGCTATTTGGATTAATATGTAAAACATGATGAGATATGGTTATTTCTTTATACTAAGATGATCTATACTTTGTATAGCGATCCTAAGCTAATTCCATAAATTTTAGGCTTTTACTGATACATTATATTCAGTACTGAAAAGGCTCAAGTGATATTGTAAAGTTGACATTCGAATCGGCAGAAATGAAACTAAAGGCTAATCACTTAAGGGTTTTGATCTAATGAGATTAATAGGCAAACCTTAATGGAATAAGATTCTTTTACAGATTATGGTAGTATAAACTTTGTACAGTGTTACTAAACTAGTTTCACATATTTTAGTGTTTAGACGAGTTATTTTATCGATGGCTGAAATAGACTAAATGACCACATTTGCGAACCCTAAATTGGCCAACTTCATTTTGAGTTTGCGACTACATTATACAAGACCTTTAATTCATTTTTCAGGTGTTGGCAGGGAATAACCCATGGAGTGTTTTAAAGCTAGTTTTGCATTGTTTTGACTTAACTACAACAGTTTCCTATTTGCTTATTATTGCATTTGACATTTCTTTATGATCAAGGAATTCAAGTTAAACTCTATTCTAAATATTTTCACATATATATACCTTTCTGCTTTTTAGGGACTTATACCAATTACATTATCATTGCTTTGAGCCATCATGCTATTATTTTGCCAATGGCCATAACATGGTTAAATAAATGATTATGAAGTAATTAATTCAAATTGAGTTCAACATGAGATGGTTTTGCATATTTGAGTTTACCATGATTCCAGAGACTGACAAGAATTTACTTTATAGTTTTAAAAGTTATATTTTGCATATATGCAATAATGACCATAATAGGGTGTTTATCCAATTTAACTTTAAATGATTGTTTTGTGATTCGAGATTGAATATTTTAGTACATTTGAATACATTCCGATCCTAGAATCTCATGAATATTGATTTCACCATTTCATTACTTATTATACACAAATTCCGTTAAAACTATATTAGCACCATAATTCAAGGTTCAAATTAAACAATTGTACAAATAGTTCAAAAATTAAATGTTTTTACATATTTATATTCTTCTCGATTTTAAGTGAATATACAAATTTATCTTCTTGGGACTGAATTAAAATTACGAAGATATTAAATGATGAAATCTGCTTCTATTTGAAATGAGTGGAAAATGGGAAAGGCGTTTACCGCAGAGGCGCCTTCGCTTCGTTTTCTCCCACCTCAGCGCTCGATTCGCAGGCCCAGCCCATGAGAGGACAAAACAGGCACGGCCAGGATGAATGGCGACGGACTTCCGCGACTCTCCGTGAAGGCGACGGCTTGGGAAGGTGCAGCTCGGCAAGGGAACTCGATGGCGCTACCGATTCGGCCGAGAAGAAGAGTGGCTGCAATGAGGATAAAAGCGGCAAGAAGAATGGCGCACGGCGAGTCGAAGACGAGGACAGCTCGGCTTGAATCGGCAGCCTTGGGAGTATCTACGGTCACCAGAGTCCATTTCGCGGTCGCTTCAACGGAAGAATCATCGGGAGCTCACCACGGCTCGAAGTGAGGAAGACTACAGAACGCAGCAGCGCGATTTCACATGAAAAAGCTCTAATGTTTTTGAGGGGTTTCACTCAGGGATGTGTGGTGATGCTCTGGCTCTAAGGGATTTGGGAATAATTGGTTGAATCACCAGATTTGGCCGCGAAATCTTGGGCTTCAGGGGCCGGTCATGGCGGGATTTGGGCGAGTTCTCCTACCGCTTGAGGAGGATGAAGGGGACAGAGGGGGTTTGAGAGAGGAGCTCGCCTGGGTGCGGTTTGTAGTCAAGATTTGCAGCGGTGAGTGGGATTCGTGGCAACCATCGAGCTTGGCTTGAGCTTCGGGGCTTCGCCTTCTTGAAGGAACGAACGGGGTTGAGGAGGGCGATGAGTTCGGTGGCAAGGCTCTGGGTCCACTATCAGTGACTGCAAGCTTCTCAAATGTGCCAACGGAACGGAAAAACAACAATGGCCCACACGTCGGTGACCAATCGAAGTTTATTTTCGGATTTTGATTTTCGATCATGATCAATTGAAGTCTATTGTTTTTCAAATTTTGTTTTTCAAAAGTATTTGATCTCGAGGATACTTCTATAAAATTTTCAATTCCATTTGTGACTCCATTATTTTATGTTAATTCGACAATACCTTGTTTTGATTTAAATGTTGTTTTTCTATTTTATCTCTTTATTTCTTTATACATAAAATTTCAATTGCTAGCTCAAATAATTTAATTAAATGATCGAGTTCTCATGGCAATTTTATAAAGTTTTACTTTCTACATTTTTGCATTTTCCTCTTTTTCATTCTCTAATTCTCTTTATTTGATTTTTCATGCAATGCAAAACTCGAAGGGAAATTCAAACAAAACCAATAATGCCAAGAAACTCATAAATAAATATTTTCAATTTCAAAATATTCATTTTTACTTTATTCAATTTTTCAGGATGTTACAGATCTACCCCCCTTACAGAAATCTCGACCCCGAGATTTGGCGAGTCTAAAGGAAAGTATTTCTAAAAGATGTCAGAAACTTCCCCTTGAGTCGGTCTTCTCGTTTTCAAGTTGCTTCGTCTTCGGAATGATTGCTCCGTTGAATCTTGATCATCTTGCAGAATTTGTTACGAGTGCGACGTTCAATTTCTTTTAAAATTCTAGTCGGATTCTTCTAATAAGTTAAACCAGGTTGTAGATAAGTTTTACCTAGTTGGGTGAGCTCAGAAAGGAAGGTGAAGATATTTCCTTAACTGTGATACATGGAAGATATTATAAACACTGGATAGCTGAGACGGCAACTCTAATTTATGTGCCTTTTCTCTTGCATCTTTTTAACGATATGATATGGCCTAAAATATCATAGCGCCAGTTTACTTCGGATTTGGAAATGGTGAATACCATGAACCTTGCCATTCTCGAGGATGAGATAGACTTAGAAATTCTTTTACAGAGGCGACTTTGTCGTTCTGTTGATACGTCGTCTTCATTACAATTGCTTCACTGGGCCTTCATCTTGCGATTCCAAGCTGACATGTGAGAAATAGAAAAGAAATCTATTTGGGTTTTAGGTATGCAGAGGAGGGATATTACCATATATATCTCTTTTGATTGAATAACTAAGATTGCCGATAAGGGTAGCTTAATCCATAAAGTGGCACGTGGTATGTTTAGAATTTTTGAGGTGAGAGATAGGTTGCATTGTCATTAGATTCATTTGGGAAGAATCGAACGTTCAATACCAAAAAAGATAATTGAATACAATGATCGACGTGTGTAGTCCGACATTAGCTGATGAAATGAGCCGAGCATAAAGGTCAGTTCGGGTTGACTTTAAATTGAAAACAAGGTAGAGGTAATTCAAATACTGGGTTGAGGTAAGACAAATATAAAGTGGTTCTGATGATTTAATTGTTTGATTAACTTAATAGACAGAAGGTTTTTGATTTTCCTTGACAATTATAAGAAAGTGAAATGTACAGAACCAAAGGATTGATTGCAGGAATTGAATACACAAGGAACGTACTCAATATCACAACAGGGGCCGGGTACAATCATACGAGAAAAACGTTTATGTTCAACGCCTGATATCGAGGCAGGGGTTGACATGAGCACTTAATATTTTCTAGGTCTTTAAGGCAGCCTAAAAGTCACTAATGTCTTTCTTGACAAGGGGAAGCAGAACTTTTCTTGGGTTGATGTTGGTGAAACCTCTAGGTCCTTCTCGACTGATACAAGTGACATTTTCCATTTTATTTGAAACAACAGAAAGGTTGTTTGTCAAGGTTAAATAAATGATCAGGAAGTGACTAGGATTAAGGAGTTGACTTTGGAGTTAAATTTGAATCCTGGTAGGTTCAGATACATAGGTATTATACCTAGTACTATGTCGAGTAGGTTATAAACTTCTTTCGCGAATTAGTGCTGTAGGTAAATGCCAAACTTTAATAAAGGCAGAAGAAGATCGACATGACATCCAAATATAGAATCACTGCAGAAAACAGGAATATCTTTGAGTTGGATTAGGTGATTTCAACCTTTTTCGTTTTAGTTGATTAAACATCTATTTATTAATAACTTTTAGGTTGGGCAAGGCATGGCTCTCTTATGAAGATTACCCAACCTTGATTTATGAATTTTATACATATAACTTCGAATACAAGATGCAAAAATTAGTTAGATTAGTAAGGTTAAAACATCAATCACTTGGTTGATCTGCATAAATGAATAGTGATGATTAGTGTTTAACCCATGATTGATTTCGCATGAAAAGTAACTTCGAAAATGTTAATCCTGCTAAAACAGGTTATTGATTATACATTAGCAGTTTTTAAGAAGACTCTGGCGATATAAACGTCTTAATCATAGATTTCTTTATTCATACTGAGTTCGTTTGTTCATAAACTAAAGCTTAAAATTATGATTTTTTTAAGGTTTTTCAACCACTAAGATTTTTATGATAAACACTATGGAATAACGTTATTTCTTTAGAACAAGGTTGTATATACATTGAATAATGTTTCTAAACTCATTGTAAAATTTTTAGTGTTTGGTTGAGGTATTAAACCTGTAGCTGAAAAGGCTTATAGGATGCTAAAGTTTACGCTACAAGAAATCGGCCAAAAGAGGTATGGGAACTCTTATGGTTTAAGGGTTTTGCGCAAGCAGAAACTACATGACCCAAGAGCTGTAAATAGAATATTTTCCTAGAAAATTTAAGTACATATCCCAAACATCATTTTTGAGCTATTCTACATGGAATTTGCACTTAGACGAGGTATTCTACGGGTGGACAAAAAGGCTTCAGAGACTAATCGCGTAACACTATTTTGGGTCGATTAAGTCTCAACTTGCACTACACTATCCATGACAATTGACTCATTATTCGGCATAAGTAGGGATAGTCTTAAGAGTATTTTAAAGTGGTTTTTTTTTTTCGATATTTGGCTTTTATCCGAGATGCTTTTCATATAATGTTCATTAGGGCCTAATGTATACTTAGCTCAACTTTGTATTAATATGAAGTATTTTTGCCTAACCAAAGAATGATATTATTCACGAGTTATAGGATTTGGTCTTTTCAAATTTGAACTTAGTTTATGAAAGCTATGACTATTTAGATAACACAAGTATTGATACTTCAGCTACGTGGTTAAGTGTTAATCATAACCTCATAATAGTGATTCTTACTATATTACATGGTCTGATCATACAAGGCATTCAGGAACTAGTTATTCATGCATTAGCACTTACTTGTGACATTTTCTACACACCTGGTTGATCATGCTCGATTCTTTAGGTACATATAACATGGAGGCATATATTGCTTAAGAATTTAAGCACAGACTACAATGCATTATGGTTATTTTCGTTGTAGCAGATAACATGGTCCTAAGGAGCCCTTCTCTTACCTTTTTACTTATTTATGAACTTTATTTATGTACTAGTCACCTATATATATATACATACATCTTTTCCATGTGGACTATTTACCATTCATGAGAACAAATCTAATTCAAGCTCCTACTTTAGTCATTTCGGCATAATGTGGTAGCCTACTGCCATATGAAAGTCTATAAATCAATTTCATTCATTTCATATTCCTATTGCACAATTTATTCATTTTTGAGTATTTATTGGATTGAAAACAACCTTTGGTATAAAACGATACAACAAAAGTGAAATATAAACATTCTTATATATACTTGAGTTTCTGGTAGCGTAAGGATTCAAACAAAATTAGTTTCATTAAATTTTGAGTTTGTTTGCAACATTTTAATACGTAGCACATCTTTAAACCTTTTATTCAAAATTGAATTTCAAATTCATCCAATCCTGTTTTTCAAAATATTTTTGCGTATTACGGAAGAACTAGATTTTAGAACTTTGTTTCACTTAATTTGGTTTAGAAATGCAAAAGTTATGCACATATGAGATTGACTCAATTTGGAAAACCCAGAGAAAAAGGAAAATACGCTTCCTCTGAACTGAAGGCGCATTCCCACAGTGTGCTCGGGGCTCGGCTAGAATCATGCCAAGGTTGGAAATATTTGGTGCTAGTTGCTAGAATGTAAGGGTGTGAATTTGGTGATTTTGTTCAATTATGGTGAGCGTTTGCACCACAAGTTATAGGTACTAGTAGTCGTTTTCTTGTTAGTTTGTTTTTTTGTGGCGCATTTTTTTTGAACTTAAGGAAAATGGAAAGTTACGCCGATTGCCATGTAGGGAAGTGCTTGACTAAATACCAAAGATTTGGTTGGGCTTAGATAGGATTATCATTCCTTGGCAGTTTGAATCTTGCGTAGTTTCACGAAGTAGATAAGGAATGTTAGCGGCTTATACCGAGTATTATTAGCAAGAATGAGCTACTTTAAAAGGAGGTACATAGTACGTTAAAATACTTAGGATGAGCGAAAGGAGGCATTTTAACCAAAACGATTTGGGGAGAGCTGAGGGTTAATTACAAGGCTAAAATCTTTATTACTCATTACTTTTAGTAGATGTATTAATGAATTGTGTCACAGGCATCCTGCAACAATATTCATTAGAGTAAAGCTATTTAGACAGAATTCTATTGGTTTTCAGGCATTTTGCAACCACATTTGATAAGATGTTGGAATCGGAGAAGGATGGTCAGATAAGGGTTATCTATTTTACGAAGTACTACTTGACTCTTTCCAATCAACTATAGTTGTGGTTTCTATCTTGATTAAGTAGTTCTAGTTTGGTTTATAAGGCAACATTTCGTTCTTTAAAATCTTTTTAATTAAAATTTTCTTATTAAGCAGGGTTGACGCATCGTAAATTTCAACCTAGTGGTTTAACATTCACGAGAGTAACCCGAAAGCAACACAAAAGATAAACAACAAAATTTCAATAACACAGAAATACTATATATATTTAACTTAGTACATAGGAAGGATATCTATGGTTTTTCCTCCTACTGGCCATATGAATTTATGTATAAAAGGTGTACTATATGGCTAGGATAATATGCAGCTCGTATACTACTATGTTCCAAAGTAGACTATTCAGTGACGAGTTTCTTTTAGTCTTTGCACCACTTGCTGTGTTAGTCTTCTGAGGCTTCCATGAAGTCGGAGAAGTTTATGATGCTTTGCTACTTCCATCTTCTTGAAGTTGTCGATGTAGATGTCATTACATTGTTGGTTTGTTACCAGAATTCCTTTCAAAGGATTTGTTGGCGGTTTTTATTTCGCAAAAGATAAGAAAAGAATTACTTCTAGAAAGAGTAACTTAGGAGTGGAGAATGAGTTTACATATAAGAAGAGTAAATTCTATAGAGGGGAAAAGAGTATATGTATAACTGATACTATCCTTTTTATATTTCTCTTTAGAAAAGTAGGACTTTCAGTTCTTCCTGTTTCTGTTTTAACAACCATGCGAAAGTCTCTATTCAGAAGTATATAACTTTTCTAGTCCCAATTCCTTCTTATGGTATATAATTTAAGCAAGGTGATGAAGTGAGTTTTAAAACATGATCAAGAGTTATTGGTGAAAAAGATTATGTTTTAAGTAACGTAAAGCAGCTTAATTTTACTTGGTGTTTACTAATATGGTGATGTCTTAAACTTGGTCTATGTTTATGCATGGTGTGGTCCCAAGCAAAGCTAAGAGTAATAATAAAGACTATATTACAAATCTGGATGAGATCAAATTTTAAGAAGGTTAACTGCTATAATGGTTACACAAGTGAGAATTTCTATGAAGAAGAGATAAGCTGTGTTATAAGTGCTTATTTAGCCTATGGGTTAAGTTTTCTATATTCATACACGAGGACAATTTATTATGAAACTTCAACCTAGGGGTTAAGCTTCCATATAAATCGGTCCTGTCATTCAAAATAAAAACCAATTCACAATAGCAAGACATAACAACTACATATATTGCTCTATATAACTAGAGCAGAATTATATGCTACGCGTAGGGGTTCTTACCTTAAGTTTGATCCTAACATATTCTAATCTTCTACCTCTTTTACTGGTGGGTGTCATTGTCTCTTCAGGAAACAGAATCTTTGAGCTCTACTTCTGCTTTGTCGAGGTTAGCGAAGCATTGCGCTCTTTCTTGAGATGGTTGTCACAAACATTGTAGGCTTCACTGGTTGTCATGAAGGATGACAGCAACATAACTCAAACATCTTCAAAGAGCAACAGCAAAATAAACCATGGCAAGGATTCCTTTTTGAGGGAAGAAGAGTTTATTTACAAATCAAAATGAATGTAGGGGTAAGAGTAGAATCTTATGAATAAGGAAAGGATAGCAACTCTACATTTTGCAAATATAGTATCTTTTGAAGATAAGATCTTGAATTTGCTTATTCTAATGCTATCGACCATTCTATCTAAGGTTTATCCTACGGTCAGTATAGCTCTGATACCAAAGCTGTGAGACCCTGTTTCGGGGAACAGGAACCTCCATGTGATTACGGTGCTATTCCCTGGATCAGTAGTTAGCACTCACATGTTTACAACAATTGGAAATCACAACCATACAATAAATAATTAAGCGGAAACGATTATACAAATAAATATTACAACTCAGAGAAATAAAGCAGGAAAGGAAGCAATGCCTTGTAGTGTACCCATCCATTCCCTCAGGCAACTGACCAGGCATAAACTCCAGACAGAAAACACGCCGAAGAAAATCCGCAACTGCGGCGAAAAGAGACTCAAGTCTCGCTAGCTCATCTACCTACAATATAATTAGGCAAGGGTGAGTATTTTACATACTCAAAGAAGACTTGAGCAAATCCTACAATACATGCGAGCCATTTCAAAGGAGGCTACTAAAGTTAATTTGCATAAAGCGAATTTGAATTGGTAAATCAAGTTATTTGCAAACGGAAATTATAAGAGCAAGATTTGATTGATAACAAATAAATAAAGCATATGTAACACTCACAGTCCTCCATGACGTGAGCGACGAATCATTCACATTCCTGAAATTCCACAACTGTCGGCCCTTCGACATAAAACATAGTTGCAAAACAAACGATACCAACCCATTTGAGAAACAATAAAACATTTAACATTGGGATGACTTCACCGAGTGCTCGTGACCGCGAGCGCGGCTAATTAATTAGATTTAAACTCTGCAGAGGTGTACAACTTTACCCACAAGGAATGATCAACTTTTGCCGACTCACTTCCTTAGGTGTGTCGTCAAGAAGACCATACATAACCGTTCATTACCTAGACTTGACTTTGATCCAGCCGGCCGTTAACCCCGCCAGAGAACTAGAAACACACACCCAAGCCGTGGATCCACTTTCACACACCAACACAACGTTTCTAAACACTAGTAGCGGACACAGTTGCACCGCCAGCAATTACCCATCTGAATCGCATGGAAGCCCTCACAAGCAATCCGTGCGGAATGCCTCCGCTAACTCCGCCTACCAATGAGCAAAGCCAAGTCTAAATAACTTAATAAGTTATGGCTAACCCATCCTCACCCTTGTGGTTGCACGAAAATCTCGGATCAATAGCGCCCCATTGCTCGGTCCTTAAACCGACACGGCGACACTCCACCCTACACTACGTGCAATTCTTTTAGCACATCCGCTATCGCCAATAATCGCCGCATCAAAGCATAGTTTCATTTTGGGTTTTTAATCAAAGTACCGCAACCAACAATGCTATTTTCAATGTTTTCGGAAAACAAATCACGATTTGATCATGTACATTGCTGATTCTAAAGCATGGCTAAGGAGTTAAATATGTTAGCATATACCCAAAATGACATTAGCAATGTCTATCCTCAATCTATGGTTATCACGGTTCACATGTTCACAATCATCAAAGGAGATTCACGAGACAACGGTATAACTACCAATCCACAAAATAGCAATTTACATAAAGTATACGCATGCATAAAACAATTTGATGCACAAAAGGAATATAAAATAATGGGCTCAATATGGTCAAAGGATGCTTGCCTTGCTTAGTTATGGCTTACTGGCGAGGCGAGGGTTGCGGCGATTTAAGATGACGCGAAAACAAAGAACGTCGGGTTCTACACGCGAATAACGGAAACAACAAATAAAAGACTTCAATAAGAGCAAAAGAGAATAGACAAAGAAGACAAATAAACTTTTTACAAAATCTTATTTTACGAATTCAAGATGCAAGGATTGGTTAGATTAACCATTAGATGCAAGCTTTCATTGATTTCCTTATGCACAGCGAGCTCCCGCCAACCCATAACACTTACTTGTTTTGCTCTATTAGGATTCTGATTCAAAGCAAGGTAGATTAAGATTATTTCCTTAGATAATTGCAGATTATATCTTAAAGATCAGTTCTAGGCGGTTCTTTACTAAGTTCAAATTTAGGTGAATTGCTTTGCGAGATATATAAAATGCTTAAATGATCATATTAGAGTATGACAGGTTTGTTCTTTACCTTTAATTGATCTCGCTTAGAATTAGTTCATGCAAACTAGATTTATTGATTTAGGCCACTAATATCATTTCCAAAATATTTGAGAAGGTTCGGCGATACAAATAATTAATATCTGAGTTTCTTCATTTGAATTCAAAGTTCATTCATTCTTACCGATTCATATTACGGTCTAAGGTAATGTGATTATTTAGGTCATTAAGCTATTAAGATCAATATGCAAATCACGGTGAACCAAGATTATCTTTTTCGTATTTGGATAGGCTATACTTGAAGAACATTACTAAACCAGTTCCACAAGCTTTAGGATTTTGGGCGAGACTATAATCTTGTTGCTAAAACAGTTCATGCTATACTTAAAGACTACACTATTCAAAATCGGCAAGAAAGGGGATTGACAGATTAACGATTAAGGGTCTTAGGCTATTTGGATTAATATGTAAAACATGATGAGATATGGTTATTTCTTTATACTAAGATGATCTATACTTTGTATAGCGATCCTAAGCTAATTCCATAAATTTTAGGCTTTTCTTGATACATTATATTCAATCTTGAAAAGGCTCAAGTGATATTGTAAAGTTGACATTGAATCGGCAGAAATGAAACTAAAGGCTAATCACTTAAGGGTTTTGATCTAATGAGATTAATAGGCAAACCTTAATGGAATAAGATTCTTTTTACAGATTATGGTAGTATAAACTTTGTACAGTGTTACTAAACTAGTTTCACATATTTTAGTGTTTAGACGAGTTATTTTATCGATGGCTGAAATAGACTAAATGACCACATTTGCGAACCCTAAATTGGCCAACTTCATTTTGAGTTTGCGACTACATTATACAAGACCTTTAATTCATTTTTCAGGTGTTGGCAGGGAATAACCCATGGAGTGTTTTAAAGCTAGTTTTGCATTGTTTTGACTTAACTACAACAGGTTTCCTATTTGCTTATTATTGCATTTGACATTTCTTTATGATCAAGGAATTCAAGTTAAACTCTATTCTAAATATTTTCACATATATATACCTTTCTTGTTTTTAGGACTTATACCAATTACATTATCATTGCTTTGAGCCATCATGCTATTATTTTGCCAATGGCCATAACATGGTTAAATAAATGATTATGAAGTAATTAATTCAAATTGAGTTCAACATGAGATGGTTTTGCATATTTGAGTTTACCATGATTCCAGAGAGACAAGAATTTACTTTATAGTTTTAAAAGTTATATTTTGCATATATGCAATAATGACCATAATAGGTGTTTATCCAATTTAACTTTAAATGATTGTTTTGTGATTCGAGATTGAATATTTTAGTACATTTGAATACATTAGATCCTAGAATCTCATGAATATTGATTTCACCATTTCATTACTTATTATACACAAATTCTCGTTAAAACTATATTAGCACCATAATTCAAGGTTCAAATTAAACAATTGTACAGCAGTTCAAAAATTAAATGTTTTTACATATTTATATTCTTCTGGATTTTAAGTGAATATACAAATTTATCTTACTGGGACTGAATTAAAATTACAGAAGATATTAAATGATGAAATCTGCTCGGCTGGAAATGACTGGAAAATGGGAAAGGCGTTTTCTCGCAGAGGCATATCGCTTCGTTTTTCTCCCACCTCAGCGTCGATTCGCAGGCCCAAATGTGAGAGGACAAAACAGGGCACGGCCAGGGGATGAATGGCGACGGACTTCCGGCGACTCTCCGGTGAAGGCGACGGCTTGGGAAGGTGCAGCTCGGCAAGGGGAACTCGATGGCGCTACCGATTCGGCCGGAGAAGCAGCAGGGCGGCGCGCAGCCGAGGAGGTGCGGCGGCAGCAATGGCGGCACGGCGGAGTCGAAGACGAGGACAGCTCGGCTTGAATCGGCAGCCTTGGGAGTATCTACGGGTCACCAGGAGTCCATTTCTGCGGTCGCTTCAACGGAAGAATCAGGGAGCTCCCACCGGCTACCGAGTGAGGAAGGCGGCATAGCAACGGCGTAGCGATTTCACATGAAAAAGCTCTAATGTTTTTGAGGGGTTTCACTCAGGGATGTGTGGTGATGCTCTGGCTCTAAGGGATTTGGGAATAATTGGTTGAATCACCAGATTTGGCCGCGAAATCTTGGGCTTCAGGGGCCGGTCATGGCGGGATTTGGGCGAGTTCTCCTGCGCCTGGCTTGAGGAGGATGAAGGGACAGAGGGGTTTGAGAGAGGAGCTCGCTGGGTGCGGTTTGTAGTCAAGATTTGCAGCGGTGAGTGGGATTCGTGGCAACCATCGAGCTTGGCAGAGCTTCGGGCCGCCTTCTTGATGGAACGAACGGGTTGAGGAGGCGATGAGTTGGTGGCAAGGCTCTGGGTCCACTATCAGTGACTGCAAGCTTCTCAAATGTGCCAACGGAACGGAAAAACAACAATGGCCCACACGTCGGTGACCAATCGAAGTTTATTTTCGGATTTTGATTTTCGATCATGATCAATTGAAGTCTATTGTTTTTCAAATTTTGTTTTTCAAAAGTATTTGATCTCAGGATACTTCTATAAAATTTTCAATTCCATTTGTGACTCCATTATTTTATGTTAATTCCGACAATACCTTGTTTTGATTTAAATGTTGTTTTTCTATTTTATCTCTTTATTTCTTTATACATAAAATTTCAATTGCTAGCTCAAATAATTTAATTAAATGATCAGAGTTCTCATGGCAATTTTATAAAGTTTTACTTTCTACATTTTTGCATTTTCCTCTTTTTCATTCTCTAATTCTCTTTATTTGATTTTTCATGCAATGCAAAACTCGAAGGGAAATTCAAACAAAACCAATAATGCCAAGAAACTCATAAATAAATATTTTCAATTTCAAAATATTCATTTTTACTTTATTCAATTTTTCAGGATGTTACAACATCACATAAACCACTTTTAACATTCTCAAAACAATGCAATGAAATTCGCACCAGGGACAAACTCAATTTAAAAGAGAATCCCACATAAATCATGGACAGGAGCTGAAAGTGCATCTAGGCTCCTCAATGATTTTGGTGATTAATGACAACAAGATTAAGTGACTAATGAGCTTTATGAGTATTGTGAGCAGTTATTACGCTCATGTGAAAGTCGCTAAGAGAAGACCCCTCAAATCAAAGGAGAAAAGGCATCGTTTAAACTCAGCGGTTGTATATCTATTTTAATTTTATTTGAGTTTAAGGATGGCCGTACTATAAAGAGGATGTGATGAGAAATAGCTTTATGATGACCTAATGTGCTCAAAGATGAATCCTAAGTTCAAAAAGGGTCAAAGTGTAAAGTTCTAAGTGCATCTAACTCAAAGCATTCGAGTATCAGAACATCAATTCGAATGTCGAACTAACCCTCTCTGTTGGTCGAGTTCATTTTGGGTTTGAAATGTCCGAACCTCTGTTGGAGTATCCGAGTGGACCCCTCGGTTAGGTCAAGTTTATTTGTGTCGGGGTTGGATATCCTCCGTGACCTTGAGCATGTCTCGCTCGGGCCTCGCCCCCCCTAGAAAGGTGTTCAGGCCGCCCAACCTTCGGGCTGCCATCCATCAACCGCCATGCTCGCCCCCGAGCATGCTTGCTCGGGGGTCCTCGACCTAGCGACCCGGTCCAGCTGAAGGTACCTTGAGCTTCGCCCAAAAGCCGGGCACGATCTACGAGGGCAATGCGGCGTTAAGCGCATGATGGCTCGAAGGTCTGCGCACAGGGGCCTGCGCTGCAGTCTCCACGTTCGCCATTTGTGCCTCTGCACCACGTCGCGTGCGCCGGCGGGGAGGCAGGAACGGCCAAGCGCCACGTCCGAACAAAGGAGCGCCCCGTAATTAATGCTTTTTACGCTGCGTTCCCCAATAAATACCTCCCGCTACGAAGGAGAAGGGGTTCGCTCATTCACACATCTTATCTCCACTTATGCGCGACACTTGTAACCCATCTTCACACATCGGTGTAACCACCGGGCGAGGGCTATTATCTCCCCGAGAGGCTGAACAGATAAAAAAGATCCCTTGCTCGTTGTGGCTGCTTTGGTTACCTCGACAGTAACTTCGGTAGGACCTCGGGCGCTATAGCCCCCCGAAAAAAGGGCCTTAGGTTGATCCTCATTCAACAAATAAGCTTCGGCGGGGACCGGTTCTCGAATAAATGCGACAAGCTGGCGTCAAATCGTGAGGATCGTGAAGTCTTTTTCGCGAAAATCACGAGGATGCCGAACTTCGCAAGACAATCAAGACCTCTGCTTCGATGGCGTGGAGGACGACGCGCGATACTCGCCGATGATGGCGTGGGTGGTCTTGCCGATCCGGAAAACCACACTGAGTCCGAGAGTCTTTCCCGATCGCCCGCGATCTTGCGAGCGTTCCTCGCTTCGGCGCGATACCCTCGTCGACAAGGAAGAATCCAACGGCCTCGCAATGGCTCGGCGGTCCCGACCGCCCCGGCGCTTGATCGAAGGACCGCGACGCAGGTGGCACCACGATGTCATCCTCGCAGTCCTGGTGCTCCCGCAGCGTCAACATGGCGGGAAGAGAAGAAGATCCAGACGAGCGGCAGTCTCCGGCAATTTGATCTTTGGCGAGAATCGCTTGAGTTGCTCCGCCGAGGTCTGGCGGCAAACCATCAACGCCCTAGCGAAGGCGGGACAATTTGGGCGGCGGCTCACGGAGATCGGCGAATACCACTCCCGAACACGTGCCGACCACCTCGAGAGTCGCCCCGCCGCTCCCAGGCGCGGCGAGCTGCGGGCCATGGTGACGATCGTCGCGATCTTGAAACTTCTCGACCAAGCGGACCGGCGGCTATGGGCGCGGTCGTGGCCGAGCACAGAAAAAGCTTCGCCGACCTAGGGTTCCCTGTGTCCCCATCGCGAAAAAGCCGGAGCATTTCTCGGGGCGCAAGCAACATTCGATTCGCTCCCGTAGCACCTCCCGAAGTCACGCTCGGGAGGGCGCAGAAGCAGATCGCAGATCGCGAGGCCTTCGGGCAGTTCCGGGCGTCCCGCATTCTCGAGGGCATGCTCCCTCCGCCCTGAAGCGTTAAAGTGTTCCACTTGAACCCGTCATCGCGCCCGGCTTAGGCGTATTCTCTGCGCCGTGGCGGCGCAAAAGGACCATCTGGCACCAATCGCCACGGTCGTCATGCCCGGGGGGGTCGCCACGACTACTCGGCCTTGGTCTTTGGGCCTTTTCGGCATCCTCGCGGCGTCTCGTGGCTAAACAAGTTCAAGCCCAGCCACATTGAGTGGTTCAATGGAACCAGAACGGACGAGTTCCTCTCAATTTACTCCACGGCCATCTGGTGGCCGGAGGATGAGGGGTAATGGCTAACTACCTCCCAACGGTCCTCGACCGCTTCCGCCAGAAATGGCTCTTCAGCGAAAGGAAGGGTCGATCCGCTCGTGGGCAGCTCTGCGAAGCCCTCAAGACCAACTTCCAAAGCTGTTATACCCGCAACGAACAGCAGCGCGACCTCGGCGGTGATCGAGACGGACAAAGAGACCTTCGCGGGACTTCGTCCAGAGGTTCATTAAGGTGAGGAACTCCATCCCGAGTATCTCGGATGAGACTGTTGTTAGGGCCTTCAAGTTCGGCGTCCGTGACGTCCGCTTCACACAAGACCTAGAGATCCATCCGAACCTGTCGGCCAACGAGCTGTTCCGTATGGCCGACCGCTACGCGAACGCCGACGAGGCCGTAAAATGGAAGAAGATGCTCGACGAGGGCAAGCTGCCACCCCAGCCGGGGCTGGAGGGCTCCTCGAGCAAGAAGCACTCGGGCTCCGTAGAAAAGAAGATCAAGAAGAAGAAGAGGTCACACGCGCCGGGCATGGTGGCCACCGCTGATCACCGCCCGCCGCGTGCTCTGCCTCCTTGGCGGCGCGAGGGCGGATGGGGTCGACCATGACCGCGGCGCGACGACCAAGAGGGCGATGACCGCGCCACGGTGACCAAGGTCGTGACTACCGGGTTCGCGGAGGCCAGGAGCATGAGGAAAGGGTCGCCCCTTGAGCGGCGCCGCCGTTCCACGGTGATCGGCCACGACCTCTGCAATTGCCGAACATGGGCGTACCACCTGGAGAAGTTCTACAACGGTGAAGGCCCCATGCCCACTCTCCCAGGAAAAGGCGAGAGTAGCAAGGGCAAGGGTCCCGCCGACAACGACGATGACGACATGAGTTACCAGGAGTCCCGCAACCACATAGCCGTGATATTCGGGGGCTCCTCCGCCTATAAATCCTGCAGGGATTTGAAAGAGGCGGCACGGGAGGTTGGCCACATCGCCCAAGGCAAGCCACCGTCAATGCCTCAAGTGGTCGAGCTGTCCTTACTTTCTCAAAGATGATTGTCCCTTGGAATGACAAAACCTCAAAAGCTTAGTTGGTCGTGAGCACGACCATCAACAATGCTAAGGTCGGCCGGTCCTCATCGACGGCGGAAGCTCCCTGGACCTCATATCCGCTACGGTCCTGGACGAGATGCAAGTTCCTCGTTCCAAGATCAAGTGCATAGCTGTCCCATTTTTCGGGATCGTTCCTGGCACCTCAATCAAGCCTCTCGGCGGATCGTTACGCGTGGCGTTTGGAGGCCTCGTCAACTTCCGGACCGAGCTAGTCAACTTTGAGGTGGTTGACTTCAAATCGGCCTACAACGCCATCCTTGGCAGGCCGTCCCTTTCCAAGTTCATAGCCGCCATGCACCACGCTTACCAGTGCCTAAAGGTCCTCGGACCGAAGGGCGTCATCACCATCAGAGGTGATCATAGGCGACCACTGAATTGTGGCGAAAGTCGCTTGACATGGTCGAGGCTGCTCCTCGCGTGGTACGACCAAGCGCAAGCGCATTCCCGCCCAAAGTTACCCTCGGCCGGGAGGAGAAACCAAGCGGTCCCTCTAAGCGAGGCCGACCCGACCAAGGTGTTCCATCTGGGATCTTTCCTAGATCCCAAATAGGAACTCGAGCTCATCACTTTCCTCCGGAAGAACACGGATGTGTTCGCCTGGGAATCGTCCGACATGCCCGGAGTTCCAAGGGAAGTGATTGAGCCTGAGCTAACTATTCGCCCGATAAAAGACCTATGCACGAGCTCGGTGATTTTCCCGGAAAAAGCAGCAATTATCCGGGAAGAGCTCGATAAGCTCCTTAAGGCCGGCTTCGTCAGAGAAGTCGAGCATTCGGAGTGGCTGGCAAACCCAGTCATTGTCAAGAAGAAAGGCGGCAAGTGGCGTTTGTGCGTCGACCACACCGGCCTAAACGCCGTCTGCCCAAAGGACAACTTTCCGTTGCCGCACATTGACCAGCTGGTCGACGCGACGGCAGAGTCTCAGGTGATGAGCTTCCTGGACGCCTACTCGGGCTATCACCAGATTAGCTTGTTCCCCGGAGACAAAGAGAAGACCTCCTTCATCACGCCATTCGGCATGTTCTGCTACACGACCATGTCTTTCGGTCTGCGGGCAGCCGCGCGACCTTCGGCGCGTCTGAGAAGACCTTAGGGACCGGTAGGTCGGAACTTGGAAGTTTATGTGGATGATATTGTAGTTAAGAGTAAGCTCGCCTCGGGTCATGTATCCAGACCTTGAGGAGACCTTTTGTAACCTTAAAAGACATCGAATAAAACTTAACCACGAAAAATGTGTCTTGGCGTGAGGCGGGCAAGGTACTCGGGTACCTCATCAGACCCGCAGGCATCGGCGCCAACCTAGAAAATCGAAGCCATCGAAAGGATCGCCCGAGCTCCGTAAAGGAGGTGCAGACCTGACCGGATGCATGGCGTACTGAGTCGCTTCATTTCGATCGGTGAGCGCTGAGTTGCCCTTTTCAAGCGCGCCATGAGACACGAGGCTTCATCTCGACAGAGGAGGGCCGCTCCTTGAGAGCCTGAAGCGATACTGTCGAGCCCCGATCTTAGCCACGCCTAGGTCGGGGAGCATCCTTCTATACCTCACAGCGACACCCGAGCCGTAAGCGGTCTTTGGCGGTAAGCGAGAAGAACGCAGCGTCCGTATACTCGTCGTGAAGTCTTGCGGACCAAAGGGCGTTACCGAGGTCTAAAGCTCTTATACTCGGCGCTCGTAACCGAGGAAGCCGCGCCACTATTTCCAAGCTCACAAGGTCGTTGTCGACCAACTTTCCACTTAGGGAGATCCTAAGGAATGCGGGCGCCGTCAGGATAGTGAAGTGGGCCATGGAACTCCGCGAGTTTGATGTCCACTTCTCCGCCCGCTGACAATTAAGTCCCAGATTTTGGTAGACTTCGTGGCGAAATGGGCGAACCCTTGACCAGCCTTGAGTCTCGGGAATCTCGAGACGGCATTGGACCATATCTTGACGGCTCCAGAGCTTTGAGCGCTTCGAAGCTGGCGTTATCTTGTATCCTCGAGGGACCGCCTCCAATATGTCATCCAAATACACTTCGCGCGACCAACAATGCGGCGAGTATGAAAACCTCTTAGCGGGATCTGCGGCGTGCAAAGGCGCTCGGGGTCCGGCCCGGCTAATGAAGGCGATTCACATTTGGTCGTCAACCAAGTCAATAAGAATATCGGTGTTCCGATCACTCAATGGCGCTTTACTTGGTTGAAGTGAGGAAGATGGAGCGGTACTTTAGAAATTTCGAAGTACTCTACATCCCCAGGAAGAAAAATTCCCTAGCTGACCAACTTTCCAAGGTCGGTTCCTCGCAGATGCCCGCCCCTCCGGAGGCGCTCGTTGAGCATCTGCACAAGCCCTCCATTCTCTCTGTAGAGGAGGTAAACCCCAGATGATGCATACACGGGCGCTTAGTCGAGCATCTGCAAAGCCCTCCATTCCCTCTGTAGAAAAGGCCACGAGAGACGGCTACATCTCCTTCCTCGAGCACGCGGCTTGGTGGATAGCGCCATTCGTCGATATCTTGCCCATGGGACCTTGCGAGAAGCGGTAGAGCATTCCCGGCTTAAAAGGCGGTCCTCTGCTTACAAGCTAGTAGAGGGCGCCTTATACCGCAAAGGGGCACTCGAGTCCTCTCCAAGTGTATATCTCGAGAAGAGGGCAACTTCCTTCTCAGAGATATCCATGAGGGAATGTGTGGCGCTCACTCGTCCTTCCGGACGCTCGTAAGCAAAGCATTCCGCTTGGGATATTATTATTATGACCTTAGGCGATGCTCGGGCACTCGTCGCGACTGCCGGCGTGCGATTCCACACCGTAAGGCCCTTGACCGGTGTCAACAGACGACAGCACCATCCCACTCTCATGGCCATTCTCATTGAAGTGACATCCTTGGGCCTTTCCCGTGGTCGAAGGGTTGCAAATACTTGCTCGTGGCCATCGACACTTTCTCCAAGTGGATCGAGGCGAGCTGTATCAACCATTTCGCTCGAGCTGACCGAAGATTTTTTCGCAGCAATGTGGTAGCAGCTTTGGGGTCCCCAATCGCCTCATCATAGATAACGGCACTTTCGGTTCCTGGCGAATTTGTTCCAAGCCTCTCTGCGAGGATATCGGAACAAAGGTGCGCTTCGCCTCAGTAGCTCATCCACGAATGTGGAGGCGTAGAAGCGAGCAAATGGCCAAATCCTTCAAGGGATCAAGAAAAGGGTCTTCAAAGACCTCACCGGCCTGGCGGGTCATGGGTGGACGAGCTTCCTTCCGTCCTTTGGTTCAGACCGACCACGGCGAGAAGCTATGGGCAAACGCCCTTCCGGCTCGTCTATGGTGCCGAGGCCATCTCTGCTTGAAATCATGCTCGGATCCCCAAGGTGCAATTGGTCGACGAAATCCACCAGGGCGCAGCGCCGCCTGACCTCGACTCACCGAGGAAGTGCGCGAAAGGGCGCTGCTCCGTCTGTAGTCTACCGACAAACTCTTCGCGAGCCGCAGCGGCTAAGTCGATCCGCCCCGAGCCCTGCAGGTCGGGGACCTCGTCCTATGGCGAATCCAGGATATGTCGAAGGCCAACAAGCTCTCCCCAAGTGGGAAGGTCCTTTCACGATCGTCTCGATGGCGCACCATTTGTCCGCCGCGGCAAGGAGGGCGGTCGCATGCTTTCATGACTCGTGGAACATCGACCAAGCGTGCAAGTTCTTTGTATAACGTGTGTGCTCGCCTTGCGTCTTATGTAGATATCGCCTTCTCTTTTGCTAAAATGGCAAGCCTGGTTGCCTCGCTTGCGTGGCGTCTATTACCTTAAATGATGCAGTGAATATATGCAAGGTTATTGCCCATTGGTAGGTCGGCCTAGTCTCGCGCAAGGGCACGTTTTTCTCACGATCTTTGTGATGGGACGCGCAGGTCGAGCAAGACCTATGGCGTCAAGCCTTCCTTCGCTCTAAAATTGGGCGGCGGGCATGATGTGTCCTAAGTGTTAAGGAATTTTAGGCCCGTCGTTCTTTCTCAACTCTCCTCTTAACGAGCCGTACTCACAACAAGCACCACGGCCTTCATTCGCGGCGAAATTTGGGGAACGAGTTGAGCGTTAAGTATCTTTTTCAAAAGTTATCATTGGCGCCTCGCACTAGTTTTAACATCGTGTGTTGTGTCTTTCTTAAGAACTTGTCACATATATGAACTTCGTTTCTAGCTCGTCCGGGATTATACGCTGCAACCGCCCCAACCCTCGCTTCTACCGTCTACACTTTGCCATCGCCCTATGCCCGTTCTTTGCGAGAAGCAGCCTGAAACACACAAAGGAACATCACAACAAAACACGACCCATGGGCGAAAGAAAGTGTCGCTCCTTTGGCGACATCAAAAGTCATCTAAACATCGTCAAAGAAGAAGAAAAAGAAAAAGAAGAAATCCCTGGCAGCAGGGGCCCGCTCCCTTGAGTCTGCGGACAACTTCCGCCTCAAGTCATCAATCACAGCTTCTTGATCAATCACCTTCCGACGGGCCCGCGATCTTGGCGGGCTGCTCAACCTCTTCATTGCCTTGTTACGCAAGGTCGGCGCCCGTCTTTGCTCGTTCGACTCCGCCACCTTTGACTCAAAAGTATTTGAGTCTTGCTTTCTCACCTCGAGCTCTTGCTTTCGAGTTTAAGGGTTTTCTCCCGGCCGGTGGTGACCTTCCTTTGCTTCAAGGGACCTTGCTTCTCCGCTCAAGCTCCGCTTCGGCGAAAGGACTTTTCTTTGTCGTGGCGGCGCCTTCGCCAACTTTGGCCAAGAAACGGCCTTTTCTTGCTCGAGCTCTTCCTCGAGCCCAAGGTTCCTCTCCTTAGCCTCGGTGGCGTCTTTTCTGCTGGCGGCATCTGTACACTAGCGAGGTGTCTCGATCCTTGAGGTCGCTCACACGATGCTCAAGTTTTATTATCTTGGCCTCATGCGGCAAGCGGTGGGCGTTCCTCGGGAATGACCATCGTGGCGTCAAAATCCTCGGGGCCCTCTCAAGGAGGCTGCAGGCGAGAAGAACTTGGTCGGCCGGCTCCAAGGCCCAAAAAAAGCGAAATCATAGCGGTTGTAAAAAGCATCCTCACTGAGCAAAGCCGTGGCGAAGATTGTCCGAAGCGTTTGGAAACTTAGCTCTGAGGATCCTCAAGGGCGGCAAGGGGTGGAGCCTTCCCAGAACCCTTAAAAGAGGCGGGGTCGAGGATGACGAATCATCCCCCCAAGCATGTGGTTCGCCCTGGTGCATCACACCCTCCTCCTGGGCAGCTGGATCGCTCAGTGTCTTCTCGCTGTCCACCCGGGCATGTCGTTCGCCCGAGGACGGCGGGGCATCTGTTGGACCATTTAAGAGAAAACTTGCACCTAGATATGTTGGACCATTTAAGATATTAAGCTGCCAAGGAGAGGTTGCATAGTAGTTGGAGTTACCACAGTCGTTAGCAGGAGTTCACGATGTGTTCCATGTGTCTCAGCTTAAGAAATGTCTTCGAGTGCCAACTGAGCAGACACCATTGGAGGCTATTGAGTTGCAGGAGAGGATCTAACCTATAAGGAACAGCCGATCAAGATTACGGATGTGATGGGCGTGGGACGAAACAAGTCCATTCGCTTTGCGAGTCAATGGAGTAATCATTGAGAAAATGAGGCAACTTTGGAGCATGAGGATTATCTGAGGCGGAATTCAGAACCTATTCTCTAGTTAGCCCTAAATCTAGAATTCGAGATTAGTTAAGGGGAGGTTTGTAACATCCCAAAATTTTAGCTTTTCAATTAATTAATATTATTTTATTACTAAATATGAATTTTGTGAATTTTCTGAATTTATTTGGATTTTTCTGAGATTTATTTGAATTCTTTTGAATTAAATACATTATCTTTTGTTAACAAATAATTATAAAAGAGATTGGCAAAATAAAGTTTTTGTGAAAATATTTTATTTAAGTCCAGAATAGCTCAAAGTATTTTTGAGAATTTTATAGAATTTTAGAGTATTTTTAATGCCTTAAATAAATCAAAACATTTAATCGGAATAATTAAAATAGGAAATTCGGGAAAATATGGAATGAACAGTAATGGGCCGGCCCGATCCTTTGTCTTGAGCGAAGCAGTTTTATTGGAATTAATGCGGCCGTTGGATCTTGATCCACGGCCTTCATCACCGCGCCAAATAGGAAACCCTAAATGAATCGTGACCGTCGGATGAGCATCAGGCGGTTCGTGGTCGTCGTCTCCGAAGATGGAAGCTCGCGCGCCGTCTTGACCGGACCACGATCACCACCGGACTTTCGCCGACGGCGCGACACCGGGTATAAAAGGATCCGAGCCTCCCGAAACTCACCTTGAGCCGCCGCCCCTTTTCCCTCACGCGCCGCCGACGGAGAAGCTTCGAAGAGCGCACGGGAGCTCGCCGGAGTTTGTGAAGTATTGCCGAGGTTTTGCGCCGGGTTTGCATCGACTCCGGTAACTCTTCCGACGAGTGGGACTCGGCCGAGTTAGATTGGGTGGCGCGCGTCGGATTCGCCGCTTCATCATCACCGGAAGTCACGCAACGCAAAGCGTGGTCATCGTCCCCGGCGCCGTGATTCGCCACCGGTCTTCATCGCGCTTCGGGAGCTCTACCGTCCGTCCGATCGTCAACGAGCGCTCGAGATTGATCCACGTCGCCGGCTGAGGTGGGTAGATAAGTTGCTGACACGTGGCGCCACGAGGTGTAAGTGGTGGCATCACGTGGCGCTGAGTTGGCCGCTTGCGTGTACTCGGGCGCTGACAACGCGGGCCCAGCCGTCAGTGGCAGAGCCCACCGAGACACGTGTCGGCCAGCGAAAAATCGGAATTTCCTTTATAAGAATAATTCGGGAAATTCGGAGTTTAGGATTTAAGGATATTTTCAGGATTTTCAAAACTTCAAAACCTTATAACTTTTGCATACGAACTCCGATTGAGGTGATTCAAATTCCTAAAAATTTGTAAAATTAATATCTTTCTAATGGTGGCTTTTATTTGAATTTTTGAAATTGTTTACTCCTTGGTTTTGGTTTTTATTTGCTTTTCTCTCTCGATTCGCGAGAGCGTTGAATTGTCTTGAGGCTTCGAAGGGATTTCTCAGCTCAGGAATTATTTCCAGACCAAGACCAGGAACCTAACCAAGGCAAGTTGTGCTTTGATCATGTTGTACCCATAAATTAGATTGCATGCTATTTTGATTTACTTTATCACTTGTTATTTTATGTGTATAAATGATTTCAACATAAGTTTGGGATTAGCTATCGTACCCTTTGAATTACACCCTACCTTGTTATTTGTATGCCATACTCCACTTGTCACCCTAGGTTGGTTTACTATAGTTGGTTAATAATGAAATCAACATGGAGGATTAGATCGGACTAGAATGCTTAGCCATGCCACGTCATCACATGTACATGAATTTTTGATAAATAATCTTGACTAATGGAATATGGAACAATGTTTTGAATTTATGTGTCATGTGTGGTCACACGATGAGATTGAGTTGTGTTGGCAATGGATGTCACATAGCGATATTGAATTGTTGATGGCACGTGGTGCTTGGTAATCAAGCTGGGATGGGTATGATTTTGGGTGAAGCAAGTGGCAAGGCGGGAATGCTGGGTGGGCCCGATGGGCAAAGGGTATGTGTATGTCTTGCTTTGATCAAACCATAAGGACACCTTTGAGCCTTTGACTGAGTCAATCATGCAACCACATGTTGTTATGGGGCAACCTAGCTAACTAATTTGCAATGTCTTAGCTTGAGTACTATCGTAGTGGAGTGGTTCATCCTTTTAAATGAACCGAGATAGGCATAAGAGGGGGCCTGTTGTGGTTTTCGAGACCCTTGATGTTGAAACCTTAGCGGGTAATCTTGAGTTAAGATAGAGCATTGTAAAGGCTTTGTCATGATTCTCTGTAGGCATACCAAAGGAAGTGTGCTAATGGCCGGGCATAAAAGAGATTATCATGTCGTGTGGGTAAAGTGCAAACCTCTGCGAGTGTACAATCTATTAGGATAGCCGTGCTCACAGTATTGAGCAAGCTCGGGATTCTGATCAAGGGTTTAGATTTCTTTTTAACTTGGGTTGGATGGCAGGATGCCATGGAAAGTTGAATCTTGACTTAGGACTGGAAACTTGGTTTATTTGAGATATACGGAATCTATCTATTACTGTTATTTGTTTTTACTGTCTTTTCAATTTATATACTGTACTTGTTTACAAATCTTTGCTATCTTGCAAATGAACCTCTTAGCCTTCCTTTGGAATAAGCCTTGCATATAGCTATGATAGAATTGCATTACATGCACAACTTGTTGAGTGCGTGTTGGTGTACTCACCCTTGCCTACAAAAATCATCATCTTTGAAGAAGGAGTACCATGGAGAGCGAATGTTTAGGGTCACGAGCCTTGTCGGTTACTGTGGTATCTTGAGGGTTTATCTCGTCTTCATTCGGCCATAGATTCAATTTGTTGTTCAGCCTTATGAGGCATTGCTAAGTAAGTTGACCATAAGGTCATACAAGCTGCTAAATATTTAGTATATTATGTCTTTATCTTATTTACATTGTGTATGATTATGATATTCACTAATGTTGAGCTGTGTGCACTAAGCGTGATCTGGACTAGTGCGGTATACCTGAGAGGGTCGGATTTGCATATTGGTCCCG